>CM062815.1:954105079-954466653 GCA_031772625.1 Pinus tabuliformis | reverse complement strand
GCCCTACACAAAAAGAGATGATCCTTGGGTGGAAAAGTATTCTCACGCTTGTGTTTTTTGCTCCATGATACTCCAATGTTGGAACGATAAAGAGATCATGGATCTAGGGCGACCATTTTCAACAACCCTAATCCAACATAAACCTTGAACATGAAATCACATAAGGAAAGTGACCCTTGAACAAGAGAACAGACGTATGATGCTTTACACAAAAAGGTCAATCACTAATGAACAAATACCGAAAAAACATGAAGTAGGCTGCCCAACTCAATAAAGGAACAATCATAGCTAATAATAAGAGAAAATGGATTTGTGATGACCCAAACAAATAACGAAAATGAAAGGGTTATTGAATTTCCAACCATCTTTAGCATTGAATTACTGAACTCCTAATAAATGTCACCACTAAACTGTTCATCATCTTTGGGGATATGATCCTGAACTTTTCATCCGATAAAGGAGTGTTCTAAAGAAGCA
Organism: Pinus tabuliformis; assembly: GCA_031772625.1. Lineage (NCBI taxonomy): Eukaryota > Viridiplantae > Streptophyta > Pinopsida > Pinales > Pinaceae > Pinus > Pinus tabuliformis. Next base: position 954,466,176 of record CM062815.1, on the reverse strand, counting down.
TAAATTCAAGGTAAAGAAGGTATAAAAGTGTGTGGGCATATCCAACTCAACATAGTGTGAGTAGTAGCTGGAAAAAGAGAGTGGATTGGGGATGACCCAGCTCAAGACAAAGGTGGATCCAATAATCTGCTGTAAGAATGTTGCCACCAGATTGCCTATCATCAGGGAAATATAATAATAATAAACTGCCCATCTATTAAAGAAGTGTTGAAAGAAACATCTTGTATAGAGATGAACACTAAGTTGTTCATCACTGAGAGGTTTGTGATCACTGAACTACTCGTCTATGGAAAGAATGTTTCCACAAAATAGGTCATTGTCTGGAAAATATTGTCATTGACTTCATCATCCAATGGAGGAGGGTTGGAAGACACGTCCCAACAATGTTGTACATCTAATGGAAGAATAGTGCCATTAATCTACCCATCTAAAGAGGTGTCCAAAGGAACTGTTGAAACTGTAACTAGTTTCGTTCTTCATAATTGTTGTACTCATTTCAATATGTATCCTATGTAACAAACAAGAGAAGAAAATAAAAAGCTATTATTATAAAGCATGGGTTTCATGCTCATTATTGATGATCTTCTAGGTAAAAGTATGTTCTTCATGCTTCTACGGTTTGTTAGGTCTTACGATTTATTGTCTTGAGTCAAAGGAGTTAACATCATGTTTATAAGACCCTTCAGTGCAATTTCTAATTGTAAAAAGAATTATTTTCGAGTCTAGAAAGTCCGAGAAACTCCAAAATTACAAGTCGGCCCAAAGGAGGGAATTTTACCCCTTGAGAAAGCAGTGCGACCTCATTTGGTACTCACTCAAATCAAGAAGCTCAATCTCTTTTGGAAGGTACATGGCCGAAGGTACAAAATTGGGTGTGGAACAGGTTAAAGGTACAAAACTTGGTGCGGAGCAGGCTGAAGGTATAGAACCGGGTGCGGAATACGTTGAAGGCCGTAGGTACAAAAACTGGCGAAGGTGCAGAACTGAGGTAACAATTGCAGGTTGTAGCTGGATAATGCAGGTTCAAGGAAGGACTTGTTGGAAGGGCTAACTTGGTACTTGGAGAAGGACTTGGTCTAGGGTTTGGGTCTTTGTGTCTAAATTGAAGCAGATTCTAAGAAGAAAAGAGTTTCTGGGTTTTCCCCTTGGAGGGATTTTGCCCTGGTTTGGATCCTAATTTTTGTGTCTTCTGTTGTTTCGTTCTTGATATTCGTTTGATGAAAAGATATAAATAAAGAACACAAGAAGAATAAATAACTTCACAAGCAAATATTAAGGTTAAGGAAAATATGATTTAAATAAGCTATCGCTTTCCATTTTCCAACAAGAACATCTTATAAGAGACAAAAGATGAGAGTACCCAACTCTAATACCGTAAATTGTAGCTAAAATGAGAGTAGGAAGAGCTAACTCTATATATCTAAAAGAGCTCTAATACAACAAATAAAGCTCAAAAAAAAAAGGGAGTGGGGGTGTAAATACCCAATGCAGATACACCTAAGAAAACACAACTAAGACAAAGTTCAAATATGACCTAAGAGATAGACACAACTAAGAGAGCTCAAAAATACCAACACACATGCACCTCACTGAGTGCAACTCAAAAGGAAGGCTGAATGCAAGATCTACACAAGGGATCCTAGCAAAAAAAAAGAGGAGAGTGTGATTATGAATACTCAACTCAAATACAACTAGGAGTGATGATAAATTATATGAGAGTTGTTGTGTGGATATCTAGCTCGAAATTCATGGTCAATTGTAACCAAAAAAGAAAGGATGTCGTACAACAATCTTACAGCAGGCGGATTTCTTCCAGTTAACAGTGAATTTCAGAGCTTGATTTCAGGAGGCCAAGTTATAGGTTCCTTGTAGTAGTAAAATTTGTGTGTAAAATTTTCTATGTCTAACCCATGTTTTCCAGATTTTAATATTAGTGAGAAAGAACAGTTTGGTTGAAGTTTTTGCCATTGCATGTCTGCTTTACTGCAATCATTTTTGTTGCAAATTAATTTACTAGGTTAGAACTTAGAATATTAGTGTATTTAATTTACAACTTTTTCAGAATTTATTTGCGAGAAATATTTTCTAGGTTTTCTATTAATTGCTGAGATACAAATATTAGGGTTGATATTAAATTATAACATGGTATTAGAGCTCTAAAACTCTTAAGAACGAAGATCAATGCTTTGACGACAATAATTTTTGAGAGTTTGTGGTCAAGCAGATCTGGTGATATGACATCATCAAATCTGAGGTATGAAGACAGTTTGGAGGGTGTTGGAAGTTTCAATCCATGGAAGGAAAGGATCACCATTGTTCTTATGGCGAATGGCTTATGGGAAATTACGAGCACAAAGATCCAAGTTCCTTTGGATGCTACATAAGTAGTTGAACATAAGTTAAATATATAAGAGCTAGAGGCATTGTTTTGGATGGTGTGAAGGATCACATGATCCCTCACATAATCGAAAATGATACAACACATAAAAATGTGGACGACCTTGACCAGACTATACTATGATAGTGTTGATGTTAAAATCCTAACATGGTATTAGAGCTCTAAAACTTCGAAGAAGGGAGATCGGTGACTTTGACGATAGTGTATTTTTGAGGGTTTTGTGGCTAAAGCAGATCTGGTGATATTACATCATCAAATCTGAGGTGTGAAGACAGGTTGGAGGGGGTTGGAAATTTCAATCCATGGAGAGGATCACCATTGTTCTTGTGGCGAATGGCTTGTGGGAAATTGCAAGCACAAAGATCCAAGTTCCTTTGGATGTTACCCAAACAGTTGAACATAGGTTAAATATATAAGAGCTAGTGGCATTATTTTGGACGGTGTGAAAGATCACGTGATCCCTCACATAACATAAAAGGATAGAACACATAAGATGTGGACGGCCTTGACCAGACTATACCAGAGTCGTAACTAGAACAGGAAGATTGAGCTAAAGGAGAAGTTAAGCACCATTCGCATGAACAAATTTGAGACTGCGACTTCTTATCTCACAATGATTCAATAGGTTGGTGATGAACTATCAACTGTGGCGTGGGGGAAGCTGTGAATAATTTGGAGCTTGTAAAAGTAGCTTTGAAGGGTGTCCAAGCAATGGACCACTTTTGTAGAGGGATCCTTGCGAGGTAGGAGCTTCTAGATTGGAACTAGTTGTGGGATGAATTTACCTAGAAGGAGATGTTGGAAAGTTTAATGACTGTGGACAACACAAGCGCAGAGATGAGTCATAGCAAGAATCAAGGATCTGTTAGAGATTTTAGGAGGATTTTTGGGATCTAAAGAGATTTTAGGAGTTAGTTTAGGATCTAAAACTATTTTTGGTTCAATCCATTTGCATAAGTGTATGAAGGCATATTAGGCATGAGAGTGTGTGAGAGAGTCAGAGTGGTTGGGAGTCTATGAGAAAGTGGCCAAGGGTAAAGAATGCCCATATGGTAAATCTGGCCATTTGTACTTAATTTTTATGTTAATGAAGATTGTTTCAATTAATGTCTACAATTGTCGGTGTGTGTGAACTCAAATTGGTATGTGTAGGATGTTGCGGCATCAAATTTTGGTATTAGAGCCATTGGGAGTTATTATATTTTTGAATTGTTAGAGAATATTGACTGAAATCACTGCCTATACGCTGTTGATATTAGTAGCAATTGAGAGGGTCATATGGACCTGCAACAGTGTGATGAATCGATGTAGAGTAGATCTACAGGTATTGCATTGTTTGTGGAGCCTGTAAGGAGACGACGTGGAAGCTGAAATTGTTTGGGGAAAGAGTAGTTGAGGAGCCTGAAGTAAAGCTGAAGTATTCTGCACTTGTGTGTAATCTTGTGTGGAGCATCCTAAAGAGAAGCCGTTTCCTCTGTGCATAACTGCAAACAAAAGGAAAGTGAAGTAGGATTGGCTATTAGCGATTTTGTGGAAAGTCCAAGAGTGTGTAGCCAGTGAAGAATCGAGACAAAAGATAACACAGTGGCTTGACTTTGTTGCGGGGTGATTTTGGATTAACCCTGAACCCTCACTCAAAGTTCTCTTCTCTGATTTCCCTTCCACGCTCCGTGAGACTCTTGAGAGCGCGAAGGCCTCAAGAGAACTCTCTATTCTGTTAGTAATATATTTCCACTTTTGAACGATCCAAGTAAAAAAACTAAATCGACAGTGTGATTGGGACGATACACTTCATATCCAGTCCATATATATATGAAGCGGTCTTGTAATCTTCATTGAAGTCACAATAGTTGCAAATAGCACGATCCAATTTTAGAGTCTGTTGTAAGAAGAGTCGTTGGAGGAGGACTGCAAATGCCGAGAGGTCGTTAACAAGATAGTAAAGCATTGCAAAGGATTGGCATTGGGGCCAGTTTAGACTTGTAGCATTCATTAAAGGAGTGTAGCCATGAGCCTGTAGGTTTTATCGTGGAATGAGGTACGTTGAACCTTGCACCGTGAAGTTATAATCAAGTGATCGGATGTTGCAGTAATCAAACTGTAAGAATGATGAAACATTTTGAACTCTGGGTCATGGAAAGAGTTGAAGAAGTGCCTCCATCAATGTGAAATCAATGTTGTGTTTTTTGTGATAAATATTTTTTGTTTTAATTTGGTAAATCCTTTCTTGTTGCGTGTGCTAAGTGGACAAGTCATAAAATCATTGTTGTCAAACCAAGTGCTTCTAGATTGTTGTCAAACAAGTTACATTGCATTGGGAAGCATATAACTCAGATTGTTTTAGAAGGATTTTGTAGTGGCGAACTATGTGGTTCGATCTCTGCTTGAAGGCAGTTGCACGGATAGTAAGATGGAGTCTACGTGGTGTTACTTCATAACAAATACACACACGGTTTCCTGAATAATTTTCAACAGTATGCTCGCCGAGTTATTGTGGTGTAAACAATGGAGTAAAGGGTGACTTCATTTAAAGGATAAGAGTGTGATGGTCCCAACCCTTTTGGCACTGTTACTACTCAAACTAGCAGGGGTCTTAGGAGGGGATCCTATAGAGCGACTACTAGGTCAAGGGCAACGATGGAGCAATAGCCCACTGTCACCTCAGCTAAGGCTCCCTGCTCTTTACAAACTTTCACCGATGGGAGGAGACTCGGTATGATGGAATCATGAGAATATATGGTCAATGATAAGATAGGGAGGTGATTCTTAGGCGTATTCACAAGAGAGACTCAATGAGATGGGTTGCTTGCTTTAGACCTTTGCACCACATCACCTTGTTGACTTGTCATGCCATGTCATTCTTTGCTGCCACATCATCTTCTTTCAACTTGTCACAAGCGGCCTTGTGTCACTGTATTGCCATATGATTTTTCCACATCCTTGTCTTTGATAGAGGTTCCATGTGGCACTACCATGTCATCACCTTGTTACCATGTCATACAACACTACCACGTGTCCTTGTCATTCAGCCAATCGTATATTGCCACTTGTATGCTCACTAGGTGTCTGCCATGTGTCATTGTTTTATTAGCCTTGTGAGGGGTTAAATGTTGAGCATCTTCTGCACACTGTGCACCATACATGATTTTGACCATTGTTAGATTAGTTCATGCACCTTGAGTTGTTGATTGTTGCCAATGTTTGGATTTGCCCTCAACATGTGCCATCTTTAACGAATTTGGTGATTTTCAAATAAATTTGGTGTTTTTGTCCTCATTATAGCTGCCAACTTCAAATGATCATAACTTCTCATTTGCGACGAGGTTTTCCAAGTGTGATATACTGTCAGAAAGGTCTCGGAGAGGACTATCCAACCATACCATTCACAGACTCATTAGGACATCATAATTGCAAGAAAAACTCAGTGAACTTCAAACCACTTTGACTTTGTTTGATTGAAGTCATGCAAGAGATTGGACTACGACACTGCTTCCTTTGATTCATGAATGACACTGTTACTTTCCTAACCATTTCCTTTGACATCAATTACACTGGTTGTCATCAATGACAAAACTATGTCCAACACTCTCCTTAGTAAATGAGATGCTCTCATGCTCCCTTTTGATTGAAATCTATGTATTCAAGATAAACAAGACAAAATAGCAAGATAAATAATACAATGAATGTAAACCTAATGCTTAGGTAGATGAGAAGATACTTGATGAGGCACAACTTAGGTTGGTTGGTGTGCCTGTTGCTGCACAAACTAGCATGCTTAGTATATAGGCTAGAGCTAGAAAGCACAACAATTTGGGACAAAGGCACGCTGTCACCATAGCCTATGGCCCCTTCTCTTCTCGAATTTTCACAGATGGGAGGAGTCCCAATACCCCTCACTTGTGGTCCAAACTGAGGCAAATATGGCCCATTCAATGAAAATGTTCAATTAATGTGCGACCTTTGGGAGAAGCTAGGATGACTTTCCATGAAAAACTTCTTGAGAGAAATACTATGCGAGACCTAGGGTTGAGGTATTTGACAAGGTAAGATTTCATCCATGGTCAAGATAGTCAAGAGAAAAGGTTTTGAATGGTATGCTACTAAAGTACAAACCTTAAAGGAATTCCTAAGTTGAGGAATGGCTTCTAGGGTTCCTACTTGTTGTGCTATCTAGGACATCAAATAAAATGAGATTCTACCATCGAAATTCATTCAAAACTTGAGGATGCCTAGAGGAGAGACCAAAGAACAACCCTGTCCAAACAGAAGTCAAAGCGCACTCTCTTAGAGGATTTCACACCAAGCCCTAGACAAGCCTCCCTATGCTGAAAGGGACGAAGAAAGAGGGAAGAAAAGAGGTGAAAATAATGATGTTTCAATGAGTTAATGTGATCACCAAGTATATAGGACCAGTGCCTAGATTTGGGAAGATTGTAGTCAAAATAATCTTGATTTCAGAATTTCGCTCTTCAAGGAGACCTAAAAGCAGCTTAAAATGCCCTAATGGAGGCAACTTCATAACTACCTTAGAATTTTACACTTCAATGGCTAGAATTAATGGAGTTTCAAGGATGCAATATATAGAACAACCTCTAGGAACATTTTTTCATTCATTGTCAATGAGTAACACATGCAAAATTTCTAGCAACTTCAATGTTCTAACCAAATTAGGTCACATTTAAAACCATAGACACTATTCCATGCATTAGACATCCATTAGATCAGAAATATAACATTAAACAAGACTTACAAGACAATGAAGAGTATATCCATCCATCAATTTGCCAAAAAGAAGCTCCACAAGAGATGGAATATTTCCAAACATCAAAATGCTTTTAATCATCCAAAATCATTTCACAAGTTGCAGACCGAAAATCTCTAATGAGGCTGGTTGAAAATCCAAAGTGTGATGATCCAAAATGAGAGAGTGTCTCTCTTATTTATACAAGTCTTATGAATTTGATTTCCTAATGAGGAAGCCCCTAAAGTAATTAATGCAAAGTGCTCTCCAATATTAGTATTGAGGCATCATGTGCTAGGAATGAGGGTGAGGGTCTCAAAAGTGATGAATAGGGTTGATTCCCTCCAAATGCTGCAAAACATCTCCAAACCCCAATTTGGGCTTCGTGGTATCCAAATGGGTCTCATGGGTCTCGAAACGGCTCAATATCATGTCGATGCTCCATCAATGAGGGCTAGAAGATGACACATGGCCCCCCATGTCTCTCCGAGTGACACAAAGCCTTGGGCCCTGGATCAGTTGCCAATTATCAGGGGAAAATGTGTAGTCAACTTGGCAATGTGGTTTGAGTGAATCATCATCTCTATATGGATGGGGCATGAACAAGCAATGTGTGTGGCGTTGAGAAGCCCAAGTTTGTCAACGCTCACCTTGAAAGTGCTATTATGACACTCTGGAAGGCTTGGATCTAGTATCAACTCTCACACTAAAAGTGCTATTATGACCCTCTAGAAGGCTTGGATCCAGTATAGGGAGGCCAAATCCAAGATGAAGACCCACCTGCAATCTTGTATGAGATCCAATGCATCTCCTCACCTCCAGTACAACAATTCATTAATGCAATTGAGTAAATAAGCTTGCTAATCAAGGGTAGAAGTGGACACTTATTAGTGGCATGCCCTTCCAATGGGCTTTAAACATGTATAGGTGTTACCTTGCTCGACAAGTGAGGTTAATGAAGGACCCTATTATGTCGTTTCAACCTTAGGGAGTGACAAGTCCATGGTACACCCATCAAATGGAAGTGTCATGTGAAATAATGATGGAACAAAGTGGGGTAAAGGAGAGGCTCCAAGCCAGATGCCATGGGACAAGGGTAGCCATAATGAAGGGGCGCATATGTTGGGTGTATGGGTGTAGGAGGGAGCAATCATGGTACATGAGTTTCCCCGACCTTTGTTTTTCCACCCTTCTTCATATGCCTTTTGCCTTTTATTGCTTTTTCTTCATTTTACTGCTCGGGGCTCTAGGGATGAGAGCATGATGTGTAAGATGTAGCAGTGAATACCCGCTTAAGGTGGGGTAGTTCATCGCCCGGGTTGGGATAATGATGGGTTCCTTAATGTCGCAAAGGGGTACTCATAGGGGCCCTAGGAGCCAGGGTGATGGCCATAATGATAGGGGCTAGAGATCATGTTTGGCTTTTGCCCACACACTAAATTTTATTGTCTTGGCCATCTTTTGCAGTTTGTAGTACATTTCTTGTTGTATGTGGCAATATTATGATTTTAACTTTCTTTTTAGCTACATCAACCTTCAGGGCATTGTTCCAGGTCTGACCCAAGTTGTGGTCAAGGGGAGGGGGAGGCTAACACCTTGTGGACCTAGATGGGGAAAATGTGAGAAGTGCTTGTAATGAGCAGAGGGAAGCAAGATATACGATATCGGGAAGCGGGACCACATAACCAAAATTAGGGTTTTTCATGTAGTGCCAATCCTTAAAGCTAGTAGCCAATAAGGAGATCCCACAAGATTAAGATAGAAGGTTAACCAGTGTTGTTAAAATCGCGATAATATCGCGATATTATCGTTTTATCGCGATAATTTTCCGTTGCCGATATTATCACGAGTAATATCCGAAATTGTTGCTAGTTTTTTTATACCCCATTTTTTTCCGTTTTTATCACGGGCAATCGGCGCAACGAGGTTTTATAAGGGATGCTAAATGTTCAAAATGAAATTTTTTTGAAAGAAACAAATAATTTTTGAGTGGGGCAACTTAATGATCAAGTCTAGGCCCTAGTATTGATATGTTATTCATCGTAATGTTAAATTCTTAAAGTAAAAGTGACATTCTCCTTGATCTTCATTTTCATCCTTTTACTTAAATTTTTAACATTACCTTGAAATGACTCAGGATGTTTGAGAGTGGTTCCGCCTCATTGGATTTCATATGGAGAAAGTAGAATTTTAGATTTCATTCAAAATCCAGCAGACTTATCAGTTTTTCAAGATTTCAGGATTGGGAGATTGTAATGTTTCCAGGTGACACCACCTTCCCGGGCTACCCCTGCCACTAGTAGAGGACGTGGTCTACCTCCTATAGCTCTTACTTCTAGTTCTTCAGCTTCTAGAGCATAGCAGACTCCATTGCCAACTCCACCAGCACCAACATCTACATCTAGAGGGAAAGGGAAAGTTGTGGCATTTTCTTGCAAGGGGGGCAGAGGAAATCAATAGGATTAGACTTTAGTTATCTTCTTTATTTTATTGTATATGACATTATGACATGATGAGATAGATTATTATATTTTTTGTTGATATTTTGAGGCTGAGTTGGGACTCAGGAGTCAGGACTTACTATTCAGGACATGATTCAATGTTATGTGTGATTTTAGCACTAGAAATGATATTAAACATCTTATATATTAGTTCTTTTATCATATTTATGTGTCAATGTATTTATTTTATGTTTTAGATGGTTTAGATATTAAAAAAATTGAAAAACAATGAAAAAAATGAATATTTTTGTACTAAACGATTATTTCCCGATAATTACGATTTTTCCCGATTTTTTCCTTGCGCCAATATTATCTCGATAACGATTAATGCAACATTGGATTAACCCCCAATTTGAGGTAAGGGAATAAGAGTACAATCAAAGCTTTTTCTTTCCACCGAATCTCCCCAGTAATCCACGCCCAAATGTGCCTAATAAAAGCAAGCACAAGCACCCAATTAGATAATGAAAAATCATACCTTCAGGGTTGGATGGCCCACCTTCTAATAGATAATCATAACAGATGAGCGGGGACACACAATGGCTAGTTCCGTGGCGGAGAATAGTAGTAGCACATCGAGATATCAAGTGGCTACAAGGGGCTGATGGCTGTCGGTTGAGGAAAATCTAGAAGAAAATTCTCCTATAGGAGTCACCCACTAGTGGTGGGTAACAATGTCGTTGAATATTTTGGAGAATGCATATGATTTTGGTTTGGATATCAACATTCCCTTGGTTGGCCTTTATACCTTTGTATAGTGGTTGGATGTAAAGACTAGTGGGGCTTTTCTTGAGCAATGTTGCCCCGTTGTCATTTGACTTGTTTTTAGTTGAAATATCATAGAACTTATATCTATATCTTTGAATTTTCTAACATGATGAGAAATACAATGGTGATAGATAATTTTTCAATCATAATTATTTGCTACATTATGATATAATCATTTATGTTTTGATATATTAATGATAATTATGTTATTATTTTAAGATCATGGACTTGATAGACACTAAATTGATGTATGAGATCCCCTTGTTTTTGGGACATTTGATCGGCTTTGCACAAAAACTTCTTTTCCTAGTCTATGGAGGTGTACATGCCCTACCACCCTAGATACAAACTTGGTACTATGCTACATGTAATGATGTATGTTATTGTATAAGATTTGAATGATTTATGTTTCATGTAATAATCCCATGTGTTTCGTTGGTTTCGTGTCCCCATATCTTGGAGCTTGGGACATTATTTTCATTTCACTAGACACTACCTAACTCATTTTTGCACCTTAATGGTTAGATTTTGTAACTGTAACTAGTTGTTTACTAATTGTCTTCGGTCTAGATGTTATGCTCCCCTTTGAAGTTCCTTTTGATTGTGTATTTGGTAGTGAATAAAATTCTGGGCTTCCATAATTGAATTTTAATCATTGTTTAAAACCTTAATAGCAATGTGTTTGGGCTTTAGACATTATTGCCATGGAGGGGATTGTATTGGTTCTAGGTGGCTAATGGTGATATAAGCCAGTGAGTAGATAGAGAAGTATATATCTTAGAGTCCTTGAAGTTAGGATGAAGATCTCAAAGGATTGTTGATTCGAAGAATAAAAGGGTCCATTTGTCCTCCCTTAATTGCTTTGCATGAAATATTAGTAGTTGGGCCCCTTTATCCTCCCTTGTCTTTGAGTTGCTAGCTCAGCGTAACAATATTTTGATTTGAGAATTTATTCACCCTACTCCTTGCATAGGTTTCTAGTATATGGTGGTATGGAGGACCATGAGCTGATTTTTAGAACTTGTATAGGCAACCAACTATTGGGTTTGAGCCTTTCTCCTTATCTCTGTACCCTCATTGGCCCAACCTGCACGATGGCTCTATTGAAGATCTACTATGGTGATATTGGGTGTTTCATCAAGATTGTAATAAGATTGTTACTCTTGACAACACGATTAGTGTGTAGGATGAGCGTGGGGTCCTGGTCACTATAAATAATAAGATTGTTTGTACCTTCAAATAAGGGTAAAATCTATGCTTGATCTAATGGAGAGAATAAGGACTGTTGATATAATGGCATTTGTCACCCATTGATTTGTACACAAGTGAACCAACTTTCACTCATCTTGGCTTTTGATATTAAACTACTAGTTTGGTAGGTACATGGTATCTCCTAATAGGTGCAATGTGTCTTCTCTAGATTGGGGAATCTACTTGTTGTTGAGTAATGGTAATTCTTGTCAACTTGATTAGCCTAATGAGATTTATCATCAACTTTGCACTTTTCCTCGTTTATTGCTTTCACTGAATTGGACTTGATTGAGATGAGTGGGATTTGATTATCAAGGTATTGTATTGACTTCCCTTTGCCTTGATAGTATCCTTTTACCTAATAGCTTGAGACTTGGTCAATTTTTTTTGCGGCATTCCTAAGATCATTTGTTGGCTTCATAGTTATTTGATTTGATTCACCAAATCGAGGATTAGGCCACCAACTTTCGACTCAATCGACCTATATGGCCTTCTGTTGATTCCTATGCATATTCCAATGATTCTTTTGATGCAATGGGTTGATATGAGTTTGACTTGATAGGAGATGGTGTGTGGGCCTTGACTGGATGACATAATAAAGCCTTCCTCTCATCTTTAAAGTATTAGAATATAAGGTTTATATGCTAAGTAACATGACACCTCCAAATAAAGCTCGTGTCCCTATCCTATGTGTCGGATACGAATATGTGAGGACACATGTTTGGCATGTGTCATATTCACAGGACACCTACCAAACACATGTTTGACACATGCTCCCATAGTGTCCCCCGTAAAAGAAGCTTGCACCGCATAAACACACATTTTCCCCTTCATTTGAGCTCATTTCACTCAACAGGTTGGACATATAAGACATTTCGTAGTGCAACTAAGGTTATTGTGTAGTGTTAGAAGGGATTCCGAGTGTTGTGCAAGTGGATTTGTCCACCAGTCTTCAAGGTTTTTTCCTGTGGTAGTCCATTATCTTCCTCTTTTCACAAAAATCATGGCTCAATCATGAAGGGCAGTTGGAAAAAGTAAAAGGAAAGTGAGTAATGCTTCCACAAATGGTTCCGCCCCTTGCCCCCCTTCCTTCATTTTCTTCATGGTTTGCTAGTGTTACATCTGCTAGAAGTGGGGCTACAATAGTCGTGCTTCAATATGATGAAATCTTGAAAGGAAGTTGAAAGTTACAGGTACATCTATGGCCTCTTTAATGAAGTCTGAGAACAAGCTTCAAGGAAAATCTAATTATAGAGCATGGAAAACAATGATGGGCCTCATCCTTGCAAAGAATAAAGTATTGGAATTTGTACAAGGAAAATTCAAGGATCCTGCAAATGAAGCTGGAAAGGAAAAGTACAAGGAGACTGATAATCTTGCCATGAACTTAATTGTGGGTGGAGTCAAAGACAATTTGATTCCCTATATATCCACTCTAGGCTTTTCAATAAATATGTATAATACTCTCAAAATTGTTTACAATAAAAAATATTGGACAAGTGGCAAGCTCAAAGAATGAGCTACAAATAATTAAGACGACAAAGGATGATACAATACGTTCCTATTTTGTAATAATTTCTCTTATAAAGGATGAGCTTCAAGAAATTGATGAGCTAGTCCCAGAGAAGGAACTTGTGATTGCTACCCTTTTAGGACTACCAAAATCTTGGAATGCATTTGCAGCAGGAATTAGTAGTTGGAAGAACTCTCCATCCTTCGAAGAGATGTGGTTTACTTGTATACAAGAAGAGGCTCATTTATCCATGACAAAGGGTAAACAAGAAATAAAGAAAATACCACAAATGCCTACTCTACTCATGTCGAGAAGAAAGGAGGATTTAAGATGTTTAAAGGGTCAAAGAAGAAGAGTGATCTATCCAAAATAGAATGTTACGATTGTCATAAGATGGGACACTACATGAGTTAATTTCCCGATAAATCCTAAAAATAAGAAGAGAGAAAGGGATCAAGCTAATGTTGCAGCTGATGAAAATCCTCAAAAGAAGTCTAAAAGTGACGACACCAATGTCAAAGTCTTATTCTATTAAGCCTTATATATCCTCCGCTTATAGTTTAGGCTATTGTTCTTTCCATTATATTTGATTTCTAGGGTTTATATATTTATTATGTTTTTTCTTGAGTTGTTTTGATGTAAAGGGATCCCTCACAAGACTAGGTTAATCAAGAGGGAGCTTCTCCACATTTTTCACAAAGATAAGTACCATGTTCTTTATTTGTTTTCTTTTTCTTTGTTGACTTCCTCTATGGTGTTTAGTTTCATTTGTGCATGCTTATAATCCTCTCTTGTATTTCCTTGGAAGGGAAGTTTGCAGGAAAACTTTAAAGAGGGAGCTTACAATAAGAATTATGGCTAGATTTAGAGGGAGACTCCAATAAGAAGGAAGCTTTGTTGAAAAGAGAGCCCTTTCAATAGGAAACCCTAAAAGGTTTGTAAAGAAGCAACTTAAGGTATGTTTAAGATTACAAGATTTGTTGTAGACATTTCTCATATAAGAAGGTACGATTATATTGAAATTTACTTTATATTACTAACTCTCCCATGTCTAGGGTTTTGAATCATAATGATTGTTGTTTGTTAGGGTGATTATTCTTTAGATTAGATCAACCCTTACCGTTCACTATGAAACCCTAGTCTTCCTAGGGTTTGGAACATATGATGAAATCCTACTCTCTTGATGTTTAGAGTTTGTTAATGTTTAGCCTTTTAAAGCTCTGTTGTTAATAGCTAGGATATATGATAAAACTCTAGAAGTTTAGTATTTATGGCAAATTCCTTGTAATAGTGAATGAAAGATCCTAGGAATGAAACCCTAGGTGTATGTGCTTCCGTATGATTGAAACCCTAGCTTGGTCAAAATTGTTGAATATCTAGCATTGAAGTCTTTACAAAAAAACCCTAGCATTTAAGGTTCACTGTGAAACCCTAGTCTTCCTAGGGTTTGGAACATATGATGAAATCCTACTCTCTTGATGTTTAGGGTTTGTTAATGTTTAGCCTTTTAAATCTCTATTGTTAATATCTAGGATATATGATAAACCCCTAGATTTTTAGTGTTTGATGAATTAGGGTTTATGGAAAAATCCTTCTAATAGTTAATGATTCTAGGAATGAAACCGCAGGTGTATGTGCTTCTATATGATTGAAACCTTGGCTTGGTCAAAATTGTTGAATATCTAACATTGAAGTCTTTACGAGAAAAACCCTACTAGAGATTGATATGAAATTCTAGCTTGTTAATGAAACCCTAGATATAAAATGCTTTCATTATGATTAAAGCCCTAACTTGATTTAGTTGTTTAGTCTTGATGACAGAATCTAGGGTTTGTGACAAAACCCTGGTAAAGTTTGTTATAAGAAGTTTAGGGAATAAAAGGTGTAATGCTTGTTGATTGTAAACCTAACTAGGTTTAGGCTTTGGATGTCTAAAGTTTGATTTCTTTTTCTAAGATGCTCCCATTGTGGTGGCAGGCTAACCATATATTGATAAAGTTAATTTCATGCTCATGTACATCTATATTTGTGCTTGAAGATTTGCAGGTACATAGTCTTCAAGATGTTGAAAATACTTATGTCATATTTGATGACTACTTTATGATAATGGTGAGCATGATGGAAGGAGGAAGTTGCAAGAATTTTGATAGCATTATTAATTAGTAGATGACCTTGTTGCAATGAGAGGTGAGAGGGAATAATGATTTGAAGTTCTTTGTGACCTGATGATGTGAAAAGAAAAAGCCTATGTGATGAATTTGTCCCCTAGTAAAGAAGAAGTTTGGATAAAGAAAATATATATCTCCCTAGTTAATAGGGAGGGCATATTATGACAGCTGTAGTAAAGACCTTGAAGAAAGAGTAAAGATCAGAGAATGGCTAAAGCACTACATGATAGTTATTCCAGATTAATGAAGTTGTGAACAAGAATTGGATGTTTTGAAAAAGTGCAGAGGATGAGTTTGGTGTAGCTAAAGAAAGTTGAAGAAGGAAGCTTTTGTTAAGACGTGTTTAATATTATGATGACCTAAGCAACATCAGAGTAGTTGAAGACCTTGAAGTTTCGTGCTAGCATAACATATATATTGGAAGTTTGATACTAGTTAGGGTTGTGAAGCTACTAGATGTTCTAATGGTTGAACAGGTCGCTGATCTCTCCCTTAGAAGTTTTGAATATTTAGTAAGCATGCTTGGATTGAGAGGGAGAGATGAAGCACCATAAAACTGTTTGTATGATGGTACTTGGGAGGATATCTTGGTTGGCTATTGATGATGTCGAGATCTCGGTGAGGGAGGGTGTCATTGGTCTTGTAGAGCTTTGACCTTGGATAACCTAGATCCTTGAGGGTTGGTGTTAAGGCTGAAGCCTGCTAGTACCTATAGAGGCAAATGCCTGGATAACTCCTTAGTCACTATTAGTATCTTATATCCTTGCATGAGTGTATGACAATAGTGTCATGACACTTGGATCTCTGATGTGTTGGATACCTTGGCAACACCTTAGTCCCTATTAGTATCTTAGATCCTCGCATGAGCGCATGACAATAGTGTCGTGACACTTGGATCTATGATGTGTTGGATACCTTGGTAGTTAGGGTATCCCTAGCATTACGAATGTTGTTGTACTTTTTGTACTCTTCTTGAACACTTGAAATTGTGGTCAACCTTGTATCGATTGAACAATTATGAATACCTCCCTAGTTAAGAGGGAATGTTGAGAAATGTAACTAGTATCGGTCTTCATAATTGTATTTGAGTCACGATGTAATGTATTTGTCAAAAGAAAGAAAAAAATATTATAAAAGAAAACTATTTATAAGCATGGGTTTCATTCTTTTTTTATTTTGTTTCTAGGTCAAAAGCCTCCATTGAAGGCTCTATGGTTTATGTCATGAGCCTTAGTGCTTGTAATTATGTAATAGACCCTTCTTGGGCTTTGTATGTCAAGAAAGAAATTTATTTTTGAGTCTAAAGTGTAATTTATGCCTCCTCCACCAAGTTGTCCTGCCCTCCAGTCAAGTCGGCCTCATTAGGGGAATTTGACCACACATAACCACTATAAATGCTACTCTACCACTTTTGGACAATCAATCAAGCAAGTTTCAATTTGCAGTTGTAGGAATAAGAGGAAGAAGAAACCCTAGCGAAGGAAGGAGGAACCCTAGCAAAGTCAAAATGTTGTTTTTCTCTTGTTTCTGGCTCACTCGTGTGAGTTTCTGGGTTGTAGAAGGAGGGACGAAGTTGTAGGTCTATAGTAGGGCAGAAATTTTGTTCCAAGAGGACCGAAATCCAAGGTTGTTGCAAGGTTGAAACAATTTGACTTGAGTTGACTTTTGGTGTTTAGGTAATCATCTTGGGAGGTTGAATTGGTGGGATAAAGGAGGTCTCCTTGTCTGGTCAAAGGTCTTGGTTATCTCATTTGATTTGGTTCTAAAGAAGAGAAGATAAATTTTTGGGTTTTCCCCTAGAAGAGGGGTTTTAGCCCTAGCTGAGAACCTACATCGTATGTCCCTGTTGTGTTGATCTTCACATTTTGTTTTTGATAGTTGCTTGATGATGAGAAGATAAAAGAAGGCATAAAAGAAGCTAATAAAGATCAATAAGTAATCACAAGTAATTATCAAGTTCAAGGAAATGTGTGTGTGTGTGTGTGTGACGTGTCCTCTATGTCCTATTTCTGGGTTTGTTGTGTCTCTTGTTGGACACTTATATGTTTGTGTCCTATGTGTTTCATGTCACTGTGTCATGTGACTTAGATTATATGTGTAATAGTCACCACAAAGGCATCAATGTTTTCATTTATTATTAGATTTTAGGGGTTTTGGACAAAATATGACCTCTTGAATTCTGTATAAGAGGTGATTCTTATTGTAATAGCCTGAAATATTTTCATGATATAATATTGTGCTTATGTTTGATTAAGTATCGCTATTTCAACCTTATTTGTTGTTCGGTGATCTAGCTAGTTTCATAATATGGTATTAGAGCTCAACTGACATGAGGAGAAGTAAGTGTTGTGATTAATGTACAACCACCATGCTTATCCATCAGGGGAAAGGCACAATTGAAGCAGCCACATGTCAAATAAAATAAAAACAAGTAGTCGATTTGGAGAAAGGAGCTGCCATAACAGGCATTGTTTTTGTTTGAGTTGATTTGGAGAAAGGATCTGCCATAGCAATCACCATTTTCGTTTGTGTTGATTTGGAAAAGAGAGCCACTAGGTCAGTCACCAAGGGAAAGGATACATTGCCAAGGAAAAATTGTATAGCTTCTAGGGAAAAATACGACTAGTTTCCAAGGAAAAATTGTATAGCTTCTAGGGAAAAATACGACTAGTTGCCAAGGAAAAATTGTGTAGCCACTGCTAGTTGCTGTACAACCACCACTATACATAACTCATTCACCATACAGATGCTAGGAAACCAGCTATGCAGATCATTGTATATCAGCCATCAAGTGTTAATACAAAGTTATTTTTTCATAATTGTATATTCTAGAGGACAATGATTTTTTCTTTGTTTCAAGAATTTTTAGGATGGAAACTCTAGAAAAATTCAATGACCAAAATTTCCATACCGGGAAAGTGAAAATTCAGATGCAATTAATGAATAAATATCTGAGGGAACTAATAAAAGAGACTAAGCAATTGCCTATAGATCCAAATAAATTATTGGAATGGATAGAGAATGATAAAGCCAAATCAATTTTTGGCATTGGTCTCTCAAACCTTGAGTTGCATCATCTTGGTTTGGAAACATCACTCAAGGAAATGTGGGATATATGATTAAACTACTTGGAGAAAAAACAATGAATGCAAAGTTTTCATTGAACTTACAGTTATTAAGATTCAAAAAGTTCACTGAAGTCACTATGTCTATCTACATAAACAATGTGAGATATCTTATCAAACAACTAGTTGAGGTCAAAGCTATGGTGGAGGATGAGGATGCCAAAGCCTTTTGTTTAAACAATCCGCTTTATGAATTCAGCAATGTCATTTTTACTCTAGTCAGATGTTCAGTGTCCACACACTTTGGAGGACACAATTTCATCTCTCTTAGTTAAAGAAAAGAGTAATTGTAGCAGATTTTTAGCTAGAGACAACAGTAAAAGAAATGATAGGTGAGAGTGGATTGAGTGTTACTACCATGGAAAAACATCATATACGACAGCTAATTGCAAAACCCTTTCCAGTGACCTTATCAAAGGAGATCTCAAACAGTCAGCAAATGTGGCTGTCGTTGGAGATCCTCCAGATATTCACAATGGTGATGACCCCATTGAAGAAATGGCATTATTTTGATTTTAAGAGGTCTGCACTTTGAAGAGGAGTGATGCAATGGATGAGAGAGAGGCATGTAATGGTTTGGGATGCTTGTGGATTGGAGAAACTTATCTTATTGGGGTTATGTGACATGCATGTGGGGATTGTTGTTCTATAGTTTAAGGAGATTTGGGATTTGGAAGTTTGGTATTATACCTTAATGAGGGCTATGAGGCATTTCATGTGCAAATGTGTTCAGTGGCACAGGGGACTTGGATTACGGTTGGGAGGCCATGCTTTTTGGAAGAATAAGGAACAACTTGAGGGAGTCCTTTATTGGTTCAACTATTGTTTTCACAGAAGCTATTGAAGAATGTTTGATTTTATTGATTTAGTTTTCAATAAATGTGTTGCAGTCAAAGTGTTTATTTTTAATAAGTTTTGGGTTTAGTATCATAAGGCTTAAGAGAGGGTGTTAGAATATAAGGATTACATGTGTAATAAATTCACCTTAGCGACCTTAGGGTTTTCAGTTATTATTAATGTTAAATTATGGTATGTTTTATGCTTAGAGCAGTTTACTTCTTTTCTGCTTATTAGCTACTAATTAGCAATCACATATACATTAAGTAAAGTGTAGATAGAACATTAAACGATCGACAGAAAACAAGCGAAGACAAGAGACACAAGATGTGGCAGCTAGCTAGGGAAAAATCCCAATGCGGGGAAACCCTTTGATCAAATCTTCTTTTATCTTCAATAGTTTAGCAGAGAGAAATAGTACAAAATCAGAATTCTGTAATTTTATATCAGCAGCAACAAACCCTAGATCAGCAAAGTCAAACTTAGTCAAATGAGATGAAATTGACCTCCAATATGCTGGGTCAATTTCCCAGTCATCTAGTCCTCGAACAGCCTGAAGAAGCAGCCTTTAAACAACCCCAAATACATAGTCAAACTGCAGTTGACTGAAGTCAACCTGCTGCCCCAAACTAGGGCAGTCAATGCTGGTCAAACCTGAGGTCAAATTGCCTCAATTTTCGTGCCAAAAACTGTGACCTGCCTAGGAGAGGAAATCACACCAAAACCGCACTCTTCTAAGGTCAACTCTTGGTCAACACTGGTCAAAGAGACTTTCAACAACTTCGGCGTCCTTCTTGCCCTACTGCGTCCTCCTTCTTCCCACGTGTGAGTTGCTCCTTGTGTAACCCAAAGCTAAGGAGAGAGAGTGTTACGAACAAAATATATATAAATAAAATAAATATAAATAATAAAGATAATTGTAATAATGTTTAGTTAAAATAGTAATTAGGTTGAAGAGGGATGTCTAAATGAGACATGACTCTTCATGAAGAGACACTTGCCGGATATATAAGCAAGCCTCTCGTTCTCATTGTAATTCATTCATTCATTCTTATTCACATTCTAATATATAATATTTGTATCCTCATGGATATCTTGATATTCCAAGTCTTTTGGAGTAATTAATCTATAGAAGGAACTTTGTTCGTTTCATTTGGTATCAGAGCAGTTCGATTTTTTGACTGCTTCACCGCTGCATAGAGCTCGCTCTCTAATCTAGGTCTTTGACCATCGAAATTCATCAACATCGTTGCCATCAAAGCATTTCGCTACCAATCTCTGGAGATTCTCCATACTACTATCAGGCCTTTGACCATTTAAAAGATTCAAAAAAAAATATAGAAAAAAAAATCAAATTCAAATAAAAAGATTTAAAAATAAATAATTAGATTTTGAAGGAGAACATTCATATATATAAAAAAGATAAGCGAGAATCTTTCCAAGTATATTTAAAACTTTTTATGTGGAGAAGCTCGTGGTTTTAGAAACCAATGGTAATTGCCTGTGGTATTTTAAAAGTAAAATAAAAACAGAAGGAATACAAAATCTTGGTAAGTTTTACTTTTTACGTGAAGAACATTAACTGAGGTTTTAGAAACAACCCATGGTAATTGCCCATGGTATTTTAAAAGTAACAGAAAAAACAAAAGGATACAAAATCTCATTACGTGAAAGGTAAGTTTTACATTTTACTTGGAGAACATTATTTATATATATTGTCACCTGCTGCCTTATAAAGTTATATGCAACAAAAGATATTTTGATAACATTGGAGAAAAAAGGTGTGATCCAAATAATTTTAATCGTTCAAATCTAAAGATTGTGACCGTACCAAGAGTCACGTCTCTGAGAAAAAAAAATTATATATATATATATATATATATATATATTATATATATATATATATATATATATATATATATATATATATATATATATATATATATCTATATATATATATATATATATATATATTTTATAATTATAATTATAAAAGAAGGATACTATATAAGCTTTATATAGTTACATATAAAAGGAAAAGTGTGTCTCAAAAAATAAAAGTATTTAATATTTAAGAAGTAAAATGGAGACTAGTAATGAAAGATTTTCTAAAACCTTTAATAAATGTGTTGATACACTATTTAAAATCAAAGGATCACTCGCAGGAAGAGATATCATAATCTCTATCAGTCCTACTGAAAAAAGTAATTATGTTAGTCCTAAATGTGCTAACCAATTGGTGATTCCTGAATCAAATATAGTTGAAATGAATATTTATGGCATATGTGATAAACAATACGACATAAGCAATCTACACCTAAGTATTGGAGATTACACTTTTACCTCGCATTTCGGCGTGAAAACTTTATTTCCTAACGATAGTGATATTGTTTTGGGCTTACCCTGGATGGAAACTATAGGTTCATTTATTCTAAATACAAAGAAGAAGTTTTGAACATTTTCTTGCAAAAAGAAGAAAATAATGCTCCAAGATTTTACACTAAAACCAAATTTAGTAACACCAGAAGATATCTCAGATATTTCAAAAGTAATGTCTCAAGAAGGTAAAAAGGTATTTCAAAATATGCAAAAAGAAATTGACAAAATCAATGTTGACAAAAATGAAGAAGTTTCTTGATTTAAAAACCTTAGCGAAAAATTACTGTCACAAATTAAGAAACTTAAAAAGGATAAGAAGTCATTAGAAAACAAGGTACAACAACTTATCGAGAAAGAAGCATCAAATGTAGGAATTCAAGTTGATGACAAAACAACAAATACAGATTCAGTGAATGTCACAACTCAAGAAGAAGACAAGCAAGTTGAAGAAAAGACGCGCTTGGATGTTGCAGTTCAGACAATGAACTTCCCAAGAGAATGTTCCATAACCAACTCAACAACATCTTCGCCAGGAAAAGAATATAAAAATTGCCACATGCCCAATAAGGGAAAGTAAAGTCCCATATCGACATCCGATTCATGAGAATAGACAAATCAACCACGCTACATACCGGGACCATTCAGAACTGAAACGACAAATTGATGTTCCAAAGAATAATGACGTAAAATCAATCCAGTCTTATGTTGACAAGTCGTTAAAAAATTCTAGCAATCAGAATACTATACAGAAGATTAATCTGGGATGGTCTAATCCCTTCTCAGTGCGACAGTTTTGTTCGTCACTTAGAAGATCATAGCAGCTTGTATCAACGAAGATAACAATGCCGAGACGAGAAGACATTCGAAATAAAAAAAAAGATGAAGCCTTTTTGCATCAACAAGCTTTGAGGACAAAGCTTTTTCGAGGAGGAAGGCAATGTTACGAATAAAATATATATAAATAATATAAATATAAATAATAAAGATAATTGTAATAATGTTTAGTTAAAATAGTAATTAGGTTGAAGAGACATGTCTAAATGAGACATGACTCTTCATGAAGAGACACTTGCCGGATATATAAGCAAGCCTCTCGTTCTCATTGTAATTCATTCATTCATTCTTATTCACATTCTAATATATAATATTTGTATCCTCATGGATATCTTGATATTCCAAGTCTTTTGGAGTAATTAATCTATAGAAGGAACTTTGTTTGCTTTAGAGAGAGAAGAAATGAGTGAGATGAGATGATGATAAAATGAATCAACCTCACTTGTATTTATACGATTCACTGGGCATGTGTGCCACGCATTTAACTACTGGCCGACCTTGACAATTTGTAAAGTAATTAAAAATAAATTCATATCTCCATAAATACTTGTCGGAATCGGATGATCTTTAGATCAATCCTACACCTCTCGACAATAGGAATCTAGGAAAAATGTCATATGCCATAAATGTGATGACCCACATGGAGTTTGACCCTAGTTACCAATTTTAACACTCCCTCTCAACTAGGGAGAACTCCATCTGCTAATCTGTCTGACCGTTAGTACTGCCCCAGCCATCAAATGCACTGCGTTGCACTGCTGACTCTGCTCTGCTGAACTATGAAGAAGAAGAAATGATCGAGGATATATCATACCATCCTCCACTGACCCAGAGTTAGTCTTAGAGTGTGCCATACCACTCTCACTATTCCCAGATCAATGTAGGTCATCCTAACATAGGGAGTATGGTAGATACAATGATGCGTCCATCGATAGTACTACAAATGGTCCCTAACCCCATTTCCCTACTCATTGATCAGATGAGAGGTATTTCCCATGAGTCCCAGACTGCATGGGCAGGATGCCTCGACATGAGAACTAATCATCCTATCCACAGGAGAACGAATCATTCTGTCTAATTTTCGTCGCAGGAGAACTAATCATCCTGTCCATAGTCGCCACAGGAGAACTAATCATCCTGGCCCATAGGAGAACTAATCATCATGTCCCACAGTCTCCATGGGAGAAATAATCATCCTGACCCACAGGAGAACTAATCATCCTATCCTACAATCGCCACTAGGTGTCACAGGGCAAGGTTGAACCTTTCACCCTATACATAGTGCACCACCAAAGGATGGTGAGTCGCCCTGTGGTCGCATGTCGCTCCAAGAAGTACCCCGCGCCCCCATGGAGCTCCCAGAGCTCAATATATGCATCATACACGACCCTCATAAGAGGGTCTCTCAACAACACTAAGTCGTTCTCGGAAAGTCAAGAATTTGACCTTTTCCAGGGGCTTCGTCAAAATGTCGGCGACCTGTTCATCTGTATCGATATGTTGGAGCCTTATTGCTCCCCGCTGTACCATATCCCAGATATAGTGGTACCTGATATCGATGTGCTTGGAGCGATCATGAAATACAAGATTCTCTGATAAACAAATCCTGCTCTGGTTGTCACACAGGATCACGATAGTATCCAATGTGAATCCAAACAGCTAACTGAAGAGCTTCCGCAACTAGACTACCTCACGAGAGGCCATACTAGCAGCAATGTATTCTGCCTCAGTGGTGCTCAAAGCCACCGACTTCTGCTTCCTGCTCATCCAGGATATCGAGACGGATCCCAAAGAGAAACAACACTCGAAAGTGCTCTTTCGGTCCACCACAGTACCTGCCAAATCATCATCGATATATCCATGTAGTCTCACATCTTCGACAGTGTATCTCAAACCATGTGTGATTGTGCCACGAAGATATCTCAATAGATTCTTGGCACCAATCCAATGTGTGTGGTGAGGCTCAACCATATGTTGATTCAACGTGTTGACTGCAAAGCATATATTCGGATGGGAGTTCACCAAGAACATCAATGCTCCGATGAGTTGACGATATTCGGTAGCATTTCGTAAAACAGGTCCGGAAACACTACCGCTTAACTTCTTGAAGTCAAGCTCCATCGAGGTAGTCACGGGCTTGCAGTCCACCATACCGAACCTTTCCAATATCTTCACCACATATTTTCCTTGAGATAGGAAAATCTCCCCTGGTTTTTGCTAGACTTCCAGTCCTAGGAAATAGTGCATCAGTCCTAGGTCCTTCATCTCAAACTCAGAAGCCAACTCCCTCTTACATTTGTGAATGAGAGGGTTTGCACCTATTAGAAAGAGGTTGTCAACGTACATCACCAGTATGAGAGGTTTGTCATCTTCAACCTTAAAGTAAAGGTTAGGGTCGACTTCACTCCTAGTGAATCCCAGCTTCATCAGGTAGCTATCGATCCTCTCATACCACACTCGGGGTGCTTGCTTCAGCCCATAGAGGGCTTTCTTCAACCTGCGCGCATGAGATTCCCGATCATGAATCTCATCCATCTGATGTAGGTTCCATCCTTGCGAAGTAGCAAGGGCTATGATCGAGCGGATGGTGGTATATCGCACAACAAGTGCAAATATCTTGTCATAGTCTATACCTTCCTTCTGAGAGAAGCCACGAGCGACAAAACGAGCCTTATACATTTTAGCACTTCCACAACTGCATGCTTTATCTTGTAAAGCCATTTCGAAGTGACAACTACTTTGTCCTGGGGTCTGGGGACCACATCCCAGACATCGTTTTTCATGATGGACTCATATTCCTCAGTCATAGCATCCTTCCATACTTGATGCTTGACAGCTTCTGCAAATGATGAAGGCTCATTTTGGATGATCGTGCTCATGATGGTCAAGTATCCCTGATACCTGGCCGGCTTCCTACTTTCCCGAAAAGTCCCTCTGGGTGCAATGTTTCCTTCAACATCATCAAGTGTCCCCCTAAGCCATGAAGGCCTCTTCCTAGAAGAGGAAGGATCTTGCAGAGGGCGATCAATAGGATCCATAGGTTCTTCCACATTGGGCATCGTTTCATCTTCCCTTTCCTTCGGTTCCCTGGTGTCAGCTTCTTTATATCCCCTTTGAGCAAGAAGATTGTCAACTTTGCTAACAACCATATCTTTGTCAAAGGTGACATCATGGCTAATCTCGATTTCCCTTTGACCAGGCACATAGATTCTATAGCCCTTAGTATTTTCTCTATAGCCCACAAAGATTCCTTTCTTTCTAGATGCACCCAATTTATTCCTTTTCTCCTTCGGCACATGAAAATATATAAGACTTCCAAAAATTCTAAAATGAGATACGTCAGGTTTCTTACTAGTGAACATCTCTTTGGGAGTCTTGGAACCCAATGCTTGATGAGGGCATCAGTTTTGCACATATATGGTGGTATTCATAGCTTTGACCCATAGAAACTTTGGAAGTCTTTGATCATGGAGCATAGCACGAACAACTTCCACAATCGTACGATTCTTCCTTTCCACCACACCATTCTGCTCAGGAGTATATGGTGTTGTAGTCTTCCTCTTAATGCCAGCCTCTTTGCAAAAGTCATGGAACTCATTGGATTCATACTCAGTCCCATTATCAGTCCTAAAGATCTTGATCTTCTTTTCGGTTTGATTCTCGATCAAGGCTTTGAAGTGATGAAACCAAGTGAACACTTCATCCTTCTTTTTCAAGAAGTATATCCAAGTCTTGCGAGAATAATCATCTGTAAAAGTGAGGTGATATAAATATCCTTCCAAGGAGTTCACAGGATCATACTAGATATGTCTGAGTGAACCAACTGCAATATATCAGAGGTCTTGCTTTGGCTTGAGGGGAATGGTCCCCTTTTGAGCTTCCCTTCAGCACATCCAGGACATACACCTTCTTGCTCTACTCGGAACTCGGGCATCCCTGTCACCATTTGTCTTGCATTGGGTAGAGCTTTATAATGAAGGTGAGCAAACCTCCGTTGCCATAGTTCGGACTGAAGTGATGTGTCACAAGACATGACACCCAACGGACTTCCTCTGACCTGATATAATGAATCGACCTGAAACCCAAGAGTGAAATCTTCTTTAAAATTCTTTTTCCATACATGTACCTTGCCATCGATGAAGGTCACCTTGTAGCCTTTGTCTTCCATTGCCAAAACGGACACCAGGTTCTTTTTGAGATCAGGTACATATAGGACTTCTTGCAAATGAATTATATTACCCTGATTCAATTTAAGAGTGACATTCCCTACGCCTTTCATGGGATATTTTGCGTTGTCCCCAAGAACAATTTCTAGGTTGGTCTCCTTCTCTATCAGATTAGAGAGAGCTTCTTTGTAACCTGTGAAGTGCCTTGAGGCACCACTATCAATAAGCCAATTTCCTAGTGAGTCCGGGGGAGTAGTAGTAGAGAGGGCCACTGGTAGACAATATTCATCTTGCTTATTGTTAACAATGTTAGATTCATACCTAGAGTTTCTTGCCTTCTTGAAGGGTTGTCCTCTTCCTTGATTTCCGACATTTCTTTTACCTCTGCCATTGGACCTACCATTCCTTTGATTGCCTTGAGAGTGACTTTGGTCATCGTCATGGTGTGAGTCCCATTTTATCAGGGCACTCCCTCGCATAGTGGCCCATTTTGTTTCAATTGTAACATCGTCCTTTTCTTCCACCCTTCGGTCCAGCCTTTCCTTTGGATTTAGCCCTAGAATTGTTTCTTCTTTTAGCATGAGAAGAAAAGGCAGAGGGATTGCCTTTAAGTGCGGGCGTTTCTTGTTCTTCCATCCTAGTTTCTTCTTGAATACATCTAGCCATCAATTCCTCAAATCCTAGGATGACATTATTGTTGAGAAGAGTAGTCCTGAATATATACCATTCAGGTGGCAGTCCTCCAAGAGTTGTGATAGTCATTTCCCTGTCAGGAACTACTTCCCCAATAGATAGGAGATCATTCTTGATCTCGGTGATCCTTAAGAAATATGCTTGCATACTCTCATCTTTTCCCTTCTTAATTTCCTTCAGCTTATTTCTAAGGAACAAAACTTGATTTGCATCATTAACTTTAAATAAACTCACCAGTCTATTGTAGATTTCCTTGGAGGTGGTTAGCTCGGAAACACAGGCCACCAGGCACTTGTCGATAGAGTTCCGGATGATCTTCTTTGCTTTGACTTCTCCCTTGGTCCACTTGCTTCTGGCAGTAGCGGATGCATTTGATGGAGGCGCAACAATATTGCCTCTCACATGGTCCAACACTTCCTGATCTTCTAAAGTCAGATCGAGAGACATCTTCCATCCGTGATAGTCAGACTTCTCACGGAGCTTGTCTTCAGCGGGGAAGAGTGTTGAGGACCCCATGAAGTTTTTAGGATAGCTTTGCCAACCTTCGGTGATTGCTCTTGTTCTTGCTCTTGCTTGGGCTTTGTCTTCACCTCAGCTCTGATACCATGTTAAATTATGGTATGTTTTATGCTTAGAGCAATTTACTTCTTTTCTTCTTATTAGCTACTGATTAGCAATCACATATACATTAAGTAAAGTGCAGATAGAACATTAAATGATCGACAGAAAACAAGCCAAGACAAGAGACACAAGATGTGGCAGCTAGCCAGGGACAAACCCCAATGCGGGGAAACCCTTTGATCAAATCTTCTTTGATCTCCAATAGTTCAGCAAAGAGAAATAGTACAAAATCAGAATTCTGTAATTTTATATCAGCAGCAGAAAACCCTAGATCAGCATAGTCAAACTTAGTCAAACGAGATGAAATTGACCTCCAATATGCTTGGTCAATTTCCCGGTCATCTAGTCTTCGAACAGCCTGAAGAAGCAGCCCTTAAACAACCCCAAATACACAGTCAAACTGCAGTTGACTGAAGTCACCTTGCTGCCCCAAACTAGGGCAGTCAACGTTGGTCAAACCTGAGGTTAGATTGCCTTGATTTTCATGCCCAAAACTATGGCCTAGGAGAGGCAACCACACCAAAACCGCACTCTTCTAAGGTCAAAATTTGGTCAACACTAGTCAAAGAGACCACCTACAGCTTCTGCGTCCTTCTTGCCCTACTGCATCCTCCTCCTTCCCACGTGTGAGCTGCTCCTTGTGTAACCCAAAGCTAAGGAGAGAGAGAGAAGAAATGAGTGAGATGAGATGATGATAAAATGAATCAACCTCACTTGTATTTATATGATTCACTGGGCATGTGTGCCACACATTTAACTGTTGGCCAACCTTGACAATTTGTAAAGTAAATACAAATAAATTCATATCTCCATAAATACTTGTTGGAATCAGATGATATTTAGATCAATCCTACACCTCTCGACAAGAGGAATCTAGGAAAAATGTCAGCTACCATAAATGAGGTGACCCACATGGAGTTTGGCCCTAGTTGCCACTTTTAACATATTAGCTTTTAGGGTTTTGGACAAACATGACCTCTTTAACTCTATACAAGAAAGATGAATGTTGTTGTAATAGTATAAAGTATTTTGTAATATAATATTGTTATCATTCTTTGTCAAGTGTCTCTGTTCGGACCCTATCTAGGGCTTTAAACATTTGGTGATCTAGCTCATTTCATAGTATAAAGCCCTCATAACAGACCTTTTGATTAGGTATCTCTGTTTCAACCCTATCTAGGTTTTTAAACATTTGGTGATCTAGCTCATTTCATAGTATAAAGCTTTCATAACAGACTGTTTGAGAAAGTATTATAGAAAATTCAAAGATTACTATCTTGACTGAGATTATAACCATGTTATAATAGAGATAACTTATTGTACCTTATCCGAGATTTCAAACCTCCAAGAAGGACATCCTAAACTGTTCTCTATCCATCCATCACTGCACCTAGTCACCGAGGTCTTGCACCTAAGTCTGTAGCTATGCCGAGACTGTAATACACATAAGGCAAAGATGTGATCTTCGTTGATCCTATAGAATAGATCCATTACTGCACCTAGTCACCGAGGTCTTGCACCTGAGTCTGTAGCTATGTCGAGACTGTAATACATATAAGGCAAAGATGTGATCTTCGTTGATCCTATAGAATAGATCCATCACTGCTCATCCTTGTACCTAGTATCCTACTGGGATACCATGACTGCTCGTCGTACTTATCCATGTAATGTGAAGACAATCACTATAAGGGTTAGGTCTCTATATAGTTTAGACCTTACTGCAATAACCTCATCCAAAGTCTTTACTTCCTCGTCCATTCGAGCATTGATTCATAGGTAGCATATAGATCAGATTTGTGTCCATATTATACTTTCAAGTTCTGGTCATGACTGCACCTAATACACTAGTCAAGGTGCAGCCAGACCCTTCTTCTTCATGCGAGATCTTCTTCCTTGATTACGTGCTCTCTGCCTCCTTGACTGCAGCTCCCTCACCTGAGTCCTTGTTTTCCTATGGTGACATGAGATCACGCTGCCTACACCCATCCTGCACCTTATACCCTATTGACATCTCAGAGAAATGTGAGATCTTCACAACTTATTTTTGGATACCTCAACAGGGTATTTATAATGGTTGTGCACATATATATTAGGCCGACATGACCTTCTGAACCAACGTGTCATTTTATTCAAGTCTACATGTCATATATTTATATATTTAATCCATTTTTGAGCTGACATGAAGATCCTTTGAATCTTTTGCTTGTAGACTTTGGTAGGCTTGCTTTTGAGGCATTGATCTTGGCCTTGGAGGGTTGTTTAGACAACTCGAAGACTTGTACATATTTACATAAACTCATGAAGAGTTTTTATACACATGACATGACTCTTTTACATATGAATAAATTTTAAAGACATCAAGAAGAAGTCTTTCACCTAGAGACACTTCTTGCTCATGAAACCCATGTAGCAAGATTACAAAAAATAATTTATTACATCATGTATTATATCACTGACAAAGATCATGTCATTATGAACACTGAACCTAGTTACACTTTCTTCAACATGATCCACCTAGATTTTCCCATGGATGGAGTGGGCACTCAGTGTCCGTGAACCACATTAAAAAAAGAGAGGTTGTAAATGGATTGTGTAATAGATAATCCATTGTAATTGGCCAATAATTATGGATATGATATTTGTATAAAACTTGTAATGCTTTCTATTTTGAATTAATTTGATGTTTGAAAAGGAAAATAAAGATATGCTCTTAAAATAATATTGCCGATAATAATAGTAATGATAGTAATAAATATAATAAAATAACTAATTAATTATAAACAAGAATATATATATATATATATATATATATATATATATATATATATATATATATATATATATATATATATATATATATATAACCTGAAAATGGAATTAAGAGAAAAAATTAAATAAAGTGTCAAATAATGCATATATTCTAAATGCTGATTGTTTGATGAGTGAAATGTATGAATGGAGTTTTTCACCATGGAATGAAAAGAAAATATGAATAGAAGTTAGCACAAGTTATTAAATGAATACTTGGTGGTCTTGCATTCTAATGATTTAGAGGTTGGTTGTCCCCCATGCATGGTTGTGATTAGCAATTGTGGTTTTGTTGGAACTTGATGGTTCTATGTTCATCCACATGTAAGTCAAATTCTCTTTGAAACTTTTAAGCATGATCCATAACTTCTCATCTCATATTCGATTATGCTGATTTATTTAATAAAAATTAAAAAGTCTACAAATGTGACTTACTTATACATGTTCATATTTAGCAATTTGAACATGTCATATAGTGTTATAACTTTTGCTCTAACCCTAAGGGCTTATGAACCTCTCAATTAACCCCCCAATTAGAATATGGGTTGGAAAATATATTGATCTAGTTATTGATATTAAGTGGCCATTCTAAAATCTGTATGATTTTTGATGTCTCATTATCTCAATCCATAGATTTTGAAGCTATTGTAAATTTATTTATTTGTTATTTTTTTAGAAGAAAAAAACACTAATTTTTTATAAAATGAAAAATCAGTACATATATCATAATATTGTATGTCAGCTCAATCTAGACAAGAGAGGAGATATGTCGAAGTCTCTACATGATCGAGAAACAAAAACAAACAAAACAACATAATCCTCCACTAGGATAGATAAAGTGCAAAAACACATTACACCATTAAACAATTGCCAACATTAAAATACGTTAATTCTTTGGCAGTCGCCAAATAGGAAAATTGGAAGTTGCTATTACATAGTTAAATGATTGAATAAGATCTTAATTATTACTTATCACTATTGTTGACAACTTTAATGAACTTGAATTTAATAGTTTTAGACATTGTCTTTTTTAGTTCAGAAAAACCAATATAGATTATTTGGAAGAAAAGATAGCAAATACTCCACCAAAAGAAAGACCATCAATACAACTGTGAATAAAGAACATGCTCATATCTTAGCATTTAGATTTTGTTTGACAAAACAAGGTATTTCGAGACTTACAATGCACATCTTGGGATCTCTAACTATTGGATTATCATTGATTTTATGTACAATGACAATTTGCTATAAGTATTTGTACAACAACATATGAATGCCCATGAGAAGGTGGTGTCCCAAACAATGTTTTGATAGAGTTACTAGATTAATGAGAATATTCATTTACAAGGGATTATTATGTGATTAACCACTAAGGGCAGTGATTGCAATTTATTGTGCATATTTTATCTCATTAAATAAGATGAGCAAAGAATAGAGTATGACTTTGAACTATGCACTCTTATAAAAAGAAATCAAGAATAACAGACATATTAAGCAACCATAATGAAAACATAAATTCTGCTCTGGAAACCCAAATTGGAAACATAACTGTGAGTGGGGCTTAGCTTTACATTTCGACAATCTATAGTACAAGCAGATTGTGTTTTTTTATGCATCTCTGATGTAGCAGAATTGATCCAGAAGACACAAACTATGTAATAGATATTTTATTAATGAATGAAAAGTTGAATGATGGTACAAATGCATTTGTGATGGTTTCCGATATAGGCATTGACGTGTCACGAAGGTGACGGCTCATGTCTTTTTGACCATAAAACCCTTCATAATTAATATAATATATTATTTATTATTGTTTGTATAAATTATTTATTCATAACAATCTCTCTCTCTTGGCTAGCAAAAATCCCTTTCACAGTGAAATTAATTAAAGGCTAACAACAATAATTTTTCATTTCCCCTTCCTGAGCCTTATTTCTATTTTTTAAAATTTATTTATCATTTCTTTTTTCTTTTGCTTTTGTCTTATTCAACTTTTATATTGCATTGATTTATGTGGTTTGTTGACCTTTATAAATTGCCAACTTTTTTGTATAAGCACAAAGTCTTACATCCATTCATTAGTTTAGATCCACTTCATATCCCACATTTCCATTGAGAGTAATTTTGGATTTCAAAAACTAGGAAACTAATCTGGATCAATGCACCTATTTTCTTCTTTGGAATGTGGCTTATAATGGCTACCCTTGCATCAACTTCTTGTTGTCATTGACCTCCTTCACTGTTATAGCTCCTTGACTATCCTTTTTTCATTGGATTGGAGATGTGGGACACTTAATCATCTTCAATCTTCACTGTCCACACCCTTCTCTTGATGTTATGAGATAAAATCCTTGGGGCTAGTGTTGGTAGCCGCAACAGAGAAAAAGTAAAAGATCAACAAAGTAAACTTAATCAATCCAACAATTCACATAGAATTCACAAAGTAGGACATGGGTACTTATCGGTGGGTCCTACGCTTGATATAAATCTTGAAGCATATCAACCCTCGTTCTTCCTTCGAAGGTGCAAATTTGCACCACAAATACAAACTAGAGAGTAGAATGAATAATTCAAAGTGTACAAAGAGAAACATTCTCTGTTAATCCATCATTTGTACAATAAAACAACATAAACATAACATATGAACAAGTTGGATTGGAAAATGAGTTTATTTATTGAAATTTGTGGTAGTGAGGTAGTTACACTCACCTGATCCTAACTAAAGGCACCAAGTGGAATCTTCATTCGGATCGTCCCTTCTCGAGCCACTGAAGTTCTCCAACAAAGCTAGATGAGAGTGAGATAAGGGAACTCAACACAACAACATGGAAGCTAAGGTTTCTTGAAGTAGGGAGTGTGCTTAAAAACACTAGAAACAACAAACTTGATCGGTGAAAATTTTGTCAAAGTTTGGATGCAAAGGCAATTCATGACTTCGAGGACCATCAAGGCATGTATAAATACCACCAGAAATTGGTTTGGGTGGTTATGGAATGGGTTGCACTAGGTGGGTTTCTTGTCTAACCCGCAAATCCCACATGAAAAATCACATTATATGTGTGTGTGTGTGTGTGTGTGTTTCTTTGGGAGTACCCGCGTATATACACATTTTACATTTGGGTGGCTTGTGTATAGAATTTGGAAAAATCTTTTTAAGATAAGGTCATGGCTGCATAGGGAAAAGTAGATGTTGCCTTGCCCAACAAGTGTATCTAGTGATAGGTGAGGCAAAAGATTCTATAATAGATGCCCCCTAATGTATGAGGTCAGAAGGGGGTTTGATGGTAGATGCACATTATGTATACACGCAAGGACACATCAAGAGGGTTTGAGAGGAACTCACCAAATTGGGGACCATTCAATACTTGCAAAAGGAACTAGAAAAAAAACTCATATCCAAGTATATTGCTGATCCATGATGATGTTTTTACAAAAATATTGCCAAACATTTTACAACGTGCATATTAGGGACTAGTAAGATTTTCCCAGGTATGTGTTTGTGATTTGTGTGTTTTTATTTTGTTGTTCTCTAATTTTTGTATAGTTATAGTTTTCATACATATGCAATTAACAATACTTAATAGGTCTAGAAAATCTAAGGAGAAATAAACTTTTAGAATTTCGGATTTTAAGCATGATTTTTTCATATTTATTGTGACAAATTGTCTGATAGAATATCCACGAAAATTTACAAACTATTAATACTTTTGAATTCAAAGACCTCCAAAAATATGTTGGGTCACCTACAAACCAATCAGGGTTTTTATTGAATATGATAAAATTATTTTTCAGTATTATATAAAAAAGAATAAGATTCCTTCCATTTCAAAGATGAACAACATATCATATTTGTTATTTATATTGATCTTATAATTGTTATTAGATTTCATCCAACTATTACTCATGTATATTATTAGCATAAAAATATATTCCCTGAATAAACATCCAAAAGGAAATTTTAATATAACATCAAAACTCTCATCAAATAATACATTTATCACATAAAAATACATTTACATAAAAATTAAAAATTATAAATTATTTAGTTATTTTTCTAAAATATTATTTTCAATTTTATATTTACAATAGTGAAATTTTGAGGGCTAAAATGGACCTCAAATAAAAAATGTACAACTAAAATCAAATTTATAAGAACCAATAAAATTCAAAATGTACAAACAAAATCAAACTTATAAAAACGAATAGAATTCAAGATGATGATGTACCATGGGGATGATTTACCATTTTTGGAGTAAAAAATTAAAAATATTAAAAAATAAAAAATAAAAAAACTATTTTTTCAACTCGTATTTTCAACTTATCTCCCTGGAGTTTTACTCAAATTTCAAGCAAAGACATTCATTGGATGCATTATTTAATTCCTTATGCAAAGAGTACACATGTTGCATACTTTCGATGAAACCTACTACATGAAAAATGAGAAATACATGCAAAATGTGATTGCAATCATGTTTTTTTCTCATATTTCTCATTTTTCATGTAGCATGGTCTATCGAAAGTATGTAACATGGGTATTCTTTGGATGAGGAGTTAAATTTTGCATACAATGAATGCTCCCACTCGAAATTTGAGTAAAATCGTTGGAAGATAAGTTGAAAAAAGTAGTTTTTTCTTTTTTCCTATAAGATTTGACGATGTAATCTAATCTTATTTTATTATTTCCACTATTATTTTATAATGTTACTTAGGATGCCCAATTTAGAGCTTACAATTTCTCATAAAAAATGTTAATAATGTAAAAAAAAAATAATAATAATTGATGAGCACATGAAATAATATAATATTATATCAACTTTAAAAAGAGATAAAGTAATTGGAAATAAAAAATCAAAGTGTGAATAAGATGTTTAAACCTTATATTTTTCAAAAATATTTCAACACACTGAAAATCTATGTTAATTAATTTAATGTTAAAAGAAAATATTTTAATGTTGTATCTAATAAATATTAAATGTACAAAAAAATAAGTAATTGAAAATTAAAAATAAAAATAAAAATATCAAAACTTCCTAATAACAATAATAAGATATTATATAATAAGTCTTTGGCATAGCTCCATCTGTGCCGAATACTATTGGAAAAGCAACATACATGTGTGTAGCACCAATGATCCCTGTGCAATTTGAATTTCTGGGTTCATCTACACGAGCATAATGTCATGTCGGAATGAAAAAGGAAGAAGTAAAAGTATAATATTCTGGATGAGTTTTATTGATAGTGATTCATATCCTTTGCAAGCAGCACTCATCCTCTTTTTCGGTTCTAACGCCACCTGTATGCAGAAACTAATTCCAATCGAAAATTTCCACGGTCTATGCTATTGTTACAACATCGATTGAGGGAGTTGGGGTTCCTCGGTCTATGCTATTGTTACAACATCGATTGAGGGAGTTGGGGTTCCTTACGCCCAGACGAACCTCGGAACATGCAATATTCTCTTCTTTCTGTTGGGATTTAGTCGACCAAACAGAGATAGAATCACTGTTGGCAAGAACAAAATCATTCTATCTCATTCCTTCTCGATACTCATCAAAATTGTATTGTTGTGTCAAAGGAAAGCTACAATAATAAGAGGAAGAAGTGTAATTCATTTAATTCTTAATATTAATGTGACATTTAAAAATATTCATAATAATAAAAAAGTTTCAATGTGAGTCATCAATAAAATATTTTAAGTAATATTCATATATGCTTAAAAATAGATTTATAACAAAAAAAAACATTTAATATGGACAATGTAATCTATACAATAATATAAACTCATTAATAATTAAATGAAAATTGATTCAAACCATAAATATTTATTTAATATATATTAAAAAATAACATATAAATATATTAAAATATATAAAATATGATTTATCATATGGAATCCCAGACTCTTCCATAAAATGGCATGAAAGTGCTTATAAAAAGATTCCACTTTAATCCAATTTACTTGTGATAATTATAACTTAAAGAAAGCACTCACTCCCAATTCATATAAATATATTAAAATATATAAAATATGATTTATCCCATTAACATAATAATCGAATCCCAGACTCTTCCATAAAATGGTATGAAAGTGCTTATCAAAGGATTCCACTTTAATCCAATTTACTTGTGATAATTATAATAATTGTGACTTAAACAAAGCACTCACTCCCAATTCAACGGTATATTGATTGCAAACACG
The DNA here is from genome assembly GCA_031772625.1 of Pinus tabuliformis. Classification (NCBI taxonomy): domain Eukaryota; kingdom Viridiplantae; phylum Streptophyta; class Pinopsida; order Pinales; family Pinaceae; genus Pinus; species Pinus tabuliformis. The sequence continues at coordinate 954,429,174 of CM062815.1, read as the reverse complement.
GTCAATGTCAATTTCAAATTCTCATAGCATAACTGCCTTACCATCACATGCTAACAATTCCATTTATATCTATCTCACCCTTCTCACCCTCTTCAGCCTTCTCGACCTTCTCACCCTTTTCACCATGTTAAAATCAATGACACCCGAGCATTTAAATGTGTGCATCTTTTCATAGACTTCGTAGGAGACGGTCAAACTGTCAAACCTTAGACCATAAAGTTGTATCAAGTTTCCAAACGAATCTGGAAGCACCTGCAGACTAGAGCACCCGGACATGTCAATACTTACGAGATTCGTCAGGTTCCCAAACGAATCCGGAAGCACCTGTAGACTAGAGCACCCGGACAGGTCAATAGTTGTGAGATTCGTCAAGTTCCCAAGCGAATCCGGAAGCACCTGCAGACTAGAGCACCCGGACATGTTAATACTTACGAGATTCGTCAGGTTCCCAAGCGAATCCGGAAGCACCTGCAGACTAGAGCACCCGGACAGGTCAATAGTTGCGAGATCCGTCAAGTTCCCAAGCCAATCCGGAAGCACCTGCAGACTAGAGCACCCGTACAGGTCAATAGTTCTGAGATTCCCAAGCGAATCCGGAAGCACCTGCAGACTAGAGCACCCGGACAGGTCAATAGTTCTGAGATTCGTCAAGTTCCCAAGCGAATCCGGAAGCACCTGCAGACTAGAGCACCCGGACATGTTAATACTTACGAGATTCGTCAGGTTCCCAAGCGAATCCGGAAGCACCTGCAGACTAGAGCACTTGGACAAGTAAATAGTTCCGAGATTCGTCAAGTTCCCAAGCGAATCCGGAAGCACCTGCAGACTAGAGCACTTGGACAGGTAAATAGTTCCGAGATTCGTCAAGTTCCCAAGCCAATCCGGAAGCACCTGCAGACTAGAGCACCCGGACAGGTGAATAGTTCCGAGATTCGTCAAGTTCCCAAACCAATCCGGAAGCACCTGCAGACTAGAGCACTTGGACAAGTAAATAGTTCCGAGATTCGTCAAGTTCCCAAGCGAATCCGGAAGCACCTGCAGACTAGAGCACTTGGACAGGTAAATAGTTCCGAGATTCGTCAAGTTCCCAAGCGAATCCGGAAGCACCTGCAGACTAGAGCACCCGGACAGGTGAATAGTTCCGAGATTCGTCAAGTTCCCAAACCAATCCGGAAGCACCTGCAGACTAGAGCACGCGGACATTTCAATAGTTCCGAGATTCGTCAAGTTCCCAAGCGAATCCGGAAGCACCTGCAGACTAGAGCAAGCAGACATGTCAATAGTTCCGAGATTCGTCAAGTTCCCAAGCGAATCCGGAAGCACCTGCAGACTAGAGCACCCGGACATGTCAATAGTTCCGAGATTCGTCAAGTTCCCAAGCGAATCCGGAAGCACCTGCAGACTAAAGCACCCGGACATGTGAATAGTTCCGAGATTCGTCAAGTTCCCAAGCGAATCCGGAAGCACCTCCAGTCTAGAGCACCCGGACATGTGAATAGTTCTGAGATTCGTCAAGTTCCCAAGCGAATCCGGAAGCACCTCCAGTCTATAGCACCAGGACAGGTCAATAGTTCCGAGATTCGTCAAGTTCCCAAGCGAATCCGGAAGCACCTCCAGTCTAGAGCACCCGGACATGTGAATAGTTCTGAGATTCGTCAAGTTCCCAAGCGAATCCGGAAGCACCTCCAGACTAGAGCACCAGGACAGGTCAATAGTTCCGAGATTCTCCAAGTTCCCAAACTCAGGAAGCACCTGCAGACTAGAGCACCTGGACAGGTGAATAGTTTCCAGATTCGTCAAGTTCCCAAACGAATCCGGAAGCACCTGCAGACTAGAGCACCCGGACAGGTGAATAGTTCCGAGATTCGTCAATTTCCCAAACGAATCCGGAAGCACCTGCAGACTAGAGCACCAGGACAGGTTAATAGTTCCGAGATTCGTCAAGTTCCCAAACGAATCCGGAAGCACCTGCAGACTTGAGCACCCGGACAGGTGAATAGTTCCGAGATTCGTCAAGTTCCCAAACGAATCCGGAAGCCCCTGCAGACTAGAGCACCGGGACAGGTGAATAGTTCCGAGATTCGTCAAGTTCCCAAACGAATCTGGAAGCTCCCGCAGATTACGCCAGGAGTGCAGGATAATAGTTTGGAGATTCGTCAAGTTCCCCAACGAATCTGGGAGTATGTTCAAACTGGAGCACGCACTGCATCTGCGAGGTAAGAGTCCTATGCATGTGTGAGGTGAGAGTCCTACAAGGTAAGATAATGGAATTCGTTAAGTCCTTGAGTTCGCAAAATAATTTGGTAGTCAGTCCAATTTTAGATAGTAATACAAATATAAAAAAGGAAATTGTACCTGGAGGGCCCAGTAATTCTAAGTGTTTCAACGACTGTAGATGCCAGAGTTCGTCTGGTAATGTTAAATGATCAGAAACAGAGACCACAATTTTTTCGAGATGGGTCAACTTCCCAATAGACTTCGGAACCTCCACATCTCTAGCTTCAACATACAATTCCCTCAACTGCTCCGGCGCCTGCAATCTTTATATTATCAAAATTGGTTTGACCCCTAGTATGCTAACAATACTAAAGATCAAAGCAATTTCCCAGATAAAAACATCTTATGTCAAGAACTTTCAAATGACTACCTGCGATTCATGCAGCCACAGCTTTTGAACTCCGTCATTCTTTATTGTTAGAACTCTTAAATTCTTGAGTGAAATCCAAGAAGGTAGGCTGGAGTACGGAAAGTCATTCCACTGGAGCCATATGAGTGACCTGGCACCCCGGAATATGCTTTTCATGAATCTCTTTTCCCCAAAACCACCTTCAGTCCTAATCAGCTGCAACCCCCTCACATAATTCGTGAAACTACTGCCTGCGAACTCCTTGAGGTTTGTGAACAATGGTTGAGCCCTTTCGCAGCCTTGTGAGTGATAAGTGCTAATTCCGCGCACCTTATATATTGTTTTCTCAAAGATGTTGATTAGAATCACGATTAAGAATTGTTTTTTGAAAGATGGACATCCTTGCAAAGGTTAAGTATTCAAAACATAACACACACAACTTTGACAAAAATACTATTTTGGATATGGGTCTAAAGCTTCAAAATACATACCAGTGATTTGTCGGACAGAAGCCGAAGGTAGTGGGTTGGGCACGAAAGGCGAAATGTCCATTCTGGAGGTTCAGTCTCCGCAATATGTCTGCCCAGGTCCCTCAGGTGGTCGTGCATTCTTATACAATTTTCATCGTCTACTTCCACGAGACACCTACTCTCCAGGTTCTGAAAACGAAGCGATCCTCCCCACTCCGTTCCATCCCAGATTCTTATAGCTGTATCTTTGTCCTCTCCTATAAAGAAGCAGACAATGTCTAAGAAAATCTGCTTCTCTATTTTACCGAGACTCTCATAGCTAATTTTGAGTGTAGCCATTATATCTTCGGGAAGAATTTTGGAGATATTGTGCAATAGCTCTTTCCCATACTTCAAATCTTTTCCACGAAGAAGAGATCCAAGCACTTTAAGGGATAATGGCAATCCGGCGCAAGCATCCACAAACTCTTCGACCACTTGTTTAAATTCTAAAGGAGGATCTCCTTGGTCGAACGCATGGCAGCAGAATAGCTCTTGGGAATGATGTTGGTCGAGTCCTTTTAGTTTGAAAATGGAAGACTCTGCAATCCCTGAGCTTATAAGTACATCCTTATTTCGAGATGTGACTAGAATTAAGCTACCTTGCTGAAGCGCATCTTTCACCGGTAAAAGCAATGCTTCCACCTGCCGAAGATGGTCCACATCATCTAAAATTAGGAAAGCATGAGAAGATTTAAGATACCTTTGGAGTTTCTCTATACCATCATCAGTGCTGTCTATTCCGACATTGACTTGAGCCAAGCCACTAAGAATCATACTCTGCATGGATTTTAGAGAGTTTCTCGCTACATTTTCTCTGACATCAAATTGAAAGTAAGTTTTCTTGTAATTTGATCTTCGACGGTTAAAGATCTCCTTTGCTAGGGTGGTTTTGCCAGCACCACCAAGTCCGACAATTCCTATAACTCTAGTCTCTCTGCTGCTTTGTTGGTCGAGTAACATCGCCCGTTCAAATTCTGCAACTTTCTCATCCAACCCAGTTGGATATCTAGACACATGTAATGGTCTTTTAACTTTTTTCAGCACTTCTTCCACGACCTGTTCAAGGAGCTGCTGCTCATCGCTGAAATGAAATTACTAGTCAGAAATGCCTACAATATCAAACAGTCTATCAATCCAACAAGTTAAAAGGGAGAGAGTAAGAGGAAGTGTAGGAGTACTGACTCATTATACGTCTTCTTATCGAAACCTTTTATTTCTGCAGCATCAGTGAGAGCCTTCCTCCATTTCTGGATGATGGTATCGGGGTCGTATCGTGGTTTAGAATCGAACGTTGTCTTCTGTTCGAGTGTTTGCAGGGATCGAGCATAGACTCCTTTTTCGCTCTGCGTTACCCATCGAAGATCTGCAGGCTCGACATTATAGAAGACTGGAATAATTGTTGACCCCGATTCGAACATGAGCAAGAGCTCATTAAGACACCAAGGTGAGTCTGCATATCCGGGAGAGAAAATAGCGATATGCACCGAAGCTGTTCGAATGGCACTCTGGATTTGAGGAGTTATATACTCTCCTGCTTGCAATTCATCTTCGTCGAGAAATACTCGCAGTCCGTGTTTGTTAAGGCGGTCATAGAGATGTTTGGCGAGGGTTTTCTTGGAGTCGGGACCCCTGTGGTTGATAAAGATATCAAAGACAAAGCTGTTGTTGGTGCTGGAGGATCCATATGAGGTGGATGCCATGGAAGAGAGAGTAGCTGCAATAACCTCAAGAGTCTCCTCCTCGTCTGGCTGGTCTCTCAAACGGCAAAGTGGCTACCCGCTGATCTCTCTTTCTCAATACTCGCAATTGAGATTTATGTTGACCAGATTTGTTGCCATTATATACAACAAATTTTGTTAATGGTCAGGTAACGTGGGCGTCTGATATCCATTTGTGGCCTTACATAATTTATGTGAATGCAGCGCATCTCTAAAATAGAATAGACCTTAAATTATTGCAAGTTGTCACTCAGTGCGATATACTTTGTCAAATAATTATTATTAAAATGATATACTTGGTCAAATCATTATTATTAAAATGATTCTTCTTCGGAGTTATTAAACTCTCCTTTATCAAAATATTAATATAAGTTGTCAGTTCGTGTGATATACTTTGTTAAATGATGACTATTAAAATGATTATTCTCCCCAGAGACTTGGTTAAACAATTATTATTAAAATGATTCTTCTCCCGAGATACTTTGGTAAATAATTATTATTAAAATGATCCTTCTCCCTAGTTATTAGGCAATTCTTTTTTATCAAAATATTCAAACTTTCCTGCGAGTTTATCCCGGTTATTTATGTCGGTTTAAGTTAGAATTCAAATTACATAAATTTAATGAGGAAGTATCAAAATAATTTATGCCCGTTAAGTTTCAAATTCAAATAACATAAATTACATAAAGAAGGGTTTGAAATAAAGTATTTAAATTCTAATCAACATGGTTTTCTTAATTACAATATTTGTTATTTATTAATTTATAATTTTTTATATAAATGTATATATTAATTCTATTTAAGTGGAAATTTAATTTTTGTGAAGTTTTAATTCTATTTTTATTAAAAGAAAAAGCAAAAATCAATTGCAAGAGATAAAAACTTTTTCAAAAATCATTAAATATAATAATTTAATAATTTTTAATAATATCATTTTACAATTAAATACTTTGATGGGTTGGTAAAATCTAGGATAGTGGAGGTTGAGCCTGGTCTCCCCACAGACTTCCCATGCCCATGACATACATGAGGTATGTATGATAGGTACACCAGGTCACGGAAGCGAAGACACGGAAGCCAAGAGGAATCGATGGGAGAGCTGATGCGGGAAACTGAGTTAGGTAACAGCAATAGAAAAAGCGTGGAAACTGACAAATGCGCTGTAGTAGATGTAAAACATCATGGATGACAGAGGCAAGAAAGTGCCAGATGTTGCTGGTATTCAACAATTGGGTGGTATTCTAGACCGCTAGGTTTCGAGACATCATTAAAAATGCTTCGATTCGATTCAATTCAATGCTTTCAACACCCTACCAAATGCACAACAGATTCAGTCAAAAAGAATCATAATTCAAGAAATACTTATCTTCAATGAGAGGTGATCCTCTTCCTCTTGAACCAACCTTCAAGGGCCATCAATGTCCATTGTCTACATACCAATGTTGCCTTCAATTATCCAACCAGGCCCACTAGGGATTATCTAATCTAGGGATTCATCAAATATTTCACAAGTTCTTGAGCCTCTTCACATTGACCATACTATATCTCATGTATTTTCCATAAACCAAAGTTTTCTCTCCAACCCTAACCTCATATAATCCATCAAGCCTTAATAATGAAGTTTCTCAGGGTTTTGTTTAAACCTTAGAATTCTTTTAGGTCTCCACCATACTCTTCTTACTTCCATCAATGTTGTCATCATTGGGGTGATCTCCATGGATTTTCTTCAGCTTAACTATGAAACCATGTTAATTTTTCATAGGGTTATACTGTTCTTTGCTTTGATAACTACATTTCTCCATTAACACATTAAGTTGACCCCATAGCATTATAACATTATTTAGATTTACATCATTATTCATCTGCATAGGAAACAATGTAGAAAGAACAATATGATCATCATCATCAATGCAACAAAACATAAAGGAACTATAGAAGAAAATCATGCACACATAGAGACACCAGGATTGGTTGAAGACCAGGGAAAAACCCACTACAGGGAAAACCCTTGCAAATTCTTCTTCTTCTTAGATTGTCATCGAATGATTCAACAAAAGAGAGTACAATTAGTCATATCTTCATCTATGCAACAAAATAACTATAACATCCATGACATGAGCCTGAACATGCTTATACTTGAAAACCATGATCTTGAGGACTGTAATGCCCTATCACTGACTGTAGTCAATTGTTGAATGCTGAAGTCACTAAGAAGAAAATTTGGAGTACTTATAATTCACCTTTTGGTCATGAATGCTCCCTAAGAGACTCTATGGGAGTGTCTGAGACTAATCTAGATGCTCCCAGGTGAACTACATGCGAGCGTTTGGGGCCAAACTGGACTATGAAAACCTTAACCTCCTGGATGCTCCCTTAAACACTATGTGTGAGCGTCCTAGACTTCTTGGATGCTCCCTTGACCATAGCATATGAGCATATAGGGATGAAAAACCTTAGTTATGATTGTTTTTCTGAGACTCAAAAACCTTAGACACGTGTGAGCTTTGTCCCTATAGTTTTAGACCCTTTGCCTGAGCTTTTTTCCATCATACTTGTGTGAACCAAACAATAGAAGAGATAAGAGAGTGCTTGATGATTGTATCCAAAATGAGCTTGAGGTCCCTTTTATTTATAGGCTTTTGTGATGGTTCACTTGATGTTGAGGCCAACCTATCTAGTTGTACATGTGCTTAGGGCCGACCTAATCCAATATACATGAGTGGATAAATAAAATAAAAAATCAACTTCTTCTTGTCCAAATAAGATGATCTTTAGGTCGATTTTGTCCTCCCAAAAAGAGGAATTCAATGCAATCAATATCTCCATCACGTGAGCTATCTAAAGTGGAATTTGATTGTAGTTTCATAATTTTAACAATATGAGAGAAACGTTATTGATTCAAACTACTAGATATATATGAGCTTAAAGTAATAAGTGTTTTCGCTATACATGTGATGTTATTTTAACTGTTTCAATATTGTGGCATGAACTTATTGCTCTTATGTCATTGCTCCACTTGAATTTGGGGGTGTTAGCAAGTAGATGTTTGTTAACTATTTAGCATACATTTGTTTGTATACACTTGTTTGAACAAGGATTTGGTCTTGGAACCATTTCCCTAGCCTATTATTTTTATCCTATTACAAGTCTAACATTTTTTCTTTTTCTTTTCCCTTCCTTTTACAACTTGCTCTTGATTGGGACAAGGATCTATATCCCATCCCGAATGAGATAAAATATTTCCTTTTTTCATAGTTATTATTTTCTATACTTCTTGCATGTATTTAAGTATATGGATGTTTCTAACCTCCTTGATGAGTCGTGATAAGTGGATCATTCTTGGGGATCATTGGAAATGTAGGAAAGGTGGCTAGAGCTAGAAAAGGTAAAGAGACATTACATGAAAAGATGAAAAAGTGCTACAAGATGCCTATGTATAATGAGAAGGTGCACAAGTACTTGAATATTTCAAGGTATGCCTGATATGTTGTTTCACTATTATGTTTAAGTTGTTAAGCCCTATCGAGAATATCTCTTTCTCAAATGGTCCATACATACATATGAAGGTGATTTGATTTATGATGAAATGGTGCACCTGATATTGACACTTTTGATCTTCTTGAATTCTATGTTGATCTTTGATATACTTTATGTTAGATATTTTGATCTCATAAAGAAAGATATCACCTTAGCTCTAGATATTCTTGATACTTGAAATGCATAAGACATGATGGATTTCACATAGAAGGTTAGATCCTTGATTCTTATACATGGTACGATTATTCTCATGGAAGGGTTGACACTCTTGTTTTTTTGATAAATTTTTATTGAATGACCTAACTTGATCTTATTAATGATAATCATGGTGATAAAAGTGTAACTATGGTCATGTCTTGATGTGACGAGTAATTGTAGCATATCGTAAAATGTGATAATAGAAAGTGTTATTGTTCACGATCCTTGAGATATGATGTCACATTTGTCTGATTCCATAATCTTTGAACCCTTCATGAAATATTGATGACATGATGTTGATGACTATGATAGATATATGTTTATTATCTAATATATCTATTAATTCATGACACTAGTAGAGACAGGTTGATGACATGAATGAAGATGAATGAAGTAGATTCCCAGTCAGAGCGATAATCTCTTCTCAATATTCTTACTCATATTACTATTTTCATTTTTTAATGTTGAAGTATGATTTATGTGTATCTGACATTATTGAACTGCAACAAAGTCTTAGATCTAAAGCTTGTAAAAAAATTAGGGTTTCTGTTCTGGATGCAGGCACAGAACTGGAAGATTTCATCCTTGGACGCACACATGCTAAGGCCAAGGTAGCATCCAAGAAGCTAAAGATGCTCAAATGATAACATGAAGTGAGTGTCCAGAGGATTGACTATAGTTGACCATCATCCAAAGTTTTATGAAGCTATCTGAAGTCTGAATCAAGTTGTCTTTGAACTGATTTATGAATTTGAATTGTTGATCACAAAAAACTGAAGTATTATGCATGAAATCAGATGTCAAACCAACCAGCAACAGAGATAACTTTTTCTCACTTATACAATCAATCAATAAAATACCAACCTCCTTATGCACTCAGTTTTATATTCAGATTAAGAAGACTTCGTTGACAGACAACAGTAAAATAGTATAATTGATCTGATAGATTAGTTAGATCTAAAGAAGAGGCTTTTATTTTGAATAATTGATTTTGAAGATTATAACCTACGTGTACACACACTTTTGAAGAGATGAACCAGCTTACAGATCTGCAAATATTAACTCATAACTTTGCTGCACTTTTGGACTTTAGACAACCCCAATCATGACATTTAAAGAATAAAATAGGTTTACATGATCAGATATAGCCCAACCAATATCAGATCATCCAATAATAAGTCATTTAAGGTCTTATGATCCTGATCCAACATTGAATTCAAGGCGCACAAAGTATTTCAGATCAAATCACAAACATATCTCCTACAACATAAAATATACTTCAGATAGAAGTATTCCTTAGAAACCCATACACTTGCACACCTGGCCTTATGATCTTCTCCTTCTTCTATAGCTTTAGGCCCTTTGTTAATACCTTGGACCAAATACCTAGGGTCAATACCACAGAACAAATACCTCAAACGAAAACCTTGGTTTTCCAACATGCAGGCGATTTTCTTCCTATGGGAGTGTGTGTATACGCATACATTCTTTTTGTTCTGTGGACTAGCATGTATACTCTATTTTGACTAAGTGGACCTATGTATACTTCTTAAATTTCTTTTCATTAACCTTTTCCTTTACCTTCTTTATTCTAATCAGTAGACCTTAGTTCCATCTTCATGTTCTTCTGTACCACTACCCTGTTACCTCTTAATATACCTGTTGTACTGTGAGTTTCCTTTTACCAAAACTAAATTGACCCATGAGTGAGTTGCCATCAAGGACAACACTTGTATCATAATGCCAACAATCCCCCCCTTTAGACTTGATGACAACCATGATGGTGTTGATTGCTGCAAGTTGTAGAAACTGTTAAAGATAACATTCTAACACCAAAATACTCTACCCCTTTGAAATCAAGGGCAAAGGGCAGACCAAGAAAATTCCTCCTTGGATATACATTATGTTGTCCATGCTCCCCCTGAGTACAGACTGAGTCTGTAGAGATATGATTCAAAAGAATAACATGACTCTATAACTCAACTACGTGAGTATGACCTTATGACCAGTGACTCATACATACATCAATCACCCAACCAAGTGGGGATACACCACATTTGACTCATCCACCCAACCAAGTGGGGATATACCAATTGTTTATACATGACAGAAATACAATAAATATTACATCATCCATCCCATGCAAAGTGGGCATACAAATTACATCATTTTCCCAATAGGATTCATTCAAATGTATGAGAAGTCATATCACACCCTAGAACTTTACATGACTCAAGCAACAAATGGTATAAATATTTGAAACCATAGCTTGACTCAGCAACCATAATGCCAACAATGCAGAATGTGTGTGAAGGCTAATGCTCCCCCTGAACCTGTGGTACCTGTGCATTGTCAACAAGCCATTTGTCAAGGCATCTTTGTCAATCAGATAAAAATCAATGAACAAAGCATATCATCAAAATGTAGTCATCAACATTAGATAGAGCACTCATAGCAGAGTCTGACCCACTGTTTTTCTGTCAGAAAAAACATATACGCTTCTTCAGCCACAGAAACCCGCGTGTATGCGTGACTATACTTCATGAAACCTGCATATAATAACCTTCCTCTGAAAAACTAGTTTTAACAGCATAATGATGCAACAACTACTCCCAACTTTTGTCTGAGATATTCAAATGTTTCTCTAAGTAGTGGTTTAGTGAAAATATCAACAACCTGTTCTTTGGAGGGAACATACTCCAATTTGAACTTTTGTTCAAGAACTTGTTCTCGTAGAAAATGGTACTTGATGGGTACGTGCTTGGTCTTGGAGTGAATGAAAGGATTTTTTGAAATACTGATGGCACTTGTATTATGACATAGAATGGAGATGGGTGGAGTACATGTGATCTAAATGTCTTGCAAAGTTTGCATCATCCAAAGTAGTTGTGTGCAGCAAGATGCAACAACCCCATATTCTGCGTCAGCTATAGATAAGGAAATCGAACTTTGTTTCTTGCTGAAGCAAGACACTAACTGGGAACCCATATAGAATGCACCACCACTAGTGCTCTTTCGATCATCAACACTTCCTGTCCAATCTGCATCTGTATATTCATAAAGAGTAAGGTTTGTATCTTTAGGATACCATAGTCCAAAGTCGAGTTCCTTGAAGATATTTGAAAATTCGTTTGATTGCCTGGAGATGTGATTCCTTTGGATTTTCTTGGAAACTTCCAACAATTCCTACTGCACGCATGATGTCAGGTCTGGTACATGTTAGATAAAGTAGACTTCCAATCATAGATCTGTAAGTTGGTTGGTTTACTGCTGGTGATTCATCATTAGAGCTGAGACTGCATCCTGTTACCATTTTTGGAGTACATACTAGTTTAAAATATTCCATTCCGTAATTTTTCAAGATCCACTTGAGATATTTGGTTTTTGAAAGAAAAATACCATCTTTTGTTTGTTGAACTTGTAGACCAAGAAAATAAGTAAGTTTACCAAGTAAGGACATTTCAAATTCTTGTTGCATTACTGAAGCAAAATTCTGACTCATGGATTCTTCATTGCTACCAAAAATGATATCATCAACATAAACAACAATAATTAGTAATTAATCATTTTCAATATTTATGTATAAATTGCTATCTGCAAAACCTTTTTTAAGCCTTGTTGTTGTAGATATTTGTCAAGGTGGAAATACCAAGCCCTTGGAGCTTGTTTTAGATCGTAGAGAGCCTTTTTGAGCTTGCATACGAGATTTTCATCATTTCCAAGAATGAATCCTTCTGGTTGTTCAATATAAACTTCTTCTTCTAAATCTCCATTAAGGAAGGCTGATTTTATATCCATTTGATATACTTTGAATTTTCGAAAACTAGAAAGTGAAAGAAACATCCTTATGGCTTCAAGTCTGGCAATAGGTGCAAAAGTTTCTTCAAAATCTACACGTTCTTGTTGAGCATACCCTTTACAAACAAGTTTGACCTTGTTTCTAATAACTTCTCCATTTTCATTCAACTTGTTCTTAAATATCCATTTTGTTCCTATAATATTTTTATCATGAGGTCTAGGAACTAATTTCCAAGTATCATTCTTTTCAATTTTCTCAAGTTCTTCATCCATGGCCTTGACCCAACATTCATCTTTGTAGGCTTCATTTACATTTTGAGGTTTGGTGGAGGATAGTAATGCTAGATAGCTTGAGGTCCCTATAAGAGTTCTTCTTGTCTGTACACCAACCCCCTTTTCTCCTAGAATTTGAGATTCTAGATGATTCTTCTGAACATTCCTGGATGGAGTCTTTTCCCTGTTTGGTGTATCATCTTTTGATGCTTCATTGGTTTATTCTTCAATATAATTTTGATTTGAAGCAGGAAAGAATTACCCATCTTCTTCATTGTCATATTCCTCTGTTGATTTCATATGTTCCAGATTTCTACATGCTTCATCAATGCTTTCAACAATTTTCCAAAGTCTTTTATTATAACATTTGTATCCTTCACTTCTGGAAGAATAACCAAGAAGAATACCTTCGTCTGCTCTGGGTCAAAATTACCAAGTTTTTCATCAGTCCTTTTGATAAAACATTTTCTTCCAAAAACATCAAAGTGTTTTACAGTGGGAGGCTTACCATACCAAATTTCATGTGAAGTTTGATTGCTATTTACCCGAACATTTGCTTTGTTGAGAATAGTCACGAAAGCAAATGTAGCTTCACCTGATAAGGTTGCAGGAGTTCCAGATTCATATAGCATAGCTCAAGCCATTTTTTGAACTGTTCTATTCATCCTTTATACCACACCATTTCGTTGAGGAGTTCTTGCGGTGGAGAATTTCCTTTTTATTCCATGTTGTTCACAAAAGTCAAAGAATTCATCTAATATGAATTCTCCCCCACGATCAGATCTGAGACATTTGATTTTTTGATCTAATTCATTTTCAACCAAAGCTTTAAAGGCTTTAAACTTTTCAAATGCTTCATCTTTATGCTTTAGAATACCTATCCAACACATTCTGTAAAAATCATCAATAAAAAAAATATGTTGGGTTGTGTTATATTCTTTCCACGACTAGCCTAAGTAGTTAATTGAGGGGTTAGAGGGGGGGTGGAGCCCACCCTTTGTTGCACCAATTTCACTGCGGGGGGTTTGAGGGGAGTGGGTAGCCCCCCTCTAGGGGGTCCGGGTTAGCACCCTAGGGAAATTCTTTTTGGACCCTATATTAGGTTGGGCAGACCTACCTATGGTTTTGTGCATGGTTTTCACACATGGTTTTGGACGCGATGGTTTTCGGTCCATGGTATTGGATGCTTCGGCATGTATATATATGTATTGTAACATTGAACGGAACATAATGAAAAATCAAGCTAGTAGTTCCGGTTTTGGGATCCAAGGGAAAATCTCTGTGTATATGTGTTTTATGTGTTATGCTCTCACATTTTTTTATTTTCTGTTCTTAGAATTCATATGCAAGTAATTTCTATATGGGGTTAAAACCTACAAAATAAAGTATTCTTATCCACGAGGTGATTTTTTCCTCGTTGGTCCACATAATTCAGTATGGATGAGTTCAGAGTAATTTCTATACAGGGTTAAAACCTACAAAATAAAGTATTCTTATCCACGAGGTGACTTTTTCCTTGTTGGTCCACATAAATCAGTATGGATGAGTTCAAGAGGCTTACTTGTTGACCATTCCTTTTTAATGAAGTGAACTCGGGTTTGCTTACCGATTTGACATGATTTTCATATGGTATTTTTGGGATGCTGATATCTGGAAGATCACGAACTGCCTTGAGCCTGCATGCTTTTCTTATTTAAGAAAATCTTAGGTGTCCCAATCTTCTATGCCACAACCAGTTTTCATTTGTTTTTCTTAGATAGCATCATTGCTGTCCTCCTTTTAGTATGTATAAGTTGTTTGGAGTTCTTGTACCTTTGATCATGGTCTTTCTTGTATCAAGCTCACGAACGACACATCTGTTTGATTGAAACACCACTTCATTTCCTTGATTACACATTTGATTGACACTCAAGAGGCTATTCTTTAAACCATCTACATACATGACATTTCCAGCTTTAACCTTTTCTTTCAAGAAAACAAAACCTTTACATTTAATGATAACAGGAGTGTCATTTCCAAATGAGACATTCTTTTCCTTTTCTAGAGCATTATATGAATGAATTTTCTCTTTATCACCTGTCATGTGTTTGGATCATCCACTGTCGATGTACCACTGATTTTCTTGTCCTTCTACATACAAAGTTAGTCCACATATTTCTGATTGAGATTCATTCCTTCTCCATATCTTAGGATTAAATGGTGTTTGCTCCTTTTGAAGTGTTGGCTAAATTTTTTTCCTGGATTCAGATTCTTCATGACCAAAGTTGTTACAGATTGAGCATTCTATTTCATTTTCAAGAGGAGAAAAGTTATTATAGAAACTTTTCTTGATTCCTATTACATTCCTTTGATTTCATGCTTCTCTAGTCATGATGGTTTTGTCACAGGGGCTCCACTGGGGAAGCAACACCATACCACGTGGGTTCATATTGGGGGATATATATTGAGGAAAAAATGACATAATATATTGGGGGTAAAGGGTTTTTATATTGGAAGGTATAAAAAATGGAGTTCAAAGTTAATGAAAAATATAAAGGGGTATAAAAAATGTTAATGAAAAATGGATACCTACAATATCTAGTGGATGTAGGGGTTTTTAAATTGGGAAGGTGTATTGGGTTTGTATTGGTAGGGGGTTAAATAATGTGCTTTTTAGGGGTATTTTCCAATATGTAGTCAAATTAAGGGCATTGTGTAATATGCCGCGAACGCATGTGATATCAAAAAGGTTCATTGAGTGAATCCCTCGTGGGTTTTGTAAGCAACACATTGAGCAGCCTTGTGCCCAAAGTTATGACATGAAAAACATTTCCCATTATAGAAGATTCTGCGATCATAGAATCTTTTGACATTGTTTACCTGTTGGTTGCGGCTTCTACTGATATGGATTCTTGGAGTGAATTAAGTATGATTTACCTGATGAGTAGTTTTAGACCTTTGCTGACAATTGACATATTGTTCACTGGTCTTTGCTGCATCAAGATAGCTTATGGTGGAGGTTGATGGCTTCTGTGTTTGAGATGATTCTTCGGTATAACCAAGACCTATCTTTATCAGAGGAGAATGTTGAACCTTGATAATTTCATTTAAATTTTTTGATCCTTTAGCAAATCTAAGATTGAGAGATTTTGTCTTCTCAAGATCTTTTCTTAGACCCACAATTTCACATTCTAGATTTTCATTGTGCTTTTCTCTTTCAGTAAGTTGGTGTGTCAAAGTATCTATGATCATGTTATTTTCTTCTAAACAGACTTTGATTTTAGTGATTTCTTCAAGAAAGTATCCCTCTTCTAAAGCATCCAAAAAATCATCATTGTCATAAGCCATGAGTAGTCTATAATCTTGTTCAGTTCCATCTTCATCACTATTAGATAAACCATCACTATCTTCATGCGTATAGTAACTCCTATTCACTACCTATTTTCTTTTTCCTTTCGCATATTCCTTCCCTTTTTCATATTTATCTTTATGAGGACATTTGGCAGCATAGTGACTGACTCTACCACAATCAAAGCATTTGAAAGGTAGCTTACCTCTGAACCTTCTAGAACCTTGTTGAAGCTTCTCGACAAAATTTACCTCACCTTCTTCTTCTGAAATGTGTCATGATTCATTGTGCTCTTCCTTTTCTTTTCACTTTTCTGATGCTTTAAATGCAGTTTCTCTCATATCTGATGGATCTCCTTTTCTCATTTCAAAAGCAGTTAGGATTTTGTGAAGTTGAGTCACAGTGATAGTCCGAAGATCCTGTTTTTCTTCTATGGCAGACACTTTTGACTCAAATTTGGCAGACAAAGATCTCAAAATTTTCTCAACTAAAGTAACTTCCTTTATCTCTTCACCCAGATTCTTCATACAATTAACAATCTCATCTATACGTAAAAAGTAACTAGCTATACTCTCATCACTATGCATCTTAAGAGTTTCATACTGAATTCTGAGAGTTTGAAGCTTAACACGTTTTACCTGAGAGTCTCCTTCGTAGCTCTGAATGATTTTGTCCCATATTTCTTTGGCTATCTTGAGCTGCATGACCTTGACAAATTTTGATTCTGACAGACTTCCTAATAATGTATTGACAGCTTTGGCATTGGTTTCGTATAACTTCTTACTTGCAGAGTCTGTAGGAATTGCTGTTGGAAATTGATATCCTCCTTCCACAATTTCCCAAACATCAGCTCCAAGCAATTGTAGATAGGCTCTGGTTCTTATTTTCCAATATACTAAGTTGATCCCATTGAAGATTGGTGGTCTGATGGATCCCATGCCTTTGTGATTATTCATCTTGAAAGATCTACCTTCAAGCAATCAAGCTTCTTCTAAAGGACCTGCTCTGATACCAATTGTTGGAAATAATACTGAGAGGGGTTGTGAATCAGTATTATTAGGTCAATAATTTTATTTCCAAAACTGATTTATAGACGCTACTTTTATGAAGTGAACTAGCATGTACACGCAACTGTTATTAGAGAAACCAATGTATACCCAGAGAACTTGTAATTTAGACAATTTATCATGCGTTGATATTTAACTAGTGCATCGGTAATTTTTTTTTTATTATAGTGGAATCGGCAACAAGGGCAGCCTCACGACTCACGTTACACGGGGTCAATTTTGACCGCTACCTCTATAACCACTGGGAGCTGCACCCACCCCTCTATATAGCTCCAAGGTAAGTCCGGGGGATTTGAACTTGTGACCTTCAGTACGGAGCTCGCCTTTCTAACGAACTTCACCGCATTGTGATTACCAACTCGCCTACCCCCGTGGGGCTGTGCATCAGTAACTTATTAAACAGTGCAGTAAAATAGAATAAAACATCACACATAAGCAACACACATGAAAACCAAGATTTAAGGTGGAAACCCAATGTGGGTGAAAACCACCTGTTGTTATCATCCTTGTCTTCTTTTAATAATAAGAAAATATTTTAACAATCTTGTATTAGTGCAGGCTCATACCAGTATGCAAATACCCACCTACAGAAGGCTACAACCTTCTCTCATTTTCCAGCTTCTACTGGAATGAAGCTGCAACCCCCTAGCTCTTATACTAGCCAATGTGATTACTAGTACTGTTGAGTCATGGAAAGGGTATGTGTTTACTATTAATTTCATATTCCTTTTCCTTTATTCTTATCTTTTCTATATTCTAATGTGTTAATATATTAAAGAATTATGGTAAGAAATGAAGGAATTACAGTTACAACTTAGCTAATTATTTCCCTTCTTTATACAGGAAAACAACAAAAGGGACAAATGTTGTTCCCTAATGAAGGAACAAAAAAAATCAATAAGGCAAGGAAGGAACGCAACGGTTACGATCAAGGCTAAAGATGAATCAGGGAAATCAATACGAGAAAGGAAAGAATGTCTGAAGTTAGAAATTTGTTGTGAATCCCTCAAGATCGAGAGATCCTGAGGGATCGCGTTTATCAATTATCCTTTACCATTTTCTATTATAAAATGAGATGCTTGTATGAAGGAAAGGGAGAATCTCTGTAGCTAATGGGGTGTTGTTGCTGTCAAAACAGAATAGTACCTAACGGGACAGAACCAAGGTAGATGGAGCCACTACCTTGATGGATTTCTAGCCAAGAAATCTAGATTTAAGTTTTGTAGTTGCAAAGAGGATCGGAGAGGATCCCTTGTGTGTTTTTTT
Organism: Pinus tabuliformis; assembly: GCA_031772625.1. Lineage (NCBI taxonomy): Eukaryota > Viridiplantae > Streptophyta > Pinopsida > Pinales > Pinaceae > Pinus > Pinus tabuliformis. The sequence continues at coordinate 954,410,851 of CM062815.1, read as the reverse complement.
TGTTATTTTCAGTTGATGATCTCTAAATGGTTGAGACTACATTTGTGTTTATTTTCAGTATTTATATGGTTAAATAACTTGTTAAGAAATAAACAAGTAGGTGAAATAAACCAAATAATGTAGGAAGAATTTATGACATGTTAGACTTAGAACTTCCAAGAGGGAAGTCGAGACTCAAAGGGAGTCTATGAGAAGAGTGGAGATGGAAATGAACAGATCGATGGATCAAGATAGGTTGGATGGGGCATCCAACTTTGTCATATGGAAGGCCAGGATCCTGTCTGTTCTGGATAGACATCACATCAAGGGCTTCGCCTTGAGAACCGTGCCTATCCCAGTCGACCAGTTGATAATGAAAGGTATGAGGATGCAATGGTGAAGGCAAAGTGCATAATCCTTGATGGGGTCAAGGATCATGTAGTTCAGCATATTGTCGAGAAGAATACAGCAAAGGAGATGTGGGACACTTTAGCGACATTGTATCAAGGCACTTCCGTGCAGAGGAAGATGCTATTGGAGAATCAGTTGTGGTCATATTAGATGCAGAAGGGGGAGTAGATAGATGTATACCTCAACAGGTTGCACGAGATTCAAGACCAACCTACTTCAATAGGGGCCACGCCGGATCAAGAGTTCAAGGTGAGGACTGCCCTGAATGCAGTCTCCAAGGATTGGGAAACATTTGTCCAAAGCATTTTGGGCAGAGCTGATCTTCGAGGATGGGAAGAGATGTGGGCATCTCTTCGCCAAGAAGAGATCAGACGGTTGACCAAGGTGGGAAGTAGTAGTAAAGGAGGTTGAATCAAGAAGTAGGAGGAGGAGGATGCGGCTGTGGCATCTGCGGGACAACAAGGGAAGAGGAAGAAGAAGGAAATCTCTAAGGTGAAGTGCTTCCATTGTGGGGATATGGGTCATTATGCAACCCAGTGTCTTAGGAAGAAGAATAAGGGAGAGGCTTATGACTCCAAGGCAGCTTCAGCTAAGGTGGAGAAATAAGTCGAGACGGATGACGACTATGCCATGAGTGCTCATGCACCTCTAGAGAAGAGGTGGGGAGACATCGAGCTGTAGTTAGGAGGACTACAGAAGATGAGGGGCAGGATCCTTGAGGTACTCAAACTCTTGGATCATATCCGGCTATGGGAGCCCCAAATGATAGTAGTAGGTTGACGGATCTTGGTAGAAGCAAGATGCGGATGGAGTAAGTGGTAGTGCTAGAGTGCATAGGCTTGTAGTAGCGCAGTGGCGGTTGTAGCAGTGTGAGAGGCACATAGGTGGTTGCAGCAATGCAGAAAGGCACAAATATGGTTGTAGCAGTGCGAGAGGCATAGAGGTGCTTGTAACAACGTAGAGGTAGTAGAAGGAGCACATGTTAGCAGCAGAGGTAGCTTCAGCATCACGGGGCTTCTAGCCTGACAAGGATGTCAATATTTGGGTAGATCAATTACTTACATCTTAGTAACTGAGTTGCAATGTAGTAGTAGCAGTGCTAGTGCTATGGGCATCACGATGCAACATGTTGAGAAAGAGCTGCAGTGCAGAGGCAGTGTTGGGAGGAAGGACCAACAACAACACGGATGCAGAGGGAGCTATAGTACAGATGTAGCAGTGGTAGTGGCAGAGCCATGGATAGTAGTATAGGAGACAATAGTGCAGCGAATGTTGGGCAGTAGGTAAAGCAATAACACAGGTATCAGTGTTGGATGATCAGTGTGATGTTCAGTGGTGGAGTATCACTAGAGCATATTCCTCGCTAAGAGGGAGTGTTGATTTGTGGTAGCATCGGATGTGCTCTAGCCATGAAAATTGGTTTAGAGGCTAAAGCACATGAGATATCCAAGACTGAGAAATGGTTTTGTGAAATTCCACCCGGTTAAATAGATATTAAAATAGTTAATATTTTTAATGGCTATTAATATAAAACTAGGTGAGAATTTTCTAAAAGACATGGATCAAGCCAAATCTAAACTTAATCATTGATTAGAGATTTAATCTTGGTCATTGAAGACTCAACAGAAAAAGTATAAGAGGAGGTTTGAGGGTCAGTTGGAGATACACCAAGATTGATCAATCAGTTCGATTATTCTAGAGTGGGGTTTGTTGAGAGAAATCAAACAAGTGATCTGAGTTGTAGCGAGGGGCAGTGAGCGCATAGAAGAGAGGCAACGATAGTGTCAGAGGGCCAACGCAAAGATTAAAGAGGATACGCAAAGCTAGCACGAGCCACATAGAGGGCCATAGAGACTGCGCAGAGGCTAGCAGGGCCAGTGTGGGTGACATAGAAGACCAGAGAGCTAGCGTAAAGTAGCAGAGGGCTAACGCAGGGGGTTTCTAGTGAGCACCAGTGTTGAAGCAATAGTGCTGCAACTCCTGGGCTACCTACTTTACTCTTATCAACTTGGTAGTTCGTAACAAACTTGGAAGCGACAGTGTTGTATGAACAAGTACTAGTTCTTACTGTAGGCTGTCACTTGGTCAGCTGGCACAAGATCACTAGGAGCTCAAGCCAACTTCTATGGATTCTAGAAGAAGTTCTATATGTGATGAAAGAAAGGAAATATTACACTACAGAGGCTACTCTAATTGCAGAAAGGAAAAAGACTAAAATGTAAAGTAAACCTAGTAAACCCTACTTAACAAACTAATCCTACTTTTGCAAAAAGCACTATGAAAACCATGAAATGAATGCCATTACCTACTCAAGGAAGTAAACAACATCTACTCATGCTATTTCTAGAAGTAAGTGAGCAAAAAAATCTTTTCGGATTTTTATGTGAAATTGATAGGTATTTATTTATTGCATGTAAAGGTGGAAGCAAATAGGTGGTGTTGAAGGGAAACTTTGGGCTTTGTGGGGATGTAGGATGGTGTGGATGGGTCCTAAAAGGTCTCCAATGGCCTTCTGGAGGCTTTTCCCACACTCAGCCTTCAAAAGAAAGCCTACGGGAAAATCTACAGGAGGACACAGGGGATCTATAGGAGGTCTACAGGAGGATGCTGAGAGCAGTTTTGAAGGTTTTGAGGGTGTGAGAGTGGGTGGAAAAGGTAGGTGAAGGTTGGGATGATGTGTTAGGGTGCCTAGGGTCCACCTAGAGTCACTAGGAGAGGGAAATATGATTGGGAGAGAGGAAGAAGTCCTATGGAAAAATGCACAAAACTAAGGCAGATTTGAGGTGAACTTTGGGCGACTTGTAGGGCATGGATCAAAGAGAGAATGTGACGGTTGATAGGTTGACCTGCTGTGAAGAGAGATCTGCTGCAAAAGAACTGACAGTCAACCAATAAGATCAAGCAAGCAAGGAAGTGAGTACATCTAAAAAAACAGAATTTTGCATCAAGCTAGTCTAAACTATGATTCATGGAAGTGAATGTTGAGCAATGCTACAAGAAAATAAAGCATGGAAGAAGAATTATTGAAAATAAATAAATGAACATGGTGGAAGAGATCTAAAGCAAAGCATTAACCTTCTAACACACTTGCAAACACTAAAAATCCTATGGAGAAGGAAAATCTGTGTTTTTGGGGTAGCAAGAGGGTCTTTGCCTCAATTCATAGTCCCAAAGGGAGGAAAAGAGGCCAAGGCATTATTGCTAGCCTTTTGAATATTTTTTCTATCACTTCTTAACTTGCTATAGAAGACACAAATGAAAGAAAACTATTAAACCATCAAAAACAACCTATTCTTAACCAAGAAAACAATTCATCTAACAAAAACTAATCCATAAACCGAAACAAAGCATATAAATACAAACAAAGAGGAGCTTGGCTACTTGGATTGGGCCCTAACCCAAGAGCTTCAGCCCTATAAGGTAACTCAGTTCTAGCTCAAAAAAATCTCATCTTTATTATCAAAACAGTAATAGGATTACATGAAACTGTCCACAAAAGTAAGCTTGAAGTTGAGCAGAGTTTTACAATAGCAAAAGTACAACAAAAATCCGACCCTAGTGAGGCCCTAGGCCTCTCTACTTATACAACTGAAGCTCCCAACAACTTCAGCTTCCTTAAAATCAGGGAGATTTGACTCCCAAAACTCGAGATAAACATCAGTTATCCTCCACTTGCTTGACTGCCTCCTAGTGCCTTGATTTGGTTGTTTGTATTCTGAGTTGCATGAAGGGGAATTCGAAGTGGGGAGTAATAAATGAGGGCAATTCCATCCTATAAATCCTCTCCTTTGTCCACTTCGAATTATTGCTTCCAATTGTCCATTGAATCTTTGACTTTGTCTTCAAAATTCAACAAAAATTTGCATTAACCACATACTAGACCACATGGCATCATAACTAACTCAACTCACTCCATAAGCATAAATATAATCAAAAAACATGCAATAAGCTAAGAGAATGGTTGATTTAACTATGTTAGGAGGCAAAATGAGCCCATATAATTACCCATTTATGGGGCTCATCATCACCCCCCTACTGAAGGTGTTTCTCATCCTCTGAGCAACTTAGTCCATCTCCTCATCTTTTATGGCCCTGGTGGCCTCTCTAGCATCCCAAGATTTTGATGTTGTTTCCTCTTCCTTGTCATAGAAGCCTGCTTTTCTGTCTATCTCTTCCCACTGCCTCTGCTCTTCTTCTTCTGTCCTTCCTTCTAGCATGCCTAACAACAGTGGTGGACTCAGTTTGAGGCCAATCCAATTGACCTGCAGCCTCTGCATTGAGTGCTTGTACATTGGCACTCTCCTTAGTGCCTCCTTCATCCTCATTGGAGAATGATATTCCCTGATCTTCAGACTGTGTGGTAAGGTGCTCCATCTCCTCATACATGCATGCACACAGCCATCCCCAAGCAACCTTTCCATGTCCTCAAAATGTGCAATGTCCTGTGCTTGATTACTTATATATCTAGGGGAAATTTGAGGATTATTAGCAAGCAGCTGGTGTGTGTTGATGAGAGCCATGGGATCTAATGGCTTAGCTCTAATCATTATTGACTCATTCTACTCCCTTATCATCAACCTTTTTACTTCTGTTGCCCTTAACTCTTCATGGTTCATCCAGGAAGTCATGGCCATTAGTTGTAGGTCCCCTAGCCTAGCATTGGGGTCCCACACATTCATGTGTGTGAGGGCCATATTATGAAGGTAAAATTCTGCCATCTTTGCCTTATCTTTTGTTGTGTTTTGATCACACAGGTCCATAAATTGTCTGTAATCTTGAAAAGGCATTGTGCCTCTTTGTGCCAAAGTATTGATCTGAAATTGTAGCCATTGGTCCTTGAGGTATAATCCATAGGATTTTGCTGGTGTTCTACATTGCAGTGCCTCCATGGATAAGCTAGCCATGCATGCCAGTTGGGTCTCTTTCTCCTTTAGCTGCCTCCTTAGCAATTCATTTTCAGTTTGAAGTTGGTTTCTTGCAATTACTTCTCTATGTCTGACAGCACTTACCTCTCTGCCCATTTCTCTAAGTCTATTCTCCATATGGCCAACATCCTCAACTCCCTTGGATTTGGCTATTTGCATCCACCTATGTGTTCTTATTCTTTCCTTCTCTAGTTCAAAGAATAGTGGAATTGCAAATGTTTGTGGAATTATCCTTCCTCCTTCAAGAAGATGGTAATAGGAGGCAAGGCTAGGTTGGGGATCAGGTTCTTGTGGCTCTGTAGCTTCCTCCTTCCCTTTTGGCTGCTCTTCTATTCTTTTCTCCAGTTGTTGGGTCTCCTGTAGCTTTGACAGTGTCTCCTATAGAACTGTTTGTGCCTCCTGTAGGACTGTTTTTGGGTCTTGTAGTTGCACTTTTTCCTTCCAGGTGGAAGATCTAGGAGTCCCTCTTTCATATGTGATAGGGGTTTTAGAGGGAGATTCTTCCCCTTTGACAGTGGGTGAATCTTCATTTGTAATGGGAATTGTTGAAGATGCCTAAGGTTTCCCTGTTTTGATCCTTGTGCTTTTCTTGGCCTTGAAATACATGTAGGCCTACCTTTTTCTCCTTTCTTTTGGCTTAATTGGTGTGCTCAGGGTTGTGAGGGCAGCTGTTGCCTCCCTTTCTAGGTTCTTAGGGGACCCTTCTCTTTGTTTTGCCTCAGCTGCCTCTTTTTCTCCTCCTTCTACCTCCTTTTCTATCTTTGTTTGCTCGGTTTCTTCCTGTTCTGTTTCTTCCCCCTTCTCCTCTTCTATATTAGTTTCTCCCTCCTCCTTTTCTTATCCTGCCGAGTCATCAGTTGCTTCCCCTTCTCCCCCTTTCTGATCTTCTTCCTCACTGTCAGAAGGATTGATATCATAGGTGAGGCCCTCTATGTCATCTTTTGTTGTCATGTTCCTGAAGACTTCCCATGTTATAGGGAGTGTGAATGTATGGAGGGATTCTTCCACTAAAATTTTGATTAACCCATGGTGAGCCAACGGATCTAGACTCCTTGCCTTAAACTTAACGCTGGAGTCTATGAGGGACTGCAGGAGGAAATAGGGGATGCTAAGTTTCTGGGGTGTTGGAGTGTCCATGCCATGTCTCAGCTCATGAAGGATTCTAAAATGGTAACTATAGACTATGTTGTACATCCCTTTAGAGGAAATGTATTTGATGATTTATAACTAACCTCATCCCAAGGGTATGGTATGATAGCCCTTCTAATTCCTTTTTTATCTTCTACAGGATATTCATTGTTTTGGAAGAAGTTTTTCTTGGCAGCCTGTCCAATTAGTTTTTCATCTTTGCTCCAAGGTAATCCAAGAGGAAAATAGTAACCCTACTGATACACTCAGGGGTTATCGCCATGGAAAGATCTCTAAAAGTGATAGTGGCATGTGTTCTTGAGTGAGGGACTAAAGAGAGGGCAATTTCCTCATCAAACCCTCGGAATTTCTCAAAAAAAATCATCCAATTTGCCCTTGTGAATATGGCCACTACTTGGGGATGTTCATGGAGCCTGGTGGAATTAGTGGGCTCCTTCCTCATGAATCCTCTTGTCATTGTGCTTATACCCCTTTTGAACACCAAATGTAGAGATGGAGACAATAATTTTGAAGAAACAGGAAAACAGAGGAAAACTGTGTTTGTTTTAAAAAACAGTCAATTTTTTTGTGTGTAATTCCTCTTCTTCTATGGACTCAATTCCTCCTTAAAATGATATCATTTCTTGCATATGTTGATAATCGAGGTGGGCATGCATGGAACCTACCTCCTCAAGCCAGAAATCGAGCAAAAAACCCGTTTTTTCTTCCTAAAAACAACTCAATGCCCCTCCTGTAGGTGTTCCTGTAGAACCTGTAAGTGCTCCTATAGACAATGCCGAGAGCAGGAGGATGGGTGAGATCGATGGAAAATGATGCTTTCGAGGTTGTGGGGTGACAAGGAGTTTGTTGCAGCTAATTTTACGAGGAGAGAATGAGGGAAAAGGTGGTGAGAGTGCTCGAGGAGGAGTACTTATTACTTCTTTTAGATATTTTCAGTGATGGGGGTGAGCTGGAAAAAATGTACGTTGGCCATATTTGGACTGTTGGTCCCCACCTACCTTGTCATCATGGTTCCTTCCCGCAATCACCTCTCATTATTGCATCGGAGTTTACATACCCTCCACTACCTGTCCTTGGTATCTTTCTCTGAGTTGACTATGCGCATGTGTGGGTGACATCTTCAGATGAGTGCAATCAACTAGATGAAGGTGGCCAAGTTAACTGGTCACCTTTTCCTCATTCAACCTCAACCATCTCGTTACTCATGCATATCTTTCAATTACACAAATGCAAACATAGAAGCGGGTTAGTCACTTACCTGTGAGTCGAATGTATGTGCTGCGAGGTATTTTGGTTCCTTCTATTGCTGCATGCTCTCCGCTTTCTAATGTGTGGTTGTTTGTCTTGTGCAGGTATCCTCTGGCTAGGTCTAAGCTTCAAATGTCTCCTTCAATCCTCATGGTTGCACTTCTTTTGCTGTTGTGACTTGATTTTAATGGGATCAATTGCTACAGGAGCTCCTATAGCTGCTTCTTCCCTTGAAATTTCAACTTATTTCTGCATTGGGGGTTGTGAGGATGATGCTAGAGATGCTGATGGAGATGGAGAGGTAATAGGTAAGATTCAGGTGAGATGTGAGGTGCTGCTTCCTTTCTTATTTTTGTTTTTTTCTCTTTTTACTAAAAACTGTTTTTTCTGTGCTTTTTCCGGGACATGAAGAAATAAATGATGTTGATGATGTGATGTAGGCGTGGAATGGATGGTAAGGCAGGTTGATAGCTAGAGGAGGGTTTATATGTTCTTCATGAAGCTTCCCAGCCCCTCAAACTGCTTTTTGGAACCATTTCTGGCTCTCTGTAATTCCTACAGGAGCCTCTTGTAGAAAACACAAAGCCTCCTATAGAACACACAATTTCCGGAAAAAACACAGTGGGGTGGAAGAAAGGTCAGAAATGATGGAGAAGAGTGTGGAGGAGATGAAATAGGTGATGGTGTGAATTTCAAGGCTCTGAGGCATATCCTCTTGCTCTTTGTGGTCCTCCTGCAAACCTGCAACGCACATTAAAATTCAGATTCCTTTTTCTTTTTTCTCTTTCTTCTTTTTTTTGAAAATAACTAGGGCGCCTCAAGGAGGTTTTCACCCTAATTGCCTGCCCTGGGCGCCTCCAAGGGAGGTTTTCACCTAGGGATCTTATTCTTTTTTTTCTTTTCTTTTTTATTTTGACATCACTGGGCCGCCTCAGGAGAGGTTTTCAACCCAATGATGGGACTTCAAGCGCCTCATGGAGGTTTTCACTTGAGTCCTTATTTTTTCTTTTTTCTTTTCCTTTAGTGAGTGGGTGGAGTGGAGGCTAAGACATGCTCCACTACCATCACTGTCTTATTCAAATCTTCAATGAACTCTCTCTTGGAGAGGGGCTTCTTGTAAATTTTCAACCGATGTCCATTGACAAGCATGGGGATGGCTTCATCATCAATGGTTCTAATCAAGACTAAACCATTGTCATTGCATTTTTCCACAGTGTAGGTTCCCAGCCATCTTGCCCTCAGCTTGCCTTTGAAGTATTTATACCTTGAATCATAGATCAGTGCCCAATCTCCTTCCTGGAAATGCTTCTCCTTGATATTTTTATCATGCCATATCTTCATCTGAAGCTGAACTACCTCTGTGTGGAGAAGGGCCTGCAATCTGTGTTCATCCAATCCATTAAGCTGGAGTAACCTTTCCTTCTATGCATGGTTGAGGTCTAGGTCCAGCTGAGTTGCCATCCTTAGTGTATTGAATTCAAATTCTATTGGCAACAAAGCCTTCTTCCCATAGACCAATTCATAGGGTGTGAACCCTGTAGTGGTATTCCATGTTGTGTTGTAGGCCCAGGTGGCCTCAACTAATTTGTCTGCCCAGTCTTTTCTGCTGTTGCTCACTACCTTGGTCAGAATTCCTTCTAAAGCTATGTTAGTGACTTCCACCTTCCAATTAGCTTGTGGATGATAAGGGGTGGAAATCATGTGCTTGATTTTATGATGTGTGAGCAGTTCTTCAATCAAATTGGAAGTGAACTGACTACCTTGATCTGCGACCAATTCTCTTGGATACCCGAACTTGTAGAATATGTTTTCTCTATAAAAATCAACTACTTTTTCCTCTATTGCTACTTTGATTTCTTTTGTTTCTACCCACTTTGTAGGTAATCGGTGCACACAATGAAAGTGGTCTTATATTGGCCTTTCGGGATGATTTGAATTTGATTGTACCCGCTGAACCCATCTAGGAAGGAGAAAAACTTTTTCCCCACCAGACCATCTAACACTTGATCTATGAACGGTAAAGGAAAATGGTCCTTTTTAGTGGATTTGTTCAATTCCCGATAGTTGACACAGATTCTCCACTTTCCATTTTTCTTTGGCACTAGCACCAAAGGAGAGACCCATTCACTATCAGAGATGGGGTAGATGAATCCTGCATCAAGAACTTTTTGCAATTCTTCCTTAACAATGTATTTAAGTGTTGGATTCATCCTCCTTTGAGGCTGCCTGACTGGTTTGCAATCCTCCTTAATGTATATATGATGAGTACATACTGAAGGGTGCACTCCCTTCATCTCCTTATAACTCCAAGTGAAGGCATCTAAATGCTTTCTCAATAAGCTGCATAGCTCCTTCTCCTGGGAGGTGGATAGGGATGGATTGATTTTCTAGGTTCTTTCTGGGCCAAACTCTGTATTCTTAACACGAAGAGAGGTTGGGTCAGCCACACAAAGATCAGTTGAGGGATTGTTTTGGGTTTCTCTCACTATGTCCTCTAATGGTAAGACACTGGGGGGTGGATTCTGAATCAAATTTTCAATCATATCATCCTCATCTTGCAGTTTCCCCCCATGGCGGTTTCTAATGCACAAAGTGGTGTAGAATAGACCTCATCCTCATCCTCCTCCTCCAACCAGAGAGGTAGATCATGTTCTAGCAAGGGTTGGGCAGGAGGGTATAGGATTAACTGCTTGGACATATGCCCGTTCTTTATGGTCATGTTCCCAGCTCGACAACTGATGTAGGCATCGACAGTAGCCAACCAGGGTCTTCCCAGGATGAGAGGATACCCAGTGAGCTTTGCCTTCAGTTGGAGAACTAAGAAATCAGCAGGGTACTCCCAAGAATTAATGGAGACCATCACATCTTCCACAATCCCTTTAGGGGTCACGGTGGAGTTGTCTGCTAGCTGTAGTATTGTTGTGGTCTTCCTCAAGGAGCCCTCGAGGTTAAGTTTGAGCATTGTGTCCTTTGTCATCACATTAATGGCTGCTCCCAAATCAATCAAGGTATGTGGGATCATGGTGCCATTGATGTGGACATCAACTATTAGGCTTCCAGGGTCCAGATATTTCGGACAGATTACCTGCCCCAAAATCAAGTCGGACAATTGTCCTATGACATTGATGGTTGGGGCATCTCTTTTGCGCCTTCTTGGATGCCTAAAGTACTTCTCTTTGATCAACCTATTGTAGATAGGCACATCTTTTATGCTTGGAGAAGTGGTATCTTCACACATAACTGTTTCAATTCTCCTAGAAGTTCAGTTTCTTCTAGGGTAGGCTGTGTTGTCCCAGATAGTCTCTTAGGAAAGGGTGGAATTTCTTTAGGTTCATTTTCATCTTTATCTTCCTCAACGTCCCTGGGTGGAGGTTGGCTATTTGGGAGAACCTTCCCAGATCGTAGGTTAATCTCCTGAATCTCTATAGCATAAGTTGGGCATGATGGTTCCCCACTATATACTTGCTGATCCTATCTGTTGTTCGGGTTCGGGTTTGGCTGGGCAAGCATTTGGGGTTGCCTTGGTGGAGCAGAAGGTAATGGTTGTGGTTGAGCAGGTGGTGGAGGCAAAAGAGCAGGAGGAGAGTTGTATTGGGGCCTCCACCCCTTATGAGATGCATTCCATTGAGTTTGCGGCTGAACATAGGATTGAAATGAATAAGCGGTTGGTTGGGCATGATATTGAGATGGGAAGGACCAAGGAGGAGGCGTGTACCAGGAAGGATGAGCAAAAGGGCCCCAAGAAGGTATGGAAGTGACTTGGTTGGGATTGTAGTATGCCTAATAGGTCCCTTGCATCCCCTGCTGGTATGGTCTAGGTCCATGCGGTCTCCTTTGGTTCATGAAATAGAGTGGTTCAGTGGCTCCTTCGGCCCCTTGGTATACAACTTTAAGTCTGGGAAAGGAAGGGCACTTATCTGTACAATGATCTTCTTCACAGACTGAACAAACCTCTATAGAGTTCAATGGACATTCATTCCTAGGATGCCTCTTGGTGCATCTAGGACAAAAGATGGCCAAAGCCCTCTCTGCTTCCTCTTGTTTTCTTTTGATATGCAAGGTATCCATTTGCATGGCAAGAGTCTGTAGCATCTCACTTTTGAAGTCTTCCAACATGTTTCCAATTTCACCTTTAATGGAAGAATTGGAAGAGGAGGTATTGGCTATGGGTTGACTCCCCCTACCTCTATTTCTGGCTGCTCTAGAATGGTTTCTAAAAACAGTCTTCATGTCCTCATAAGATAGTTGGTAGATGTCTCCTCCAACCAGCAGATGGAGGGTGTCTAGAAGATCTTCCGGAATTCCTCTAAGCAGGACCAACTTCAGAGATTCAGGGTCAACTGTACACCTGGCCCTTTTGTAGCTGAGTTGGAACCTCTCTTCATAATCTTCCAAGGATTCATCACTTCCCATAGTCATTCGGAAGATTTCTTCTTTGGTATCTTTTGACCTACAATAGTCTCAATACCTGTCATTCAAGGGATGCTGCATATGAGCCCAAGCTGTGATGCTATTGCCAGGTAACCCCATGAACCAGAGAAATGATGCATCCTTGAGAGTAGAAAGGAACAGCTTCAACTTTTTCTCATCTTCTGCATAGTCATAGGTTCAACAGATGACAACAAACTCAAACAAGAAGGTGTCAGGATCTTTTGTAGTTAAACCACGGAAGTGAGGTAGGGCTGAAGGGCTTATATTCTTCATTTTGGTGTCCCCGTTGGTCTCCCTAATGGGAAATGTACCCTCTATTCTCTCTCCATTCCCCCTAGCATTTATGTTTTCAGCCATTGGCTCATGAGAGATGTTTTGTTCTTCTTCTTCCCATATAGGTTCTTCAAATATCTCTGGTTGTTAGCCTAAAGGTTCTTCTTGATCACTGCCACCGAAGAAGAGATAAGGTTGGCTGTGTGAGGTAGTGGGGGTGTTGGGCAAGAATTTTCCTGAATTACCTCTATTCCTACGAGCCATGAAAGGAAATCTTTTTGGTTGGTTTTTGTTTTTTTCACACTGATTATACCTGCAAAACTGAAATGGATTGAACAAAACAAATTGCAACTAACTGAAATGAACTTGCTGAAATGAAATTTATAGAATTGAAAAGGAAAGCAAGGAAATTCAGAACTTGAAAGAAATGAATAGAAATGACTAGCCTACTCTTGCTGAAATGAAATTTGTAGAAGTGAAAAGGAAAGTAAGGAAATGCGGAAGTTGAAAGAAATGACTATTCTACTTTTGCTGAAAAAACTATTTAGCATAATGTTGCAATAGAAAATAGAAGAAAGTAGTAATCAAAAAATACTCTGATTCTTCACTGGCAATGGCGCCAAAAGGTGGTGAGCACCAGTATTACAGCAATAATGTTGCAACTCCTGAGCTACCTACTTTACTCTTATCAACCCAGTAGTTCGTAACAAATTTGGAAGCGACGGTGTTGTATGCACAAGTACTAGTTCTTGCTGCAAGATGTCACTTGGTCAGCTGGCGCAAGATCACTAGGAGCTCAAGCCAACTTCTATGGATTCCAGAAGAAGCTCTATATGTGATGAAAGAAAGGAAAGCTTACTCTACAGAGGCTACTCTAAGTGCAGAAAGGAAAAAGACTGGAATATAAAGTAAACCTAGCAAACCCTACTTAACCAACTAATCCTACATTTGTAGAAAGCACTATGAAAACCATGAAATGAATGCCATTACCTACTCAAAGAAGTAAAGAACATCTACTCACACTATTTCTAGATGTAAGTGAGCAAAAAACATCTTTTTGGATTTTTATGTATTTTTATGTGAAATTGACAGGCCTATATTTTATTATGTGTGAAGGTGGAAGCGAATAGGTGGTATTGAAGGGTAACTTTGGGCTTTGTGGGGATGTAGCATGGTGTGGATGGGTCCTAGGAGGTCTCGGGTGGCCTTCTAGAGGCTTTTCCCACACTCGGCCTTCAAAAGAAAGCCTACAGGAAAATCTACAGGAGGACATAGGGGATCTACAAGAGGTCTACAGGAGGATGCCGAGAGCAGTTTTGAAGGTTTTGAGGGTGTGAGAGTGGGTGGAAAAGGTAGGTGAAGGTTGGGATGATGTGTTAGGGTGCCTAGGGTCCACCTAGAATCACTAGGAGAGGGAAAGATGATTGGGAGAGACGAAGAAGTCCTATGGAAACATGCAGAAAACTAAGGCACATTTGAGATGAACTTTGGGTGACTTGTAGGGCATGGATCAAAGAGAGAATGTGATGGTTGATAGGTTGACCTGTTGTGAGGAGAGATCTGCTGCAAAAGAACTGACAGTCAACCAATAAGATCAAGCAAGCAAGGAAGTGAGTACATCTAAAAAAACAGAATTTTGCATCAAGCTAGTCTAAAGTATGATCCATGGAAGTGAATGCTGAGCAACACTACAAGAAAAGAAAGCATGGAAGAAGACGTATTGCAAATACAGAAATGAGCATGGTGGAAGAGATCTAAAGCAAAGCATTAACCTTCTAACACACTTGCAAACACTAGAAATCCTATGGAGAAGGAAAATCTGTGTTTTTGGGGCAGAAAGAGGGTATTTGCCTCAATTCATAGTCCCAAAGGGAGGAAAAGAGGCAAAGGCACTATTTCTAGCCTTTTGAATCTTCTTTCTATCACTGCTTAACCTGCTATAGAAAACACAAATGAAATCAAACTACTAAACCATCAAAAACAACCTATTCTTAACCAAGAAAGAAATTCATCTAACAACAACTAATCCATAAACTGAAACAAAGCATATAAATACAAACAAAGAGGAGCTTGGCTGCTTGGATTGGGCCCTAACCCAAGAGCTTCAGCCCTTTGAGGTAACTAAATGCTAGCTCAAAAAGGATCTCATCTTTATTATCAAAATAGTAATAGGATTACATGAAACTGTCTACATAAGTAAGCTCGAAGTTGAGCAGAGTTTTACAATAGCAAAAGTACAACAAAATTCCAACCCTAGTGAGGCCCTAGGCCTCTCTACTTATACAACTAAAGCTGCCAACAGCTTCCTTAAAATTAGGGAGGCTTCGCTCCCAAAACTCGAGACATCAATTATCCTCCACTTGCTTGGCTGCCTCCCAGTGCCTTGATTTGGTTGTTTGTACTCCGAGCTGCATGAAGGGGAATTAGAAATGGGGAGTAATAAATGAGGGGGATTCCCTCCTATAAATCCTCTCCTTTGTCCACTTCGAATTATTGCTGCCAATTGTCCATTGAATCTTTGACTTTGTCTTCAAAATTCAACAAAAATCTGCATTAACCACATATTAGACCACATGGCATCGCAACTAACTCAATTCACTCCATAAGCATAAATATAATAAAAAAATATGCAATAAGCTAAGAGAATGGTTGATTTAACTATGTTAGGAGGCAAAATGAGCCCATATAATTACTCATTTATGGGGCTCAGCATTCACTTCCATGGAACAAACAAATTGCAACTAACTGAAATGAACTTGCTGAAATGAAATTTGCAGAATTGAAAAGGAAAGCAAGGAAATGTAGAACTTGAAAGAAATGACTAGCCTATTCTTTCTAAAATGAAATTTTCAGAATTGAAAAGGAAAGCAAGGAAATGCAGAAGCTGAAAGAAATGACTATTCTACTTTTGCTAAAATAAACTATTTAGCAGAATGTTGCGATAGAAAATAGAAGAAAGCAGTAATCACAAAATACTCTAACGCTTCCCTGGCAACGATGCCAAAAAGTGGTGAGCACCAGTATTTCAGCAATAATGCTGCAACTCTTGGGCTGCCTACTTTACTCTTATCAACCGGGTAGTTCGCAACAAACTTGGAAGCGACAATGCTATATGCACAAGTACTAGTTCTTATTGCAGGTTGTCACTTGGTCAGCTGCTGCAAGATAACTAGGAGCTCAAGCCAACTTCTATGGATTCTAGAAGAAGCTCTATATGTGATGAAAAAAAGGAAAGCTTGCTCTATAGAGGCTACTCTAATTGCAGAAAGGAAAAGAAATTAAATGTAAATTAAACCTAGCAAACCCTACTTAACCAAATAATCCTACTTTTGCAGAAAGCACTATGAAAACCATGAAATGAATGTCATTAGCTACTCAGGGAAGCAAACAACATCTACTCACGCTATTTCTAGAAGTATGTGAGCATAAAACATATTTTTGGATTTTTATATATTTTTATGTGAAATTGACAGGGATGTATTTTATTGTGTGTGAAGGTGGAAGCGAATAGGTGGTGTTGAAGGGTGACTTTGGGCTTTGTGGGCATGTAGGATGGTGTGGATGGGTCCTAGGAGGTTTCAGGTGGCGTTTTGGAGGCTTTTCCCACACTTGGCCTTCAAAAGAAATCCTACAGGAAAATCTACAGGAGGACACAAGGGATCTATAAGAGGTCTACAGGAGGATGCCGAGAGCAGTTTTGAAGGTTTTGAGGGTGTGAGAGTGGGTGGAAGAGGTAGGTGAAGGTTGGGATGATGTATTAGGGTGCTAGGGTCCACCTAAAATGACTAGGAGAGGGAAAGATGATTGGAGAGAGGAAGAATTCCTATGGAAAAATGCAGAAAACTAAGGCAGATTTGAGGTGAACTTTGGGTGACCTGTAGGGAATGGATCAAAGAGAGAATGTGATGGCTGATAGGCTGACCTGTTGTGTGGAGAGATCTGCTGCAAAAGAACTGAAAGTCAACCAATAAGATCAAGCAAGCAAGGAAGTGAGTACATCTAAAAAAATAGAATTTTGCATCAAGCTATTCTAAACTATGATCCATGGAAGTGAATGTTGAGCAATGCTATAAGAAAAGAAAGCACGGAAGAAGAATTATTGCAAATACATAAATGAGCATGGTGGAAGAGATCTAAAGATAAGCATTAAACTTCTAACACACTTGCAAACACTAGAAATCCTATGGAGAAGGAAAATCTGTGTTTTTGGGGCAGCAAGAGGGTCTTTGCCTCAATTCATAGTCCCAAAGGGAGGAAAAGAGGCCAAGGCACTGTTGCTAGCCTTTTGAATCTTCTTTCTATCACTGCTTAACCTGCTATAGAAGACACAAATGAAAGCAAACTACTAAACCATCAAAAACAACCTATTCTTAACCAAGAAAGAAATTCATCTAATAGCAACTAATCCATAAACTGAAACAAAGCATATAAATACAAACAAAGAGGAGCTTGGCTGCTTGGATTGGGCCCTAACCCAAGAGGTTCAACCCTTTGAGGTAACTCAGAGCTAGCTCAAAAAGGATCTCATCTTTATTATCAAAACAGTAATAGGATTACATGAAACTGTCCACAAAAGTAAGCTCGAAGTTGAGCAGAGTTTTACAATAGAAAAAGTATAACAAAAATCTGACCCTAGTGATGCCCTAGGCCTCTCTACTTATACAACTGAAGCTCTCAACAACTTCCTTAAAATAAGGGAGGCTTGGATCCCAAAACTTGAGATAAACATTAGTTATCCTCTACTTGCTCGGCTGCCTCTTAGTGCCTTGATTTGGTTGTTTGTACTCCAAGCTGCTTGAAGGGGAATTCGAAGTGGGGAGTAATAAATTAGGGGGATTCCCTCCTATAGATCTTCTCCTTTGTCCACTTTGAATTATCGTTGCCAATTGTCCATTGAATCTTTGACTTTGTCTTCAAAATTCAACAAAAATCTGCATTAACCACATATTAGACCACATGGCATCGTAACTAACTCAACTCACTCCATAAGCATAAATATAATAAAAAAGCATGCAATAAGCTAAGAGAATGGTTGATTTAACTATGTTAGGAGGCAAAATGAGCCCATATAATTACCCATTTATGGGGCTCATTAGTTTCAGAGCTACGCAGAGGCCAGGAGGGCTGACGCAGAGCCTCAGTGAAGCATTGGAAGGAATTTCGTGGAGCAAACTTGCTAAATATCTACTTCCAAAGAGATGTATTACTACCAGATAGATATTTCTTTTGGGTGAACTAGTTTGACACCCTAGTTGTAATCAAGAAAGTTGCTTAATAATAAAACCCTCAGAACTGTTGCACCAATTTTCCCAAGTTGGGTTTTTCTGGGGACGATTGTCCAAAAATAATGGTGTCCCTTGTGTATTTGTCTGTTATTTTCAGTTGATGATCTGTAGATGGTTGAGACTATATTTGTGTTTATTTTCAGTATTTATATGGTTAAATATCTTGTTAACAAATAAACAAGTAGGTGAAATAAACAAGATAATGCAGGAATAATTTATGACGTGTTAGACTTAGAAATTCCAAAAAATAAACCCACCGTCCCGTGGCCAACACAAGTGGATATCGACGGCCATAGATTACTTCACCAAGTGGATAGAGGCCATCCCAGTCAAAAATGCTACAGAATCAGTGGTAATCAAGTTTATGGAGGAGAACATATTATCTTGCTTTGGTTGTCCTCTCAAAATTATCACCGATAATGCTCAGGTCTTCAAATCTGCCAAATTCATCAGCTTCTACCAGAAATTCAACATCATCATCGGGCACTCCTCTACCTACTATCCTCAAGGTAATGGCTTGGCTGAGTCCTCAAACAAAACTATGGTGAGGGTGTTGAAGAAGACCATCACCGAGAATCAGAGGAACTGGAACTCCTAACTAAATTTTGCCTTATCGGCTAACAGAGTAACTCATAAATGATCCACGGGAAATCAACTTTAGAGATGGTTTATGGTAAGGTTGCATTCTTCCCAATCCAATTAGCAATGCCAATGGCGAAGTTACTACAGGAAGATAAGGAAGAGTCAAGTGCCTTGACACAAAGGATAAATCAGTTGGTCGAGATTCATGAAAACAGAGAACAGGTGGGGACCAAATTTTCAAATTATCAACAAAAGATGAAATCCATGTTGACAAGAATGCAAAGGATCGACATCTTCAACTAGGAGATTTAGTTCTCCGAAGGGAAGTCTGACAAGAAGAAAAAGGCAAACATGTAAAATTCGATCCGCCCTGGTTCGACCCTTTCAAGATTGTAGAAGAGAGAGGAAATAACACATACATGCTTGAAAATCTGGATGGTGAATCATTGGAACTATCGGTAAATGGTCAGTTACCCAAAACTCTATTTCCAAAACTAGAGGTACTTGTCTTGCACTCATTATAAATACCAGTGTGTGTATTGTAATTGTTATATGAAATTTCCAGTTTATGTTGAAAATTTCACTTTCACAAAATTATTGTTTGTTTAGAAAATACTCCATTCCCAAAGGATAAGTTCACAGTTTGCAGGTTCTCAGCACCTTACTAGCAAGGCATTGTCCCAAGGTGGAGCCAATGTTGTCACCTTCTGAAAACAGAGTTCCAATTGTATAAGGAGTACTAAAGAACATATAGGTTTGCATCCATCTTCCAAGCCAAAGAAGCTCTCAAAGCTAAATTGGACCCTCTCTGCTGGATAGTGTTCGAAATAAGCTTTCCAACAGTAGGTGGATATCCAAAAATGAACTCCTAGATAAGAATTTAGAGCAGTTTGAAGACATTATTTCAAAGCCAGAAAACAAAGGAAAAATGGCTAAGGGTCAGGCTCATCGCAATCGCAGTTTCCTAGCAACAACAGTAGGGGAGAACAGATCAAACCTATGATGGAGTGATCACTGATATCGGTGATCGCAAAAGTCAGAGCTCTGATATTGGCAATCGACGATCGGCAGGTCCAATGGGCCATTCTTTAGGAATTGCGGGGGAATACGCCGATAGTGTTAAAGCAACAGGGGAGGGCTGACACCAATTTACAAAGGAAATCAATTGCAAAACCAGAGGCAGGCGCGCCTTTTCTCTCTCCTCTAGGGAGGCCACGTGGCATAATATCATTGGTCCAAATGAATACACATGGCAGCTGACGTCAGCATGATGTGGTAATACGAAGGACACGTGGCATGAAAATTCGACATTTTTAAGGGTCCTATGGGGTGTATCTAGGTGACGTGTTTCACCACTCAGGAGGTGCCACCTGACACTGATGACATCATCAATTTCCCATTGTCCCTCCTTCTCCATCAAATAAACAACCCCCATCTTCGAGTAGCTTAGATTGACTCTACCAGATCAATGGCTACCAGGCCTTTTAACCTGCCCCCGACCCCCCTCTCCCTCGCCATGTTTCCCTTTATCGGTGAAGGGTGGGGGAGATCTGAAAAAGAAGTTCCCTCACCAAGCCCCACCACTACGTGTCCCTCTCATATCATTTTGCACCCCCCCCCCCCAACTTACCACTTACCACTCATGCCCCCCTCCGAAAACCACTCATCCTCATAGTCTCTCTCGCCAAAGGCCCTAGCGCCCGGGGACTAAGCACTTGGTAACAACCCTCGATCGTATGAGAAGAAATGTAGGTAGAGGCTAAACCAAAGGGGGCCAAGGAGCATCGAATATCGATGTTTTGCAACGCCTTCCAGAGTAAAAGTCTCACTGTCGTAAGTATGGTACAGGGATTTGAAGGTGGATAGGTCGGCAACTATGGCATTTAATAAGGAAGATGAAGCATTCAAACCTAACATGGGCTGATCCAGAAAGGCCCTCTGTGACACAGAACTAGGGTCGATGCTAACAGAAGTAAACAAGGACTTGGTAGCTCAAGAAGAATTGACTATCCATCATGGTGCCCCCATACAGAGGGAAGATGAAGCACTGCCTAGGGGTCCTTTACTTCAGTATTGCGGCATGAAACTGATAGTGCCCACTCCCAACTTTGAAGGATGAATGGTTCAAGCAGTAAAGGCGGAAATGACGTGATTTGGTAGAGAAACACAGGAGGCCATACCTCGAGTAAACTACAACCTGAATCAGAAGCAATCACAAGGATGAGCATGAAGATATTTTGTTAACATTGTTCATTTGATTTGTTATCTTATAATGTGTCGCCCTTTAATGAGGCAATTAGTAATTTGTAATGATTTTGGGCCACAAAGCCATCCATGGCTGAGATAGTTAGTCGACCTGACAGTTGAGACTCGACCGAAGATATTTTGATGTAATAAATGTTCAATGCTCCCCTTCTCTAGATAAATAGGGGGAAGCAACACTTCACAAAGGTTCATAAATCCTAAAGAAAACACTATATGTTATTTTTCATACTGTGTGACTTTATAATACAGATCTTTCAAAATATCAAGGAAATGGTGGTCATTCCCCCTTCAAGTATTATAGTATGTTATCCCTCTGTGAAAACCCATTACATTCATGTTTCTTCTTTGAATTCATGCAATCATAACTACTAGAAATATTCATACTTCCTCATAGATTCATTTATATTGACTTATTAATGCATGTGCTAGTATGGATTATTGAAATTATCTCTTTAAATTTGTGCTACATGAATCATAGCATTTAGTTCCTCTTTTGTCCATTATTTCTACCCGTAACTCAAATAAGTATAGAAATCCTTAATTCTTTAAGCTCTATGTGTTAAAGGTAGAATTCTTTATGCTTTAAGTTTTATGTGATGAGTTACTCCTTCTTCTTATCCTCTCTCATTACTCTACAAAAGCTTATTAAACTGTAAGTCCTTGAACTACTCGACCTCCACTGTTTATGCATATATTTCTGCGATTTGTACATGTGAAGAAGTACCAGTAATTCATGGATTACTCTTTTAGATGAATGAACCAATCCATTCCATTAAATATATACATATATAAAATATAGGTGATGTCTCCAATTTCTTGAGAATCATAGGAGACACACAGAACCTAGATGTGCCCAAGCACTGGTCTTATAAGCAATCTGAGGTTGTCTCTGGGAGCGACAACATGTTTAATGAACTTTCCTGCTTTGTCTATATCGTTATGACCTTCAATAGCAACATCTTTGCCAAAAATAAAATCCAAAGGAGATTTAGGCAAGTATCCCATGCATGCCTCAAATGGTGAAGTTTGAGTGGAAGAGTGCTTGGCTCGGATGTAATCATGCTTAATATAGTACAAATTTTCATCCCACAACTTATGATGCTTGCTGCAATACCCACAAAGAAGATATATCACTGTTCTGTTCACCACTTCTATTTAACCATTTGTTTGTGGATGAAAAGTTGTACTCTTTTTCAATTTGGTGTCCATGAATCCCCACAAGCTTGACCAAAAATTCCCAACAAAGCGAGAATCTTGATCACTAACAATGGATGTGGGCAATCCAAAATGCACCCAAACATTCTAAAAGAATAATTGAGCAGTTTGTTCGATTGTAACTTGCTTTTTACATGGCATCAAAATACACATTTTGCTTAACCTATCCACAACTACATACAAATAATCATGACCTCTTTTTGACAATGGAAGACCTCCTACAAAATCCATAGAAACACTCTCCCACGGTCGTGAAGGAACCAGAAGTGGTGTGTACAATCCTAACTTCCTATTACTAGGCTTACTGATTGCACATAATGAACATCCTTTAATAAAACAAGACACACTTTCAAGCATACGAGGCCAATAACAATACCTCTGTAGATGTGACACCGTCTTACTTACACAGAAATGACAAGCAATAAGAGAGGTATGTGCCTCTCTTATGATGTTAACTCTTTCTCCCTATGGAATACAAAACATGCCAAGATGGTACAACAAGTTATTATGCAAATGATAATCCAATTCCTCTACTTGGTTACCTTGACTTAAGCTTGCATTAACATCTTGAAAGTCATTATCTAATGCGTATTGCTCACTATAACTTTCATGTAAA
The DNA here is from genome assembly GCA_031772625.1 of Pinus tabuliformis. Taxonomy (NCBI): domain Eukaryota; kingdom Viridiplantae; phylum Streptophyta; class Pinopsida; order Pinales; family Pinaceae; genus Pinus; species Pinus tabuliformis. Next base: position 954,388,472 of record CM062815.1, on the reverse strand, counting down.
ACATAATTATGATTGAGTAAAGTAGCTGCACTAAAAATAGGTCGAGAAAGCATATCAGCAACTTTATTGTAGATACCTTTCTTATACCTGATTACCAAGTGGAATTGTTGAAGAAAACCCATCCATCAGAAGTGTCATGATTGCTGCAACATTGATTGAGATTGCAAGTATTGCAATGGTTAATGATTAGTGTGAATGACGGTTTCCCTACCCATCAAGTAGTGCTTCCATTTTTTCACACTTTCCACCAAAGCATACAAGTCCTTGTCATATGTAGGATAGTTAATCACTGCACCATTAAAAGTTTCCGAAGGAAAACAGATAGGCTTACCTTGTTGCATTAATCTCAAACGACTGTCCCAAGTCTGGAAGTGCGAGTACTGGAGTTGTATTGATATTTTCCTTCAATGCATAAAAGGCCTTTTGTTGTTTGATTCCCCACTGAAAAACGTTTTTCACACTTGTCAACGCATGCAAAGGAGTGGCTATAAAAGAAAAATTAACAATGAATTTCCCCCAATATTGGGTTGCCCCAAAAAAACTTCTTACCTCAGTAATTTTCTTGGGCCTTGGCCAATTCACAATGACATCAACCTTGGAGGGATCTATTTTCAACTCACCTCCTCCAATAATATGACCCAAGTAAACTAAAGAAGTTTTTCCAAACTTGCACTTTGACATCTTAAGATACAACTTTTCTCTTTTCAAGACATCAAGTACTTTCCTTACATGCATGACATGTTCATCACGAGATTTACTGAAAATTAAGATGTCATCTAAGTAGACTATGACAAACTCATCAAGAAATTGCCTCAACACATCATTCATCACACGCATGAAGGAGCATTACATAAACCAAACGGCATAACTAGCCATTCAAACAAACCTTGTTTTGTTTTGAATGTTGTCTTCCAAATGTCTCCTTCAGCTATTCAAATTTGGTGGTAGCCACTTCTTAAGTCAAGCTTAGTATAATACTTTGCATCTTTCAATTGATCAAGTAAATCATCTATTCTAGGAAGTGGGTAATGGTTCTTTACCATAATTTTGTTTAATGTGTGAAAGTCCACACACATGCACCACGTTCCATCCTTCTCTGACACCAAGACTATAGGTGAACCACATGGTGAGGAAGATGGTCTGATGATCCCTTTATTCAACAACTCTTGAATTTTCTTCTTATTTTCTACGGTTTCCATCACTGACATCCTGTACATGACAATGTCAATGTTAGGAAGAGGACAATATTGTTGCAATTGTATCTCGTGTTGGATTCCTTTCTTGGGAGGTAATCCCTTTGGTTCCTGAAACATCTCATCATATTGGTTAACTACGTCAACCAATTCAGATTTCAAATTTGAATCAGAACCTTTAAAAGCTTCATTATCAACATCATTCATGGGTTTGAGCATGAGAAGCACAAAATTCTTGCTCAAATTCACTAGTCTTTTCATTTGCCTTGCATTAACAAGCGAAAGATTTGCTTTCTTGTCGTGAGTTCTCACAATATATTCTACTGCATTTATGATAAATTATATTTGTTTTCATCTCTATGGAATATAGCTTTTCTGTCATAAAGGTACGGGCTACCCAGAACTATGCCACAAATATCTAACGCACAACGTCAAGCTCCACTTCATCTATGAAATTTGCAGTAATGGCAAATTTCAGTTTACACTTTCTAGTAACATGCAATTGCGCATTCCTAGATGCGGGTGTTAATTCCAAAAGTTAATATCATTAGATGGAGCGGCGGTGGATGGGGAGGCCACATGGCCCCCTGCAACATTTCCCATGCCACCCTGAATGGCATTCATGGAACCTCGCAGGAGCCATTTAATTCTTGCACTAGCCAAGGCAGAGCCATTGCCCACATAACAATGGAGCCGAAGAATTTTCCTGTTATTCTACCCCTGATTCATTGTGTCTGTCCTCCGCAGGTGGGAGAGCCGAATGAGCACACTAGCACTGGCTGCAGATGTTGGTTGTTGAGCTGTATTGATCTGGGTAATGGCTTCCACCATTCCCACACCAACCTTTGCAATTTTGCTCACAGCCTCCATCCCTCTGTAATTTCCTTGCATAGCTCCTCTGTCAATTCCTCCACTATTCCTGCTGAAACTCTCCCTATTCCAATATCCACCATGGTCTGCCATCATATGCGCAGTTGACGTGGGGGCATGCGAAGCGGAAGTTCTCATTCCCCTGCTCTGCCTAGCCCTGATTCTGCTTCCCCTGCCTCCTCTACCGATAATCCCCACCCGCACAATTTCGTAGGTTGGTACCTAGATACGCGAAGTGACAAAGGCAGAGCCTAGCTCCATAGCTCAGGTCGTGAAGCTGCAGCTGTTCGCATTACAACCTTTCCCCTGCCTCCGCATCCTGCTCCTCACACCACACAGTTTCGCTTTCGTAATTCTTTGAACCGCCCTGTTATCGTAGCAACTGTCTAAATTACCATCACGGAAGAGATTGAGCAACATGTTCCCCTGGATAATCCTACGGAGGAGGCGAACAGAGCTGGCCCAAGCAGCAGGAATCGGGGCAACAATGGTGAACCAGAAGCTGATAAAGGTTGAACCAGAAGGCATGGCAAAGCTATTACTGGAAATCATCATGTTGAGACAGGCATGCACAGTTACACGCAAGCTTCAGATAGCCATCAAGGTGACACGTCAAGCCCGCGTGTTGAGGCATGCAACATGTAGGAAGGCCATCAGGCACTGGGACGTGGCGAGTCGGACAACCCAGATGACTGGGCGTGTCCAATTGTGGAGGAACCTACTCCGAAAGACTGAGCGCCATGTGTCATGCCAGCCAGGTGGAAGTTTTGTCATATTCTTGGTTTAGTTTATGTTTAGTCTTATATGTCTTTAGGATAAACTTTTGGTCTGGTTACCTTGTCTCGGTAATGCTCTGTTTAAATTTTCTACCATTGTGTGGGTTATTTTTGGACTGGTTTCCCCTCTGTTGGGGCAGTCAAAGACAATTATTATGGATGTGTGATGATTGAGGCTTGGTTCCTCTATGGCCAAGCCTCACTGTAATTCCCCTTTTTTGTATCATATTAATAGATTAACCTTACTTAGAAAAAAAAAAAAAAAAAAAAACATGCAATTGTGCATTGTCACACACCCATCCAAGTGGATATGGTTTATGATGCGGAATGTTTTCCAAGTTTAAACTTTTGACAATGTTTTTCAAAGATAAGATTGGCTTGAGATCCATTATCGAAAAGCATATCAATCTTGTTGTGTTTTGATATCACCCTTATGTGAAAAAAGTTCTATTCTCCTTTTTCCATTTGGGGTTTCATTTTGTGAGTTTGAATAACTAGTGCTAGCAATGTATTCTTTTCTTTTAATCCCATGGTTGTGATTTTAGTTTCATCGCCCAAATCGGATCCCAAATCCTGTTGAGTGGTTACAATTTTTTTTTGTTTTCCCTTGTTTTTGTTTCTCTTTAGTCTCATTTCAAGATGAAGCTTCCAACAATGAGCTTCATCGTGACCCTCTCTGGAACAATGTTTTCATGTAACTTTCTCTCCTTATTTTTTGATAGACGCATTTTTCTTTGCCTTCCCTTTAAAAGCCTTTTCCTTTCCTTTACTCTTAAATGGATTTTTACTACCTTCTTTTCGAGTGTTTTCCCCTCTTGCCTCAAGATGAGTTACCTTCACACACACATCATCTAGATTATTGGGATTAAACATTAAGATGTATGCCTAAGGTAACTGTGTAAACCCCCTATGTACTTTAACAATGTTTCCTATTATTACAAATATACACCTAACATCAAAGACCTTTTTCTTAATTCTTGGGTGTAATCTTGCACATTTTAACCTTTAAGTTGTCTAAAGTTCTGCCAATTCATGATGGCTTTTTGCATATAAGCTAGAGGGTAGAATTGTCTTTTGATTGCAGCAATGAAATTATTCCAAGAAATTGAGATATTACCATGTTTTTAAATCTCCTCTTGGGTCTTTGATTTCCACCATACTAGTGTTGTACCCTCCATTCTCAAGGAAGCTAACTGAATCTTTATGTCACCCTCTTGAAGGTTTTGAATCCTGCAATAGACCTCCAACTGACGAATCCAATTATCAAGCTTCTTTGCATTCACTTCACCATTATACATAGGCATCTTGAATTTAACATCAAGTTTTTAAAAAGGTGATTTACCAGTTCCTTCTGAAGTATGATGATGAGTATGAGTAAGGGTTGTGTTAGTTTAAGATGGTGAAGATTCTTGTGAAGAAGAAGATGAATAAGATGAAGAAGATGGTGGAGAGGGTGGAGGTTTGTCTCCATTTCTATTACCTCCTCTTGAAGAGCCTTCTCCTTTAAGAGGTTTGGAACTTTCTCCTTGTAACCTGGTATTCCTCTCTTCATAGAGGATCTTTACCATCTTTGTCATATCAAAGAAAACATTTCTAAAGCTCTTCTCATCTTTTGTCATGTTCACAGGTTCTCCTTCATGAGACATGATCTCTAGAGTCTCAACTGCAACTCGAGGTTGAACTGGTATTGTAGATTGTGGCAACCTTTCTCTCCTTCCCCTTGACCCAACTTCAGGGCTTACAACCAACTTTCCTTCTCCTCTTTTGAGTTTTAACCTTGTAAGCATGACATAAACTTGCAAACAGTTAAATCCTTCATTCACAAAGCAAACCTAGTGCTCTAATACCAAATTTGATCTGATTTATAATATTAGATTGCAGTGCTAAGATCCTCCTCAGATTATAAACAAAAATTTTTCATTGTGCTTAAGGATTCATGAATTTTTGCAAGTGCAATGATGAGTTTTTATGTTAATTTTGTGAGAAATTTAACATAAATAATAGACTAAACAATAGCATAAACATGTACAAAACATCATCAAAAACACATTACAATAGGACATGATAAAGGATTTCATCCCTCTTGGGTTGCATCTCCTTGGTCCATCTTCCAATGGCTTGGGCCTCTCTATTATGCTCAAAAGTGTAAAAACATGTGTTTACAATGCTTAAATGCTTTTGAAACCTACTCCAATTAGTCCAGAATGTCCAAAGATGGCCATCTAGCCTCTTTTTGCATCCAATTTGGTGGAAAATTGAAGAAGTTATGACTTCTCCTTGTTTTCCCAATATTCGCTCCACAAATTGCCCCATTTCTGGCATGATCCTACAAATTAGCTCCCAAAAACTCTAACTGAGCGAAAAATTTGCCACCCAGCGGTCCATAATCTGTCGGCACCAACTGTCCCATCAAAAATCGTAATCAGCGGTCTTATGGTCTATGAATGCGGTGAGGCGATGTGCGATTGCAATATGCAGACCCAACAGAACTATTAAATGTAACTGATAGTCGCATCACATTTGAGATCCTTCCGCAAATCGCAATCGACGAAGAATCGAAAAGTAACATAATGCGGGACTCTGCCTTCTGTGGTGTATAATTGCGATTTGTGATTGGGATTATCGCATCACAAATCGGGTATGATGGGGGCTGATTTTTGCAATACCTTCCCTGTTGCGAAGTGCAATTGCGATTTATCGCATCACAACCCTGACCTTGCTTGGGGTTGATTCTTTAACAGGACCCACCTGCGAAATTCAATTTGTGAAATGCAGGGGCCAATGGTGTCCTGCCACTTAGTGCTTCCCCATTTGCTGAAGGGCCTTGCCACATCATCTTTTCCTGCCATTTGTCCAAGTCAAACCTGAACTTTGAATTACTCTAACTTATTCATACGAGCTCAGATTCAAGTGGTGTTCACACTATTGGAATTAGAATGACGAACTCTTCAATATGAAGCTAATTTTATCAAGATTCTGACACTTTGAGTTTTGAGCCTAATTTTGAGCACCTCATCACCTCTCATGTAAGCCCAATAGTAAGGGAGGAATGAGTTTGAGCCATATCTTGTTGAGTATGGAGCATGATTGTTTAGAGGTATTTGTTTCATCCAAATGTACAACCCAGGAAGTTTGTACACCCCTCCATGCGGGGTGGTGCAGGGGGGCCGATCCCCTCGGCTGGGGGGTTCGGGGGCTAGCAGTCCCCCGACGGGGGTTCAAGGGCCAGCAGTGCCCCTGAAGCTAAAAACAGATGTAAAATTGCCTTGTAAAAGTATATTAATTTCTAGTCAATCTGGGCCATTCATTAGGCGGATGATCTGATGGTAGAACTTATGTTTAGTTTAGGGTTTTTTGCCCTAAAAGGAAACCCCTCTCTTTGTATGAGGGCATTGTATTGAGTCTGTGTAATATATGTGTATTCTCCAAGTGAGAAGCAGAGAGGTGAGACTGTGACAGAAAACAGAGGATATTACAGTGGATTTGTTGTAGGTTGTGTCTCTTCATTTTACTGGATAATAGAAAGGAAGGACTGGTTGTTCGGGGTGGACATAGCCCAAACTAGGTGAACCACATATATCTATGTCTCTCTTGTTTTATGCGTTTTCTGTGTTTATATTTTTGCAACATTTTATGTGTTCCATTGTTCTGTAATATATAATTTTCTAACATATCCAATTGATATTTAACCTTTGCATAATCCTTTTATAGAGTGGGATTCTCTCCAGAGCATTCCTTAGTCTTTCAGGAGAGTGATACTCCTTGATTTGCAAACTGTGAGGCAGAGCATGCCATCTCCTTTGGCAAGCCTGCAAGATTTCAGTCCCCAACAACCTAAAGGTATCCTCGAAGTGGAGGATATATTTGTCATGAGTTTCCATGTTCCGAGGGGCTAATTTGGGATCAGTGGTGATGATGTTGTGGTTACTAATGACAACCTTGGGGCTCACTAACTCTGCTATAATGTATAAAGGCTCCTTCTCTTCTTTGGTCATCACCCTCTTTACTTCTTCAACACTTGCTTCTTCATGGGTCAACCAAGAGGCTAGTTCTATTAGTTGAATGTCCCCCAATATTGAGTTGGGGTCCCAAAATTTCATGTCTGTGAGGATCATGTTATGCATATAAAACTGAGCCATTTTGGCTTTTCCTTAGTACTACCTTTTGACAAAAATCAATGAACTTTTTGTAGGCTTGGAGAGGTAGAGAGCCATATTGTGCTAATGTTTTTATCTGGAATTTTAGCCACTGCTCCTTGAGGAAGATGACATAGGACTTGGATGGTTGTCTTGAATTGTATGGCTTCCATGGACAAACTTGCTATGGTGGCAAGTTGTACCTTTCTTCTCCTATAGTTGCTCCCTTAGCTTCTTATTTTCTGAATGTAGATGCCCCTTCATGACTGACTCCCTTAGCCTTAAGTAATTCAATTCCTTGCTCATTTAATTCACTTTTTCCTCCATAAGGCCCACATATTATAACTTTTTGGATGTTGCAATTTGCATCCATCTATGAGTTCTGCCTCTTTCCATTTCCAACTCAAGGAAGAGTGGTATTGCAAACTTCTCGGGTATAATCCTACCTCCCTCAAAAAAATTGTAGTAGGATCTGAGGCTAGGTTATGGATCAAGCTCCTGGAGTTCTTAGAGACCCTCTTCTTCCCCTTTTGAAGTGGTTGCCCCTTCCTGTAGCATTTCTTGTTGCTCCTATAGTAGTACCTATTGCTCCTGTAGCAGCCCTATTTTTGCCTATAGCTCCTTTGTTTTCTCTTGTAGCAGGGTAGCTTATGCTTTGAGACTCTTAGATGTGACTACTCTAGTGTTAGGCCTCCCTATGGGTGGAAAAGGTTGTTTACCCTTGGCTTTAGGGGAGGTAACCTCGTCAATTTTTCCTTCACGAGGTCCCACTTCTTCTCTTTGGCTGGTTGACTCATAAATGGTGATAGGGACTGTTGAACAAGGTTGAGGTTTCCCTTGCTTTATTATGATGCTATTTCTATTCTTAAAGTAAAGGGGGCCTTGCATTTGATTCCTTCTCTTGGGCTTGACAGGTGTGCTAAGTGTGGCCAAGGTAGCAACCACCTCTTGTTCTGTGTTTCCTAGTGAGAGGCTTATTTTCTTCCCTTGTCTTCTTGTCCTTTGAGATTTAGAGGGCACATCAGGGTTCTCCTCTTCTGTTCTCCATTTCTCTCCCTCTTCTTCCTCTATTTTTTCTTTCTCTTCCTATTCTTCCTCTGTTTTTTCTTTCTCTTCCTCCTTTGTCTTTTCTTCCCTACACCCAATACTAGATGTTTGTGTCTCCTCTTATTGTGTGGAGGTAAGGGATTGTGTCTCAGTGAAGGCCTCCCTATACATTTCCAAAAGTTCAACCCACAACATAAGGTTCTTTAGGTGGCTTAACGCATCCATCACAATGGATGAGGCCATGATGGGAAATGTGTTGGTGCTTCCCTTCCCTCACTTTCAAGCTCATTTGAATGATGGACTGTAAGAAGAAATGGGGAATACTAAGCCTTTTTGGAATTGGTAGCTTTGTCTGGAACCTTAGCTAATGGAGCAACCTAAATTGACAGGCATACAAAATGCTTAAACTCCCCTCACAGGATATGTACTTGAGGATGTGATAGGCTACTTCATCCCAAGGGTAAGGGAGGATTTCTCCTCTTAGTCCATTTTTTCCCTCAACAATATTATATTTATAGGGGAAGAATTTTTTCTTGGTTGTAACATTTATTATTTTATCCTCCTTGCCCCATCGAACTCATAAGGGTATGGTGGTTACTCTATTGATGATCCCTATGTTCAAATGGATGGAAAGTCCTCTAACAATAATAGTGGCGTTGTCTTCTCCCTGAGAATTGAGGGCCATGGAAAATTCATGGGTTACCTCATCATCACATCACTTTAATTGGTCAAAGAACCCCATCCAATGGTTTCTCAGAAAAATATCCCAAACAAGAGGATGTTGATGGATTCTTCGGTGTTTGTGGGTTCTCTTTGATTGAAACCTCATCCCATGGCTCCTACTACTCCTACATTAAGTTACCTTAGGGGGTTTTTTCAAGGTCTTCCTCTGAGCAGTCTCAAGTGTAGAGGTAGGGAGAGGGTGGCTAATGCTTTTTTTTGTGCCAGAGAAGAAGAAGGGTAATTCTCTCTGCTGCAATGATTTTCTTTGTCCTTGGCTCCTTCCTTGGTTTTCTTATGCAATAAAATAGATTTTCAAATGAGTTTGCTTACACAAGGGATTACTACAGGATACTTGTAGCAAACAATTTTTTTTTTTATGCAAATGTATGGAAAGTGAGGAGGAAGGAGGGCACTTACCTCTTTCAGGATGACTTCTCTATGTTCTTAGGGAGTTTGAGTAAAATTCTTGATGGATTGGGCTCCCTTTATCCTCTTAATTTGACCCTATAGCACCTCTTTTGTGTTTCTGTAGCAATTCAGGTCCTCCTGTAGCAGTGGTATCTAGTCCTGTAACACCTCCTATAGCACCTGCAAACTTATCATGTGGCAGTTCAGTGGCACCCTAGGCAAACTTTGGTAGCATCTAGCTCATCCTTTGGTACCTTGATGGGCCTCTCCAACTGTTTCTTAGGAATGAGAAATTGTGCGAGTGGAATCGAGACTTGTACTTTTATTCCCTTTTTGTGGTAATGGGCTTGGACTACCTTGGTGACCTAGCCCTTGCTTGATTTTCCTCTTTTAGCCATTGTCCCCACTCTTCATAATTATCACTCTCCCTATTTTGACTTTTCCATGTTGCATGGGTGGCTGAGTAATTTGCAGTTTACTAATCGAAGGTAGGCAAGCTTACTGGCCATCTCCAGCCCATAAAAACTTGATTCTCGTTCATTAAACACATCTTTTTACCATTATGTGCATAGGGAAGAGGTGAGGTGTGCCATACCTGAGCCTATATGTGATGTTAATTTTCTGGAGGTGCATGCATGTTGTTGAGTTGATGATTGATCAATTGTCCTCTGGAGGTGTTGACTTCCTTTGTTTTTCTTATGCACAGGTCTTCACAACATGATGATGTAGTCAACTGATGAAGTCTTTCTTCCATGCAGGTCTCCTCCTAGTGTTCAATCTATTGTTGTTGGAGTGATTAGGTGACCTTATAACTACTCCTTAGGGATGGTGTGGCTTCTCTAGACCTCAGGAATGGCCTCTTGATGCCTCAGGGTGGCCAAATATTCATTCTAGAGTTGCAAGGATACTTTTTCTATGGTCTTATTGATCTGTGCAAGTTGCTACAGGATTGATCTCCTTCCTGTAGCAGTGGTGTAGTGCCTAAACTTTTTCAAAGAGTGTACCACAACCAAAAGTTCCTTTTCAGTGACTGTATAATTTAGCTCATCTTTAGAAAGGTTCTTACTAATGAAATAGATAACATAAGGAAATTTGTATTCCACATTTCCTAAGGTTGCCCCTACAACTTTATCTAATGCGTATGTGTGTATATGGAAAGGAAAATCCCAATTGAGACCTTTAAGGATGGGTGCAATGGTCAACTTTTGTTTTAGCACTTCAAAGGCCTCTTCACATTTTTCTGTCCAATAAATTATGAACCTTTAGCTAGTAGCCCAAACAAGGATGAAGCCAATTTACTAAAGCCTTTAATGAGCCTTCTATAATACCCAACCAATCCAAGGAAAGTCCTGACTTATCTTTTCTTTTGAGGGATAGAGACCCTCTTAATGATGGAAATTTTGTTAGGGTAAACATGTAGCCCTTCCTTGGATATGGAACGGCCAAGGACAATCCCTGCATTCATCAAAAATTCATATTTTTCAAGACTTAATGAGAGATTCATCTCAATGCATTTCTTCAAGACTTTGCACATGTTAGAAAGAGCTTCCTAGAAGTCACAACCATAAGCAGTGAAGTCATTATCTATGTATATCTCAACTATGTCATGAACAAGGTCAGCAAAGATGCTCAAAACTGCCCGCTGGAAAGTAGCAGGTGCATTACACAAATAAAATGTAAGGACCCTATAGGGGAAGGTACCCCAAGGACATGTGAATGTAGTCTTGTCTTGGTTCTCAAGGTTGATCTGTATCTAGTTGTACCCACTAAACCCATCTAGAAAGGAAAATAATCTCTTTCCTGCAAGGCCATCCAGGACTTGGTCAATAAAAGGAAAAGGGAAGTGGTCCTTCTTTGTAGCCTTATTAAGTTGCCAATAATCAACACAGATCCTCCACTTCCCATTTTTCTTAGGGACTACAACGAGGGGGGACACCCACTCACTCTCTGAAATGGAGTATATGAACCCTGCATCTAGTGGATTTTGTAATTTCTCTTTCACAATGTCCTTAAGAGTTGGATTCATCCTTATTTGAGGTTAGTGCACAGGCTTGCATCCCTCTTTGATGTAGATATGATGAGTACAAACCGAGGGATGCACACTTTTCATCTCCTTATAGTCCCAAGCAAAGGCATCCAGGTGTTTCCTCAAAACACTGCATAATTGTTCTTCCTACTCGAATGAGAGGGAGGGGCTGATGTTTAGAGTTATGGATGGGCTAATATCTACAACCTTGGCATGTTCTAAGTTAGGGTCAACATAGCACAAATCAATCTCAGGGTTACTCTTAGATTCCTTTATCAATTCCTCAACTGGCATGGCAATGGGAGGTTGATTAGTAAGATATGGTAAATAAGGTAATCTTCATCAAGCTGCCTCCCACCTTTAATAGTGTTTGTGTTATGAAACCAGCTCAAGAAAAGATAGAAAAGATAGATCAACGACTTAGAATTTAGCCTCTTCGAGGGGGCAGCCTCCTTTACATTACATAAATGAACAATTCTTTGATGATTCAAATGACAAAGCCTCCTTTCTATATATAGGAGTCTAAGGAGTCACAATATAATCCAGCCGACCTAACAATAATAATATAAAGCCACAAAAATAACAATAGAGGGATTCTATGGGGAACAGAAATAACAATATGGGGGTAATAGGGGCACACCAATATAAATAAGGGGTATAACTATAATAGTAATGAGGTAATCACTAGTATTATAGGGACCCAACATGCCCCTCTCCTTCAAAAAAGTGTTGTCCTCAACGCTTGAGTAATTCTAGATACTTCTGCATAAAATTCTCATCCTCCCATGTGGAATCTTCAGCGGATAAGTTCTTCCACTTGATAAGATACTCTGAAATTGATCGATTTCGTAGCTGCCGAGTTCTTGTTTCTGCGACTGCTTCCGGTTCGATTATAATTTTTCCTTCCTCGTCAAGTTCTGGCAATATTGTTTGAATTGGGAGCTTGTCGCCTATAACCTTCTTTAAACATGAAACATGGAAAACTGGGTGCAATCGAGAAGCTGTAGGAAACTCCAATTTGTATGCCATAGTACCAATCTTTTGCAACACCTTGTACGGACCATAATACTTTGGTGATAGTTTATTATCCTTCTTAGCTTGCTTTAGGGACATTTTCTTATATGGTTGTAGCTGTAGGAATACCCAATCACCTACATCAAAACTTCTTTCACTGCGATGTTGATCTTCCTGTTGTTTCATTCTACTTTGTGCCAACACGAGGTTATCCTTTAAGAGTTGGAGGACTTGTTGTTGATGTTCAATGTGATGTTCCACTGCCTGAACCTTAGAATTTTCTCTTAAATATGATGTGATGGATGGTGGTTGATACCCATAAAGTGCCATAAATGGGGTCATTTTTGTTGCTGTATGGAAGGAAGTGTTATACCACCATTCAGCCAGAGGCAACCATTTGACCCATTGTGTCTGTTTATCAGATACAAAGCAACGAAGATATCCTTCCAAACATTTGTTTACTATCTCAGTTTGCCCATCAGATTGAGGATGATAAGATGAGCTATGAGCTAACTGAGTACCAAGACAAGAAAATAATTCTGTCCAAAAATTTCCAGTGAAAATGGGATCTCTGTCACTTACAATAATCTTTGGGTTTCCATGTAGCTTTTGAACTGTTTCCATAAATGCAGTAGAAACTGTACTGGCTTTAAATGGATGTGATAATGCACAAAAGTGTGCATACTTGGTAAGTCTGTCAACTACCACCATGATGACACTCTTTCCCTCAGACTTGGGTAAACCTGTGATAAAATCCATTGAAACCTCCTCCCAACGTTGGCTTGGAATGGATAAAGGTTGTAATAGACCCGGTGTCTTAATTGTTTCAACTTTATTTTGTTGGAAAACCAAACATTCCGCCACAAACTTTTGAATATCTGATTTAAGGCCATCCCAAAAAAATTCCTTCTTAACCCTGTGGTAAGTTTTTAAAATTTTTGAGTGCCCTCCTAAGGGAGAAGTGTGCAATTCCATAAGAATCTTTTGTTTTAGCTGGGAATTCTTACAGAGGTATAAGCGATCTTTGTACCATAACAAATCACTTTTCCAGCTAAATGTATCAGAAGTACTGGAATCTTGTTGTAGCTTTCGAATAAGTGCCCACACTTCTTCGTCATTCTTCCATTCCTCCCTTGCTTCGTTTATCCAATCTGGTTGGATAATAGAAATGGCACACAACAATGCTTCCACATCCTCATCCTTTCTTGAGAGTGCATCTGCCACCACATTTTTCTTCCCTTTTTTGTAGATGATTTCAAAGTCATAACCCAACATCTTTGTGACCCACTTTTGTTGCTCTTCAGAGGATAATCTTTGTTCTAAAAAGTATTTAAGGCTATCATGATCCGTTTTTACCTTGAAGTGTCTTCCCATTAGGTAGGGTCGCCATTTCTTAAGTGCATGGAGTATTGCCAACATTTCCTTCTCATAAATAGCTTTGCTTAAAAACTTTCCCTTGATTGGACGACTTTCAAAAGCAATGGGTCTTTCATCTTGCATTAGAACAACACCAATTCCATTTCCTGAAGCATCACATTCCACAATAAAGGTTTTTGTGAAGTCCAGTGTAGCTAAGATCGGTGCTTGGCACATTGCCTCTTTAAGATGTTCAAAGGCCTTTGTTGCTTCCGGAGTCCATGAAAATGAATCTTTCTTCAATAATGTTGTTAGAGGTGCTGCTATTCTCCCATAATTCTTAACAAACTTGCGATAATACCCTGTCAACCCAAGAAATCCTCGCAGATGCTTTATGGATGTGGGGATTTTCCATTCCTTAATGGCTTTAATTTTGCTAGGGTCTACCTTAACTCCTTCATGAGATACAATATGACCCAAATATTCCACCTCCTGGACTCCAAAGAAACATTTGGATCTTTTTGCATATAATTTTTTCTCCTCCAATAGTTGTAGCACCCTGTCAACATGTTCAACATGATCCTTCCAAGACTTGCTGTAGATTAGTATATCATCAAAAAATACTAACACAAATTTTCTAAGGAATGGTTTGAAAATTGAATTCATCAAACCTTGAAATGTTGAAGGTGCATTGGTAAGGCCAAAAGGCATGACCAAAAATTCATAATGACCCTCATGAGTTCTAAATGCCGTTTTTGGAATGTCTTCAATCTTCATTCTGATTTGATGATATCCCGAATGAAGATCCAACTTGGTGAAGTAAATTGATCCATGCAATTCATCCAGTAATTCATCAATGACAGGAATGGGGAACTTATCTTTAATAGTGAGCTTGTTGAGCTCCCTATAATCCGGACACATGCGCCATGATCCATCCTTCTTGTGCACCAATACTACTGGAGCTGAGAAAGAACTTTGACTCGGTTGAATTATACCAGCCTCTAGCATTTCTGCAACCATACGTTCAATTTCACTTTTTTGGACATAGGGATATCTGTACGGCCTGATGTTTGGAGGAACACTTCCTGGAATCAGATGAATAGCATGATCATGATCACGCATAGGTGGGAGACCTTTGGGAGTCTCAAATACCTTGGAATGATTGTCCAGGACTTTTTGGAGATCTGGAGAAATAGATGATTCCAATGTGGAAACATCTAGCGAACATAATTGTGCAATTACACCTCTTTGCTCCTTTTTTAGAAGCTTTGTCATGCCATTAGAGCTGATTATCTTTCCTGGTTTCCCTGCAATACCCCTTAATTCAACTTCCTTTCCTTCCGTAGAAAATTTGATGAAAAGTTCTTGAAAATTAAAAGCTATTGTACCCAAGGATTGTAGCCATTGGACTCCTAGTACAACATCAGCACCTCCCATTGGAATGGAAAGCATTGGGCTAGTCAATACATATTCTCCCATGGATAGCTTGATATTATGGCACTTTCCAGAGAAATTTATTGTTCCTCCATTTGCAATCATCACTTGACACTCTGGTGCTGGATATAGGAAGCAATTCAATTCTTTTGCTACCCTACAATGAATAAAATTGTGGGTGCTTCCTGAATCAATCAACACTATTACCTTTTTCTTCTTGATTTGTCCTTCTATCTTGATGGTTTGAGGAGTGGTAATTCCCGCCAATGCATTACAAGATATGGTCGGATTTATTTGTTCTTCATCTAGGCTTTGTTCCTGGAATATATCCTCTTCTTTTGACCTTTCTTGCTCCTTTTCTTCTTCCTCTTCACAATCTATGTAGAATAATTTCTTCTCAGCACACTTATGACCTTTTGTGTATTTGCTATCACAATTGTAACAAAGCCCTTTTGCTCTTTTTTCTTCCAATTGTTGTGGTGTCAACCTTGTAGGTTGTGGAAGACTAGGGGCAACAACACTTCTGTCTTTATAGTTGTGAGTGGTATGCTTCCTAGTTGCCATAATTTTGCTTTCCATTTTTCTTGCTAACCTGAATGCCTTCTCTAATGAATCAGGTTCCCAAAGGCAAACATCATGTTGGATATTATCCTTTAAAGACCCTATGAACACATCAATCCTATGCTCCTCTGGAATATCTTTTACCCTTATGTTCAATTTTTGGAACTCCTCAATGTGCTCCATTATTGAACCCTTTTGTTTGAGACTTATCAATTGGCTAAAAAAAGTGTTGCTTTTTGTATCCTCATAATGTGCTATCAATTCTTCCGTAAAAATTGCCCAAGTGATAAATTGTTTACGAGAACAAAGCCATTGATACCATACAAACTGATTTGGTTCCAAATATACAATTGCCATACGTACCTTTTGTGCGTTTTGCACATTATTGAGATCGAAGAATTGCTCCATCTGTAATATCCATGTGGCGGGATCCTTGCCATCAAACTTCCTCATATCGATTTTTGGAATATGTTGATTCTTCGATCCAACATTAGCGTCTATGGAATCATGATTAACATTTCTTTTGTTCTCATCATGAGTTTCCTTTACTACCTTTTCACCATTAGTAAGTATTTCTTGTAGAAACTGTCTTCAAATCTGCCATGCCTGTCTTCAAATTTGCGTTCAAATCTATCTTCAAATTGTCCATCTTAGCTTCCATGCCATTCATCTTAGCTTCCACGCCATTTATCTTAGCTTCCACGCCATTTATCTTAGCATCTATTAACTTTTGTGAGCGTGACATTTGTTGCACTTGTTCTTGTAATTTTGATATATCATGTAGCATTTCTTCCTCTTCTTCATGAGTCATTCTAGAGCTTTCAGGTTCCTTACTAGGTGTTTGCATTTTCTTTCCTCGGGGCATCAGTTACCGATAATAATGCTCTACTATGCCCTTTGAATTCCTTCAAAATAAATTTTCAAACCAAGCTTAAGCAAAAATTTAAAAAAATCTACACACCTTTTTTCACTTTGTAGGAGCTCAATATTGCCTCTGATGTATCTCTGTACTTTCCAATCATCTAGTTCTAAATTTGTGACCTGTAGTATCTCTCTGTGTCCTCTTTCCAATGCCACAAGTCTGATCCAAATTGGATTCTCCAAGAAAGAGTTATTCATAATCTCACAAGATGACCTGATTATAGACCTTTCCAGAAAAGCGAAGTTGTATGAAGTGCCACGTGTACAATTTTCGATATTTGGTTCTAAAAAAGATATAAAATAAACTACAGTCCGTCTTCTTTCTGTACCTTCTTAAGCCCCTATACTAGTAGTGTAACCCCTTATTTTTATTAGTATAACCCACTTATTATATTGATGTACCCATGTAGTGCCCATATTGTTACTATTGTGCCCCATAGAAGCCCACTATTGTTATTATTGTGCCCTTACATTATTATTGTTATGTCGGCTATGATTATGTTATAACCCCTTAGACTCCTATATATAGAAAGGAGGTCTTTTCATTTGTATCATCCAAGAATTGTTCATTTATGTAATGTAAAGGAGGTTGCCCCCTCGAAGAGGCTGAATTATAAGGCGTTGATCTATCTTTTCTATCTTTTCTTGAGCTGGTTCCATAACATTTGGTATCAGAGCTTTGGATTCTAGGGTTTCGCTACTCCAAACAGGTCATCGTGGAATTTTCGCTATAACTTTTTTTCTGTGATGTTTCAGAAGTCGCAAAAAAAAACCCAGTTGAGAAGAAATCGCGCTGAACCTTGGGTCCGAATTTCAGAGCTTTTCACGTGATATTTGCGAAGATATGATCTGAGGAAGTTGGTCTTTTTGCAGATTCCTGAATTACATTCAAAACAGGTGACCGGGGGAAAATCGTCATAACTTTCTCTCTGGGGATCGGATTGAAATTTCGTAAGAAGGTACAGAAAGAGGACGGACTGCAGTTTCTTGTATGCATTTGGCAGATCCAAAGGTTGAAACAGTGACACGTGGCACTTCATACAATTTCGCTCTTCTGGAAAGGTCTATAATCAGGTCATCTTGGGAGATTGTGCATAACTCTTTCTTAGAGAATCCAATTTGGATCTGACTAGTGGCATTGGAAAGAGGACACAGAGGGCTACTATAGTTCACAATTTCAGAACTTAAATATCTGAAAGTACAAAGTTACAGTCGTTTCAAGGTTGAGCTCCCAAAATCAAGAAAAAGCAAAATGAGGAAGTTTGATGGCAAGGATCCGGTAAATTGGATACTTCAGATGGAGAAATATTTTGATCTACATGGTGTACAACTGTTACAAAAGGTATGTATTGCATCTTCATATTTAGAACCAGATAAATTTTTATGGTATGAAGGGCTTTGTTCTCGTAAAAAGCTTGTTACATGGTCAATTTTCACGGAGGAAATGATAGCACATTATGAGGATACAAAGAGCAACACCTTCTTTAGAGAAACACCACAAAAATTGGAAAGAGTAAAAGGGATTTGTGACATAATGGAAAGAAAAATTATGGAAACCAGGAAGCATAACCCTCACAACTATAAAGATGGAAGTGTTATTTCTCCCATCCTTCCACAACCTACAAGGGTTACACCACAACAATTGGAAGAAAAAATAGAAAAAGGGCTTTGTTACAATTGTGATAGAAAATGCACTAAAGGTCATAGGTGTGCTAAGAAGAAATTATTTTACATCGAATATGAAGAGGAGGAAGAAAAGGATCAAGAAACATCAAAATAAGAGGATATACGCCAGGACACCACCTCAGATAAAGAAGAAATGAATCAGACCATATCTTGTAAAGCATTGGCAAGAATTACCACTCCTCAAACTCTCAAGATAGAAGGACATATCAAGAAGAAAAAGGTGCAAGAAGTGAAAGATCACATCGAGAAAGAAGAAATGAATACAACCATATCTTGTAATTCAATGGACGAAATTACCACTCCTCAAACTATCAAGATAGAAGGACACGTCAAGAAGAAAAATGTTCAAGAAGTGAAAGATCACATCGAGCATCAAGAAATGAATCCGACCATATCTTGTAAAGGACTGGAAGAAATTACCATTCCTCAAAAGATAGAAGGACATATCAAGAAGAAAAAGGTTCAAGCAGAGAAAGATCACATCGAGCATCAACAGCAATTTCTCCAACTTTTAAAGGATAACGCCACTTCGATGCAAAATCAAATGAAACAACAGGTAGATCAACATCGTAGTGAAAAATGTTTTGATGTAGGTGATTGGGTATTTTTACTGCTACATCTCAAGCAAGCTATTTATGAGAAGGAAATGTTGGCAATACTACATGCACTTAAAAAATGGCGACCTTACCGAATGGGAAGACTCTTCAAGGATGACGATGTGGAAGCATTGTTTTTTGCTATTTATATTATCCAACCAGATTGGATAAACGAAGCAAGGGATGAATGGAATAAGGACGAAGAAGTATGACCACTTATTCAAAAGTTGCAAAAGATCTCAATTCAAGCAATATTGCCAGAGATTGAAGAGGAAGGAAAAATCATATTGGAACCTAGATCAGTCATAGAAACAAGAATCCGACAGCTACGAAATCGATCAATTTCAGAGTATCTCATCAAGTGGAAGAACTTACCCGCTGAGGACAAGAATTTTATACAGAAGTATCAAGAACTACTCAAGCGTTGAGGACAACGCTTTTTGAAGGAGAGGGGCATGTTAAGCCCCTATACTAGTAGTGTAACCCCTTATTGTTATTAGTATAACCCACTTATTATATTGATGTACCCATGTAGTGCCCATATTGTTACTATTGTGCCCCATAGAAGCCCACTATTGTTATTATTGTGCCCTTACATTATTATTGTTATGTCGGCTATGATTATGTTATAACCCCTTAGACTCCTATATATAGAAAGGAGGTCTTTTCATTTGTATCATCCAAGAATTGTTCATTTATGTAATGTAAAGGAGGTTTCCCCCTCGAAGAGGCTAAATTCTAAGGCGTTGATCTATCTTTTCTATCTTTTCTTGAGCTGGTTCCATAACACACTTGTTCTTGTAATTTTGATATATCATGTAGCATTTCTTCCTCTTCTTCATGAGTCATTCTAGAGCTTTCAGGTTCCTTACTAGGTGTTTGCATTTTTTTTCCTCGGGGCATCAGTTACTGATAATAATTCTCTACTATGCCCTTTGAATTCCTTCAAAATAAATTTTCAAACCAAGCTTAAGCAAAAATTTAAAAAAATCTACACACCTTTTTTCACTTTGTAGGAGCTCAATATTGCCTCTGATGTACCTCTGTACTTTCCAATCATCTAGTTCTAAATTTGTGACCTGTAGTATCTCTCTGTGTCCTCTTTCCAATGCCACAAGTCTGATCCAAATTGGATTCTCCAAGAAAGAGTTATGCATAATCTCCCAAGATGACCTGATTATAGACCTTTCCAGAAGAGCGAAGTTGTATGAAGTGCCACGTGTACAATTTTCGATATTTGGTTCTAAAAAAGATATAAAAGAAACTGCAGTCCGTCTTCTTTCTGTACCTTCTTATGAAATTTCAATCTGATTCCCAGAAAGAAAGTTATGACAATTTTTCCCAGGTCACCTGTTTTGAATGTAATTCAGGAGTCTGCAAAAATACCAACTTCCTCAGATCATATCTCCGAAAATATCGTGCAAAAAGCTCTGAAATTTGGACCGAAGGTTCAGCGCGATTTCTTCTCAAATGGGTTTTTTCTGCGACTTCTGAAACGTCACATAAAAAAAGTTATAGCGAAAATTCCACGATGACCTGTTTGGCACAGCGAAACCCTAGAATCCAAAGCTCTGATACCAAATTTTATGAAACCAGCTCAAGAAAAGATAGAAACGATAGATCAATGCCTTAGAATTCAGCCTCTTCGAGGGGGCAACCTCCTTTACATTACATAAATAAACAATTCTTTGATGATTCAAATGACAAAACCTTCTTTCTATATATAGGAGTCACAATATAATCCAGCCGACCTAACAATAATAATATAAAGCCACAAAAATAACAATAGAGGGATTCTATGGGGCACAGAAATAACAATATGGGGTTAATAGGGGCACAACAATATAAATAAGTGGTATAACTATAATAGTAATGAAGTAATCACTAGTATTATAGGGACCCAACAGTTTGGTGTGTAAACTGGGTAGAGGGATGCCTGGTAAAATAATTCTTCTTCCTCATCCTCTAACCACAAGGGAAAGTCATACTCACTAGAAGGTTGAGCAGGGGGTACAAAACCAATTGTTTTGATAGATGCCCATTCTTGATGGTCATGTTCCCAAACCTCTAGCTAATGTAGACATCAACAGTGTCTAACCAAAGCCTCCCTAGGATGATATGATAGCCATTAAACTTGGTTTTGGGTTGGAGGACAAGGAAATCAGTGGGGTAAGCCCAAGATTCAATGGAGACCATTACATCCTCAATAACTCCCTCAGGAGCTATTGTGGATCTATCTGTAAGCTGCAGTACTATAGTGGTGTTCCTCAAGGCCCCTTATAGATTGAGCTCGAGCATGGTTTCCTTGGTCATCACATTAATTACAAAACCCAAGTTCAATCAAGGTATTAGGGACCATAATGCCATAAATGTGTACATCCAATGCTGGGCTACCAGGGTCCAAGTACTTCGAGTAGATTATCCTCCCAAGCATCACATCATACAATTGCCTGACAACATTGATAGTGGGTATATCTCTTCTTCTACTCCCAACCATTTTGAAATACTCTTCCTTGATAATCTTGTTGTAGATGGTGAAATCTTTGATGGCCTGGAGAAGGGGTATTTTTACACACAAGTTCTTCAATTCTCCTAGAAGTTTTGCCTCTTCTGGGGTGTGTTGTTTAGGTTGGATCAACTTCTCGGGGTAAGGAGGTGAATTGGCTTGAGGGGCACTTTCTTTCCTCTCTTCTTCAAGCTCTTTAGGTAGAGAAGGTGGGTGAACATCTCGAAGTACCTTCCCAATCTCTTGGATTTCCACAACATAAGAAGGATAGGTTGTCTCCCCACTGTACACCTGTTGTGCCTGCTTATTGTTCAGGTTCAGATTAGGTTAAGCAGGAAGTTGAGGTTGCTTAGATGGGTTATGGTGAGAGAGTTGTGGTTAAGGTTGAGGTGAAGGCATTAAAGCAAGAGGTTGGGTTATTTGAGGCCTCCACCTTTGTGAGGAGTTGCCCCATTGAGGAGGTTGAGGTGGATATGGCTGGAAAGGAGGATTGATAATTTGAGGAGGATATTGAGGAGTATAGGGCCAAGGAGAAGGTATGGGCTCTGATGAATGAGTGGAAGGGTACCAAGGTTGGAAGTATGCATTTTGATTTGGATTGTAAGGAGGATAATGTGAACCTTGCATGCCTTTTTTATATGGCTGAGGACCTTTAGGGCTCCTTTGGTTAATGAAGCAAAGTTGTTCCAAGCCTACACCCTCTACCCATTGATATATAACTTTCAGGCCTGGAAAAGAAGGAAATTTGCCTGTTGCATGTTTTCCTCATAGAAAAGCATACTTTTATGACATTCATTAGGCCCTCATTCCTAGGATGTATCTTAGTGCATATAGGGAAAAAGATAGCTAGTGCTATTTTTGCTTCCTCTTGCTTCCTCTTGCTTCCTTTTGACCTACATATTATCCATCTATAAGCCAAGGGTATGTAACATTTCACTCTTAAAATATTCCAACATACTTCCTATCTCAAGTTTGATGGTTGATGTAGAGGGAGATGAACTAACCAATCGTTGATTTCTCAATACTATCTTGATGTCATCATAAGGAATTTGATAGATGTATCCTCCAGATAGCATGTTGAGGGTCTCCATTACATCCTCCATGGTCCCTTGAAGAAGAACCAACTTGAGTGACTCGGGGTCAAGGGTACAATTAGCTCTCTTATAATTCAGTTGGAACCTTTCCTCGTAGTCCTTTAAAGATTCATCTAACCCTAGTGTCATCCTAAATATTTCCTCCTTTGTTTCTTTGGAGCTACAGTAATATTTGTACTTCTCATTCAAGGCTTGTTGCATTTGGGCCTAGGTAGTGATGTTGCCTCTAGGCAAACCCATAAACCAAAACAAGGCTGCATCTTTGAGGGTAGATGGAAACAACTTCAAGTTCTTCTCATGGGAGGTATAGTCATAGGTCCTACAGACAACAACAAATTCAAACATGAAGGTGCCAGGGTCTTCAGAGGTTAGATCATGGAAAAGTGGAAGGGCAACAAGACTTATATTCTTCATTATGGCCTCCCCATTGGTTTCTCTAATAAGAAAAAACTCATTTTATATTTTTTCAGCCATGGTGTGGGTAGGCAAGGTGGGCTCTTCTTCTCCTGTGGGTTCCTAAAAAATTTTAGGGTCCTCACCTAGAGGGTTTTCTAACTCCCTTGCAAACAAAGAGGGAAGTTTAGAGTCACTTAAGAAGAATGAAGGTTGGTTGTTTGAAGGGGTGGGGGTTTCTGGTGGGAATTTCCCTTGACTATCCCTACTCCTACGAGGCATGAAAGAAATAAATCTATTTATTTATTTATTTATTTCAACATTCAAACCAATAGTACTCATGCAAAACATAAAGGAAAAAAAAACAAGCAACTTCTAAGTAGAAACAACACCTACTTGGACACCTCCCCGACAATGGTGCAAAAATGTGATGAGCCTTGGTATTGCATCAAGGATGTTGCAACTCCCAAGGCTTCTCAACTTAAATTATCAACCCCGGGTTCATACAAACTTAGAGTTGACAGTGTTATATGCACAATATTTTAAGTTCTAATCATGTCACCCTCAGTCATTAGATTAGATCAAGGCACACAAAGACCACTCCTCCAACTAACTACAAAAAGAATTTATATGAAAGCATGTCATGGTTGCAAGGGAATAAACATGATTCTAATCGCAAAAAATACCATTCATTAAATGTGAATACTTATTGCAATTGCTTGAAAGGAACAAACTATACTAGTTGCAGAAACAAACTATGATATTCTAATTGCACACTTAATCAAATCATTGTCTACTTACATGAAATAAACTATGTTATTCTATTTGAACACTTAATAAAATCAATGTCTGATTGCATGAATCATCAATCTAATTGCAACTTGGTTGAGAAAAATGAATTCAACCCACAATACATAACTGTGAAACAAAACAAAAAACAAAAAAAAATGCTAAGTCTAATCTACTTGTTGTTGTGTGTTTGCAGTGGAGGAAGGACATAGTTGGAGCAGTCTTGGAGTCTCCTTAATCATGAAATCAAATGTTGGGCCCATTATTCAACTTCAAAATTCAAGAGTCAAGGTCCTAGGGAAAATTTGGTTGGATTTATGCAATGTTACAGAGCTACTACAGGAAGTGCTACAGGACGCCCTGTTTTACTACAGGCGTGAGTTTGAGAGATTTTTGAGGTCAAGGATGGTGTCTTGAAGGTGAAGGAAGGTGGATGAAGGTGAATGAAGGATGTGTGAGGTACTTTTCCAAGCCTACCACCCCTTGGAGGCCTATATTGCACAAAATTTTATGCCCACGGTGTCCTTCATTAGCCTTGGAAGGATAATCTCGGTGATAGAGTTTGAGAATAGTGTGAAATGTCCAGGATCAGGAGGGTGGAAATTGATAAGTGGATGTGGATTAGCGGGAAAACCCCTTCAAGTCACTTGGAAGCCCATGTAGACCAACAATCATAACATGCATCTATTGATCAATATATTATAGCGAAATAAATCAAGGTGGAAAAAGTGAGTTGAATTTTATCTCTTCAAGATCTACTCTATCCTACAAGAACTAATCTCTAAGCTACAAGAACTAATCATGCAAAATAATCTCAATCCAAAACTTAGTAATTTGTAAGAAATCATAAACACATGTTTTGGCTTGTGTTGTAGAGTCTTCAACTGCACTTCCCACAAGGGAGGTGGTAGTCCAACCTACAACTGCACTTTTGAAATATAATCCATACTTAAACAAATAAAAGAAAATAAAAAGACTTGAACAAAGAACAAGAAAATAATACAGGAGAGGGATTAAAGTATCTAGGTTGGGCTCAATCCCAAGTGTTTCAGCCCTCTAAAGCAAACTCAAATGTAGGCCAACAGTAAGATTTCCATTAATAGAAAATAAGAGTCACATACATCATATCAAGATGAAAATAATAGTGTCAAGCTCTTGGTTCTCAATAGATATTCCTATCTCCAACAAAAGTTTGAATCCTAATGAGCCCTTAGGCTTGTTTATTAATACAGAAAGTGGCTGAGTGGCAGGTCCCTTGGAAGGAGGATTGCTTCCCTCCAAAATCTTGAAATTGGTGGATTTGGTTCCCTTGGATCTTCTCATGCACTTGAGTTCCTCGACTACCAGTGCACTTCGAGCTGTTGGTGAGAAATATTTGGTCTCAAGTAAATATCTCCAAAAATGTTTTTTTTTCCTGCATAATATCCACATTAGGCCACGAAATATGACAAGTACCCTTTAACCTTCCTACTAAGCACATTATGGCTAAAAAAGTAAATTAATGCGAGAGAAAGATTTTAAGGATTGGAGGATAGCACAATGAGCCTCAAAATATACCTATTGATGGGACCCATCATTTCTCTTATACACTTTTGCAACTAGGTCTTTGAATATTGGTCTTGAAATAATCTACAAAGGATAGTAACTATATTCTTGGAATGTCATTGCAGAGATCCAGTCCCTTGTAACATAGGTGCCCCAGTCATTTGATCTTCAAGCTAGAGTATAATCCATAGAGATGAATAGATTCAGTCTTCAATAGAGATGTCCATTATGGTCACAAAATGTTTATATTTCTGTCTTCTATATGCCATGTCACATAGATATATTTTTTATTCCTTTAGATGTGTGATCATAGTTCTTCCACATAATTTCAGTCCCTTCATAGAAGAAGTGATTAGGACTTTACACTAGTATTACATATACAAACTCATATTTTTACTTGAATCAAACTCAGACTAGATCATACTCAATCTTCTACTCTAGGTCAAACAACAAAGAACTAATTCAAATGATAATATTTCGGTAAATCCACAGAGAATCTTGGGCTTATTTATAAACAAAGAAAGGATTTACTTTATCCCATAACTTCGATTAAACCCATAAATTAGCACCACATATTTGTAATGTTTAGATTTAATTGTGATTTTGGTCCAAGAAATAAATTTTCTTCGCATAAGTTTGGAGATGAATCATCTTGATCATCTATAGAGAATCATGTGCTAGTATTTGGTTCAAAAAATGTATCTTATAACTTCAGCGAAGCACAATAAATTAGGGTTTTGTTTTGAATAGAATTTTGACCTTCTTCCTTATATCACATACTTCTAGTTATTTTACTTGGACTTGAAGCTATTACTCTTTTCTTCCATAGTGTTGAAAAATTTAGACTTGCTACAGATTTTACAGAGAATGTATTCGGTCTATATAGGGTTTATGACTCAAAGATATATTCATAACTCAAACTTCTTCTACTTTATTCACAAAGATACTATGCTTGGACTTGATCTTGTTTTACAGAGACAATAAGGCTTTGACTGGTCATTTCCATAAACTTGGACCTATGTAGTGTTATCACAAAATCAACCCCTGATAGGCTGCTGATCAGGTGGACCTTAAGTAACTCTTTCAAACCAAATTTTGGCTGAGGCTTAGCCTCCTCAGCCTGAGAGGGCTCTCTCAAAGGGTTAATGATATTGATTTAAGATATGGATAGATGGCTAACTCTATGGTTTGGGATTTTATATGTTTATAGGTTGAAAGATAGAGACTTGCTACCATTGGGCTATGGAGTCAGTGACAGAGATAAGGATAACAAATAGCTCTTCTTATAAAACTGAGGCTTGTATATACTTCAATGAAAGAGTGACACATTCAGGAAAGTCTTAATAACTTGAAGTTCATAGGAGTTAGAGCATGTGGGCATGAATTCTGAGTAATGATATATCAAGGTATTCAAAAGGAAAGAACTTAAAGTGATTGATCAGAGTTTAATACCTAAAGGAAGTTAGAGCATGAGTAACCATGAATTATGAGTAATAAGTATTAAAACATTGAAGAAAAACATCCAAAGATAGGACCCAAGAACTCAATTCACCATAGTTTAACACTTAAAGGAAGTCAGAGCATGTTCCTCCATGAATTATGAGTAATAAGAATTAAGACTATGGAAGTAAAACCTATCAAAGATAAAAGATAAAGCTCACTGAAGTAAACTAAGAATCTCAACTTCAGAAAAGTCCAACTACTTCTGTATATATCAGTCCCTGCACAACATTTACAAAAGTAGTGTTTTTCTATAACCTTTTCCAACCCTTGTTACATTAGATTTTCTCCAATATATAGAGTTAATTGTAGGACTTAGATTCCTCCTCCATCATGAGGGGAATTCGAATTCCTCCTAATTTGACACCTATTGACACTTAAAACAAACTATTAATTACAACTAGTTGTTAACTAGCAGTGCTAGTGACCTAATACAACTAGGAGTGTAACTCCTTATTATGACTAAACCACCTCAGCTAAACATTAAATGCATTCTTTGTCAACTATAGCCTCATTAATTCAAATTTTATGAAGCCTCCCACGTTATCACCTGACTGCTAATGACAAACCCTAGAAATTAGGGAACATGTTTCCCTGTTTTTTGGTTTAGGATCCTTGAAAGTTGGCACGTGGGACAGAGCCTTTATCTCCTCATCATGACACATTTTACGAAACTGAAGGAGTTTTTTGTAGTCCATGTTGTCTAGAACAAAAACCTCTCCTGGTTTTTTAAAAAACTTCTCCAGCTGTTCAGAATCTGTCCTTGAAAAACATGTGTAAAACAGGAAAAATTCGTTCTTTGAAATTTGGGTTTCAAATAAAGCTTAGTATCTCCCAACTGAAAACACTTATGAAGAAAGTGAGATAGGTTATTATAGTTGTAAAATTTATGAAGAAAAACCTCCTTAAAAATTCCAAAATACCTTTTCCTGTGACCACAAATTGTCTTTGAATATCAGGTGCAAATTGGCAAATTCTGCTTTGTGAAAAACTACACCTACAACAGTTTCGTAGCGCAAGTGTAACCATAAATTACTCCCACCTCAGAAATAATTTGAAGAAACTGAAAGAGGTTTTTGTATTTTATTATGTTAGGAAGAAAAGTCTCTTTCAGCTTTTGAAACTGAGTTCTTAGTTGATCAGGAGACCTTGTGGAAGTTGACTAGTAAAAGTAGAAAACAAAGATTTTTATGCTGAAACAGGCTGCTTCAGGGGTTTCGTAGCACGCTACGAAAACTCCTCGTTCAAAATCCCCAATTTCATAGCGCAGCCAGTGCAAATTTTGGGTTTTGCGCTATGAAAACACCTAGAGTGAGTTTTTCACTATGAAAACCTTGACACAAGTTTGACACATGGAATTTTAGGTGATGTGGGACTAGTGATGGGCAAGAACAGAGTGTTGACCCTATTTGACCATACCAACAAGACTCTTTTCTAATTCTTAGACACTAAAGTGACCATGGAAAGACTAGACCAAGACTAACACCAATCCTTTGGAATCTTAGTGATGTCAAAACACATGGTGAGGCTTTTAGGACATGGAATGAGGTTGTGAAACTTTTTTTTTGGAAAAGAGAATGACACTTATTGAGATGAGATGACTCAAAACCTATAAGACTATGACTAGAAACAAGGCAAAATTTCCAAAGCTTAGAAACAAAAATTTTAGGGTGATAACATGTAGTATGCTCAGACTTCTATTAAGGCAACAAATTTGAGCTTATAGATTTGTAGTCATATACAAACTTGAACCTCAAACTTTTGGTCTATTAATTGAGAGAATAGTTCAGACTTCTCCATAGAGACGGGTAAGCCTAGTCTTATTCAACTTATTCAGTCTTATGTTCTTGTATCATAGAGATCAACTCGGGTATCAAAGAGGTATAGTTTTGGTTTCCCATAGAGATTCAAATTTGGACTTCAACTTAGAGAAAGATAATTCATAGTGCTTTCTTGGTACTTGGCTTTTAGCCTTTTGCAATGTTATGTTCTAGAATTCTACTACTTACTTTTTACTTCATAAATGTTAATAGTAGAAATCCTTGTGTATCTTGAGAGGGGGATAAATTTTGTAAAGTTATCTTTAAGAATGTTGATGTTTATGAGCAATATTGTTGGGTGAGAACTTGATGATGATTCCAAGAGTCTTCAATGATGTCTTTAAGAGAGTTATTAAGAGGCTTTTTCAAACCTTCCATTTGGAGAGATTACTTTTGAAATATTGCCTTCAAATAAGCCAACTAGAAGTGATCTTCAAATTTTCTTTCCTTTACCTTAGCTCTAATACCATGTCGAGAAATCAATAGAATTGCAGATTAGGATATATTTCTCTTAATTTGATAATTACTTGTGAATGTTTGTTGACTTCTTATTAAAATTTATGTTCTCTTTTTCATCAAGAAATTACCAAAAATACAAAACATGAATATCACAAGAGAAAGAAAATAAGGAGTTAGGCTCCAAGCCAAGGCAAAAACCCAACAAGGGGGGAAATCCAAGAAAAATCTCTTCTTATAGAATCAAATCAAAGTGATATATCTAAGACCCAAGACCAAGACTGCCACAAAGATCCCAAGTCAACTCTCCTTCAATTCCCCTCAACAAGTCAAAGTCAACAAAATTCAACGTTAGTCAAACATCTAAAATCTGGTCATCTCCTAAAATTTTGGGCCTACAATTCCACAGAAAGTAGCTTAGAAAACTCGCATGTGTGAACAAAATTTAGGGCAAAAAAAAACAATTTTTTTCTCCTCAGACTTGACTGTTTCTCTCTTTTGGCTTTCTCTCTAAAAATCTTATTTTCTTGGCATATAAATCGAAGTGGTAAGTGAGTGCTCCAATGAGGTCGAACTGCTCTCTATATATACACATCCAGGCAGTCGAATAGGTGCCTTTCTAGGTTGACTTGTCCAAGAGAACTGACTTGGTCTGTGGATAACAAATTGACTCCTTTTGAATCAAAACAAATATTTTTTTCATAGAAATGGTCCAAATGGGAATTTGACTCAATAATTTTTCTTTAATCGTGACATTTTTCTTTTGACTCAAGTAACCCTATACGCATGAAGAATAGGCTTTGACTAATTAAAATAATAATAATTTTATTTTTATTTTTATTTTTTCTTTTACATGAAATACATATAAGTACAATGATAGTTATGAAGATCAAACCTAGTTACATTTTCAATATTCTTAACATGTATCTTTATGTGGAAGAGTTTGGTCATTTCGTTCTCTTCTTGTTGTTGAAGGCTACTCAGATTCACCTCCTTCTGCACTAATGTACAGACAATATGCTCATCCACATATGAGCTACTTTCAACCTGGTTGCTCGAATTGGTGGCCACGAGATTATTCTTCTTGTTATTTTTCACTTTATTCTTTGGGTTAAGCTTTGGATGTAACTTTCAGTACTTGTCGTTTGCATGGCCATCAATGTTGTTGTGGTTGTTGGGATATTTTCACTGGTGTGTTGTGGTTGCCATGTTTTTATGTCTTCCCCCTTTCAACTTCTTACCCTCCTTAAAAGCCTCCCATTGCTTAGTATTCTTCGATCCACTTGATTTCCCTTTCCTTAGGACTAAGTTCAATAGTTACTGTGCCTATACACAAGCCTTTCCAATCGATCTGGGTTTGAATAGCATTAGTTTCTTTCATGGATGGTTATGTAGGCCCACCAACTAGTTGAGGAGTACATCTAGGTTCTTTTGGGGAGATGCCCAACATTATGGCCATCTTTCTAAACTCCATGGTGTACTCATGTATGCTCTACCCTAACTTCTTCCTAAAGTAATGCCACTAGATCCATTGGTCCTGCAATTCCATAACAACTGGTTCAGAAAACTCTCACGCGTGAACACAAATTAGGGTAGAAACAAAAAAATATATTTCTCCTTATACTTCACTCTTTCTCTCTAAAATTGTTTTTTTCTTGACACATAAATTGAAGTGGTTAGTGAGTGCCCCAATGAGGTCGAACTGCTCTCTATAGATACACATCTAGGAGGTCGAATAGGTGCCTTTCTAAGTCAACTTGTCTAGGAGAACCGGCTTGGTCTGTGGATAACAAATTGACTCCTTTTGAATCAAAACAATTTTTTTCATACAAATCGTCGAAATGGGACTTTGACTCAATAATTTTTTTTTGACTCATGACATTTTTATTGTGACTCTAATAACCCTACAAGCATGAAGAACATGCTTTGACTAATTAAAAAAATAAAAATAAACATCTTCTTTTTCTTTTACATGAAATACATATAAGTACAATGATAATTATGAAGGTCGAACCTAGTTACATTTTCAACATTCTTAACATGTATCTCTATGTGGAAGAGTTTGGTCATTTCGTTCTCTTCCTGTTGTTGAAGGCTACTTAGATTCACATCCTTTTGCACTGATGTACAAACAATATGCTCATCCACATATGAGCTGCTTTCAACCTGGTTGCTTGAATTGGTGGCCATGAGATTATTCTTCTTATTGTTTTTCACTTTATTCTTTGGGTTAAGCTTTGGATGTAACTTTCAATACTTCTCGTTTGCATGGCCATCAATATTTTTGTGGTTGTTGGGGTATTTGCATTGGTGTGTTGTGGTTGGCATATTTTTATCTTTTCTCCATTTCCACTTCTTCTTCCCTTCCTTAGAAGCGTCAAGTTGCTCAGTCTTCTTCGATCCACTTGATTTCCCTTTCTTCAGGACTATGTTTTTCAGGCACTATGCTTGTACACGAGCCTTGTCAATCGATCTGGGCTTGAATAACATTACTTTCTTTCATGAATGATTGTGTAGACCCACCAACTACTTGAGGAGTACATATAGGTTCTTTTGGGGAGATGCCCAACATTATGGCCATGTTTTTGAACTCCATGGTGTACTCTTGTATGCTCTACCCTAACTTCTACCTGAAGTAGTGCCACTAGATCCATTGGTCCTCTACATAGCCAATAAGGTAAAATTGTGACTTTATGAGGTGTTTGAATTCCTCCCACTTAGTCACTGGAGGATCTCCCTCCAACCTCAAGGTCTCAGTGTGTCTTTCTCACTAAGTCAGGGATTGACCCTTTAATTTCAACCATGCAAATTAAATATTTTGTTCTTCCACATGCACTTCTTGCAGCAAAAACCTCTCCTCAGCATGATTAAGAGGGTTATTCACATATTCGTTGGCCATGACTAAGGTTTTACGACTTTTGTCTTAACCAATCTAGATCCACTACAAATATTCACAATATACCCAAAGGATATTTCTTTGATACCAATATGATCCGTAAATTGTCGTGGCTATTCCATTGGATAGTTCGTCGCAAAGTATTTGATAAAACTAAATTTAAAATGATGAAATCTACAATATTAGGTTTTTGCTTCTCTTTATATTCCTCGATTTGTAGATTATTATTAATTGTGTGTGCATGTAAATTAAAATTATGCAGAAAACAAAGATCAATAAAAGAAAAAACTCACAATCCATGATCTAACACAAGATATGACCTGGGAAACCCTTTCAGGAGAAAACCTAGCTAGAATGTGTGGCTGCTCTACTCTATTTCTTTGAATATAAAATGGCTACGAGTACAAAGAAGTATGGCATGTGTCCCAATTGTCTACTACATGGAACAAATCCTCTTTATGTGCTCTATATCATATCCCTCTCAGGTACTTTTAGTCATCTATGGAACAAATTCACTCGAAAAGAAATGAACCCCCCTTTCCTCCTTGTTATGAAACCAGCTCACAAAAAGATAGAAAAGATATATCAACGCCTTAGAAATAAGCCTATTTGAGGGGACAACCTCCTTTACATTACACAAATAAGCAATTCTTAGATGATACAAATGACAAGATCTCCTTTCTATATATAGGAGTCAAAGGGGTCATAATATAATCAGAGCCGACATAACAATAATAATGTAAAGGCACAATAATAACAATAGTGGGCTTCTATGGGGTACAATAATAACAATATGGGGACTACATGGGCACAAAAATATAATAAGGGGGTTGTACTAATAACAATAAGGGGTTAGACTAGTAGTATAGGGACCTAACATGCCCCTCTCCTTCAAAAAGTGTTGTCCTCAATGCTTGAGTAGTTCTTGATGCTTCTGTATAAATTCTTGTCCTCCCATGTGGAATATTTAGCGGGTAAGTTCTTCCACTCGATGAGATACTCTGAAATTGATCTATTTTGTAGCTATCGATTTCTCGATTCTGTGACTGCTTCAGGTTCCAATATGATTTTTCCTTCCTTGTCAAGTTCTCGCAATACTGTTTGAACTTGGATCTTTTGCAACTTTTGAATGAGTTCCCACTCCTTTGGGCATATGGACATCTGTAAGGCCTGATGTTTAGAGGAACACTTCCTGGAATCAAATGAATAGCATGATCATGATCAGAAATAGGTGGGAAGCCTTTGGGAGTCTCAAATACCTTGGAATGATTGTCCAAAACGTTCTGGAGATCTGGAGAAATACATGATTTCGATGTGGGATCCTCTAGTGAACATAATTGTGCAATTACACCCCGTTTTTCTTTATTTAGAATCTTTTTCATGCTGTTAGAGTAGATTATCTCTCCAACTTTCCCTTCGATGCCCCTCAATTCAACTTCCTTTCCTTCCCAAAAAATTTCAAGAAAAGTTCTTGAAATTTAAAAGCTATCGTACCCAAAGATTGTAGCCATTGGACTCCTAGTAAAACATTGCACCACCCATTGGAATGGAAAGCATTGAGCTATTCAATACATATTCTCCCATGGATAGCTTGATATTATGGCACTTTCCAGAGCATTTTATGGTTCCTCCACTTGCAACCATCACTTGACACTTTGGTGCTGGATACAGGAAGCAATTCAATTCCTTGGCTATCTTACAATGAATCAAATTATGGGTACTGCCCGAATCAATCGACACTATTACACTATTACCTTTTTCTTCTTGATATGTCCTTCTAACTTGATAGTTTGAGGAGTGGTAATTTCTTCCAATGCATTACAAGATATGGTCGGATTCGTTTCTTCATTCTCGATGTGATCTTTCAATTCTTGAACATTTTTCTTCTTGATATGTCCTTTTATATTGATAGTTTGAGGAGTGGTAATTCCAGCCAATGCATTACAAGATATGGCCGGATTCATTTCTTCTTTCTCGATATGATCTTTCACTTCTTCAACCCTTTTCTTATTGATATGTCCTTCTATATTGAGAGTTTGAGGAATGATAATTATTTCCACTACTTTACAAGATATGGTCGGATTCATTTCTTTTTTCTCTGGGTTGGTTCTTGGTGTATATCCTCTTCTTTTGATGTTTCTTGATCCTTTTCTTCCTCCTCTTCATAATCTATGTAAAATAATTTCTTCTCAGCACACTTATGACCTTTAGTGCATTTGCTATCACAATTGATGTTTCTTGATCCTTTTCTTCCTCCTCTTCATAATCTATGTAAAATAATTTCTTCTCAGCACACTTATGACCTTTAGTGCATTTGCTATCACAATTGATGTTTCTTGATCCTTTTCTTCCTCCTCTTCATAATCTATGTAAAATAATTTCTTCTCAACACACTTATGACCTTTAGTGCATTTTCTATCACAATTGTAACAAAGCCCTTTTTCTCTTTTTTCTTCCAATTGTTGTGGTGTAAACCTTGTAGGTTGTGGAAGGTTAGCAAAAAGAAAATTCCGTAATTATAGTCGTGAGTGGTGGGATCCCTTGTTTCCATAATTTTGATTTCAATTTTTCTTGCCCACCTGAATGCCTTCTCCAATGAATCAGGTTCCCAAAAACGAACCTCTTGTTGAATGTTATCCTTTAAAGTACCTATCAAGACATCAACCCTTTGCTTCTCTGGAATATAATTTACCCTTATATTCAATTTTTGAAAGTCCTCAATGTGCTCTGCCATTGAACCCTTTTGTTTGAGATTTATCAATTGGTTAAAGAACATGTTTCTCTTTGTATCCTCATAATGTGCTATCATTGTCTCCGTGAAAATTGACCATGTAACCAGTGGTTTACAAGAACAAAGCCCTTTATACCATAAAAATTGGTTCGATTCTAAATAATTAGATGTAATACTTACCTTTTGTAACAGTGGTACACCATGTAGATCAAAATATTTCTCCATCTATAGTATCCAATTTACCGGATCCTTACCATCAAACTTCCTCATCTCACTTTTTCTTGATTTTAGAAGCTCAATCTTGAAACGACTGTAGCTCTATAATTTCAGATCTTTAAGTTCTAAAATTTCGGCCTGTAATATCCCTTTGAGTCCTCTTTCTAACTTCACAAGTATGATCGCAATTGGATTCTCGATGAAATCTTTATTCCCAATCTCCCACGATGACCTAATTATAGACTAGTTCAGTAGAGTGAACTTGTAAGACGTGTCGCAGGTCACTATTTCAACCTTAGGTTCTAAAAATGATATCCAAAAAAACTGTAGTCTGTCCTCTTTCTGTAACTTCTTACGCAAATTCAATCTGATGCTCAGAGTGAAAGTTATGACGATTTTCCCAAGGTGACCTATTTGGAATGTAATTCGGGGGTCTGTAAAAACCCTAACTTCCTCAGATTATATCTCTGAAAATATAGCGAGACAGGATCTGAAATTTGGAGCCAAGATTCAGAATGATTTCTTCTCAAATGGGTTTTTTTTTTAGCATCTGAAACTTCGTAGCGAAATAGTTATAGTGACCATTCACGATGACTTGTTTTAGATGAAATTCTGGAGCTTGCAAAAACCCTAACTTCCTCAGATCATATCTCTGAAAATGTAGTGAGACAAAATTTGTAATTTAGACTGGAGGTTCAGCACGATTTCTTCTCAAATGGGTTTTTTTTTAGCTTCTGAAACATCGAAAAAAAAAAATAAAGAGAAAATTCCACGATGGCTTGTTTGGAGTAGTGAAACCCTAGAATCCAAAGCTCTGATACTAAATGTTATGAAACCAACTCACAAAAATATAGAAAAGATAGATCAACGCCTTAGAAATAAGCCTCTTCAAGGGGAAACCTCCTTTACATTACACAAATTAACAATTCTTAGATGATACAAATGACAAGACCTCCTTTCTATATATAGGAGTCTAAGGGGTCATAATATAATCAGAGCCGACATAACAATAATAATGTAAGGGCACAATAATAACAATAGTGGGCTTCTACGGGGTACAATAATAACAATATGGGGACTACATGGGTACAACGATATAATAAGGGGGTTGTACTAATAGTTTAGCTAAGGTGTGGTAGTTCCTAATGAAGTTGACAATGGGAATGATAGAGAGCATGATTGTCCTTGGGAAGGCTTCTAATAGGACAAATTATGGGAGAAAACCAACATTAGTGTGTATCACAACACCTCTTTATTAGTGATAATGGCATAGGTTAGGTTATTTAAAAAATCAAGGGCTATGATTTTAAAAAAAATGGCCATTTAGAATGCAAGTTGCATGTTATGTACCTTGTGAATCATATACTTTGTCACTAGTACATGTTATTACTCATCTTAGTTCTAGGGAAAGTGAGCTTATATTGCTAACCTTTTGTTGAATGGGATTGATATTCAAAAATCACAACTAATGTAATGCATTCATTTGCATTGTATTTTGAGTTTGACATGATTATTTTCATTGATATAATGAGCACCAAAAAATATCAAAGCTATCTTTGAAGAAGTGTATTTAACTTTCTAATTCCTAAAATTATGCTAAAAATTTGGAAAAATTAATAACTTTATTGATTGTTATAACAATAAAAACATGATAGCTTAGACATGAAGGAAACTCACTAAGACTTAGTGTTAACTAATAGTCCCAGAGTTAAGTATTGATGATCCCTTTGTAAATTACATAATAATACATAATTAAAGATCATTAAGTCTGAGAGAGTTCAAACATGCATTGAGTTGAGCCAATGTAAGAAACATGCATAAATTGTTGTTCAAATCATAGGCTTGCATCAAAATTGCATCCCTATCTATTGACTTTGGGACTATTATTAGACAATTACATTATAATTAATGCATGCAAAATCGGTACTAATTGTGGTAATGTACAATCAAATGAGTGAAAAAATTGTGATAACATGTCCATTATAGATTTATCATTCTCTTAGTGTTTCAGCCCAAGTATATGTAACATGATATTGATTGTGTATATTTATTTAACTTCTTCACTCTCCATTTCTTGATATTTGCTTGCACCTTTGTGTTGGTAAAGTTGTCATTGATGCCAATATGATGAAAATCCCTTGGTGCCAAGAAGCAAACCCTAGGTGCAAACCCTTGCATTGTTGAAGACAATAATTGTCGGTGCCAAATGCATTAATGAAACATTAGCATTGCTTGTTGAAGATGAAAATCCTAGGTACATGGAAAAGTTATAGCTGAAGAAAGCCCTAATATGCATTGACGAAACCCTAGCCTCTTGTGGAAGCAAGCCCTAATATGCATTGATGAAACCCTAAGATGACCTAAGAAATGTATGCATGAATGAAGCCCTAAATGAATATGGTATGTGCATGGATGAAGAAAACGTGAAATAGCCCTAATCTGGAAGCCTTAGCATAAGCCCTTGCATAAAAGAAAACCTAGGGGTTGTCATAAAACATATAAGAAGAAGAAGCCCTAAAAATTTCCAAGGCATGTCAATATGATGGAAAAACCTTAGCTACATGATGCCCTAGCTGTTAGCTTTTGGTAGCATCGGAAGTGCTCTAGCCTTGAAAATTGGTGGAGAGGCTAATGCACATGAGTAAAGAACCCATAAACTATTTGGTGAAATTCCACCTGCATTGTATTTTATTAAAATCATTAATATTTTTAATGGGGTTCCTAAGTATAAAAATAGGGAAATTAAAATATTAATGGGTATTAATCAAAATATGGGTGAGAATGATTTAGAAGGTGGATCAAGTCATGTTTTAATCTTAGTCGTTGATTAGATACTTAATCTCTGTCATTGAAGACTCAATAGGAAAAGTATAAAATGGAGGTTTGGGGTTCATTTGGAAAAACACACAAAGTGATTGAGGAAATCGATTTTCTGAGGTGAGAAGTTCTTGGGAGGAAAATCGATTGGGGAGATCTTGCAGCTGAGTGGTAATGAGAATCCAGAAGAAGGACTTTCCAGAGAATATTGATAGAGAGGTGGAGATAGCTTGCAGAGAGGAAACATAGTAGACAAGAGAGCTAACATTGGGCCCATCTGGGCCCACGCAGTCCTAACACAGAGCCAAAAGGGCTAGCACAGAGAAGAAAAACGTATTGTCACACATAATCTAGAACCGTCGGAATAGTTGGAACTACCGGGAACTGCCGGAACTACCGGAACTGTCGGTAACTACCGGAACTGTCGGTAACTACCGGAACTACCGGAACTGTCGGAACAATCGGGAGAGCTGACGTAGAGGGAAAAGAAGGTGACACAGGGCTGACGCAGGGCCAGCGTAGAAATAGCCGTAGTTAGCCAGTCTTGTGCCGGATCAGCCATAATTATGTCGGGTGAAGTGAGATAAAACTCACTCATATTTTCCACCAATAATTTCTCCGTAAAGGATTGCTAGATGAGCATCCTAGATTTGTATTCAGATATTTCTCTTGCATAATAATAAACCCTCATAGTTGTTGCACTGGTTTTCCCGCATTGGGTTTTTCCGGGGACTATTGTATCCAAAAATAAGTGTGTCCTATGTATCTTGTTCTTTGCTCTATTTTCTGTTTCATGAGATCAAATATTTAATTAGTGTAGGCTACAGAAGTAATTTGCTTCAATATTCAGAAGAATAAATCGATGAATGTAATTTAAAATCAAGTAGATGAAGTAGATTCATATTTGCTGCAGTAGGGGTTCCTTCGAGTGAAGGAATTTTCACATGGTATCAGAGGGTTGATTTTGAAACAGGAAGAGCAAACCAAGTGCTAAGCATTGAGGCCGAAAGCTGCACTTGGCATCAATTCAAATCCCCTTAAAGGGATTGCGCAGTCCTTACTAGGAAGCAGATCAGAGGAAATCTCTCTCTGAGTGAGAAGACAAAGAGGTACGATTTCCATTTCGTGAGTTTGGAGAGGCAGAGGGAGTGACGTTGAGCCTCAGCGTAGTGCTTGAAGGGTACAATTTTTGCTAGGGCAGAAATCTGCTAGAAAAGAACAAAAACACGTAGAAGGAGAATTTTCTCCTCAGAGAACGCTTTGCCAAAAAGTTTGAATTTCTCACTTGCTGAGTAGCTGAGCAATGCGAAGCAATGACTAGAAGAGTCAATGCGACAGTTGGGTGAGATGGCATCGCATGGGCTCAAAGATCAAGACAGGTTGGAAGGTGCTTCCAATTATGTCATATGGAAGACCAAAATCTTAGTTGTTCTGGAGGAATATGATCTAGAGGCCTACGTCAATAGTGTTGTAGTTGTTCCTGGTGACAACGATCAAAAGAAGAAGTACAAAGCCGAGTAGGGGAAGGCAAAGAGGCTCATTCTCGATGGAGTTAGAGATCATGTGGTCTCACACTTGGAGGGAAAGGATACAGCCTAGGAGATGTGGGAAGCCTTGTCTTCTCTGTATGAAGGCTCTTCCGAACAATGGAAGATGTATTTAGAACAAAAGTTGTAGCAGACTTTGATGCAGAAAGGAGAAGGGGTGAACCCCTATATTTAGCATCTTCAAGACACTAGAGACCAACTTGCTACAGTGGGGTCCACTCCTTAGCTAACTGCAATGGTGAGTATAGCCCTGAATGGAGTCTCAGATGAATGGAAAGTTTTTGTCCAAAGCATAATGGGCAGAGAAAAAATACCTTCATGGGAGGAGATGTGGGCGGCTTTTCAATAGGAGTTGAGGAGGGACCTAGTGAAGTTCAACCTTAGTGGTAGCAGTGGAAGTGGCAAAAAGACGAAGGAGGAGGAGGAGAACGTAGCTCTAGCATCAAAGGGACAACAAAAGCTGAAGCAAAAGAAGGACATTTCGAAGGTGAAATGTTTCAGTTGTGGCAAGTTTGGG
Organism: Pinus tabuliformis; assembly: GCA_031772625.1. Classification (NCBI taxonomy): domain Eukaryota; kingdom Viridiplantae; phylum Streptophyta; class Pinopsida; order Pinales; family Pinaceae; genus Pinus; species Pinus tabuliformis. Next base: position 954,348,898 of record CM062815.1, on the reverse strand, counting down.
CCACTATGCATCCCAGTGTCCTTTGAAGAAAAAGGACAAGGCTGAGAAATATGATCGTAAGGCTACTTCAGCAAATATTGACAAGGATGAGTATGCCATGAGTGCCCATGCATCTCCAAGAGGGAGATGGGGCAATATTGAGTTGTAGTCAGGAGGACTACATGTGGGTAGGATCCTTGAGGAGTCCACCTCTTGGATCAATTCCTTGCTACGGGAGCCCAAGATTCAACAATAGCGAGATAAAATTAGTGTCAGATGATGCAGTGGATTGTTTGGATGACAGATGCAATGGCTTGGGACCAGAGACTGATAAGTGCAGAGCGAGGTTGGCAGCAGTGCAGTTGGCACAGTGCAAGAGTCAGTAGCAGCGCAGAAGATTCAGAGGGTCAAAATTAGTAGCAGTTGGATTCCAACATTCATTGTATTATACTGATCACAATTAAGTTTAGCTAATTTTGGATGTCTTTCAGTTGCTTCTCTCAACAACTGAGTTGCAATACCGATGCAGTGTTAGCAGTGGTAGTGCTAACAACATCGCAGATGCAGCATTTGAGAGGGAGTTGTAGTACAGATGCAGTAGTGGCAATGGCAGTGTCATGGGCAACAATACAGTAGCAGCACCAACACAATGTTGGTGACAACAGCAATATTGAAAGGAGGTGCTTCAGAAACAGAGCAACATGCAAATGGACATTATTGCTAGAGCATTTTCCTCTCTAAGAGGGATTGTTAGTTTTTGGTAGCATCGGAAGTGCTCTAGCCTTGAAAAATGGTGGAGAGGCTAAGGCACATGAGTTCTAAAGAACCCATAAACCGTTTGGTGAAATTCCACCCTGATTGTATTTTATTAAAATAATTAATATTTTTAATGGGGTTGTTAAGTCTAAACTTAGGGAAATCAAAATATTAATGGGTATTAATCAAAATATGGGTGAGAATGATCTAGAAGGTAGATCAAGTCATGTTTTAATATTAGTCATTGATTAGAGACTTAATCTCTATCGTTGAAGACTCAATAGAAAAAGTATAAAATGGAGGCTTGGGGTTCATTTGGAAAAACACACAAAGAGATTGAGGAAATCAATTTTCTGAGGTGAGAAGTTCTCATGAGGAAAATCGGTTGGGGAGATCTTGCAGATGAGGGGCAGTGAGAATCCAGAAGAAGGGCTTTCCGGAGAATACTAATAGAGGGGCGGAGAGAGCTTGCAGAGAGGTAGCATAGTGGCCGGGAGAGCTGACGATGGGCCAGTCTAGGCTCACGCAGTCCTAATGCAGAGCTAGAAGGGCAAGCACAGAGTAGAAAATTTGCCTGTCACGTAGAATCTAGAACTGTCGGAACAGTCAGAACTGTTGGGAATTATTGGAACTGTCGGAGCTGTTGGGAACATCAGGGAGAGCTGACACAGAGGGAAGAGAAGGTGATACAAGGCTGACATGGAGCCAGCACAGAGATAGTCGAGTTTAGCCAGTCTTGTGTCAGATCAGCCAGAATTCTGCCAGTTCAGAACTGTTGGGAATTATCGGAACTGTCGGAGCTGTTGGGAACTGCCAGAACATCCGGGAGAGCTGACACAGAGGGAAGAGAAGGTGACACAAGGCTAACATGGAGCCAACACAGAGATAGTCAAGTTTAGCCAGTCTTGTGTCAGATCAGCCAGAATTCTACCAGTGAAGTGAGGTAAAACTCACTCATATTTTCCGCTAGTATTTTCTCTATAAAGAATTTCTATGTGAGCATCCTAGATTTGTATTCAGATATTCCTCCTACATAATAATAAACCTTAGAATTGTTGCACCAGTTTTCCCGCATTGGGTTTTTCCAGGGACTATTGCGTCAAAAAATAAGTCTATCCTATGGATCTTGTTCTTTACTCTGTTTTCTGTTTCATGAGATCAATATTTAATTAGTGTAGGCTACATAAGTAATTTGCTTCAGTATTCAGAAGAATAACTTGATGAATGTAATTTAAAATCAAGTAGGTGAAGTAGATTCAGTTTTTTTGCAGTAGGGGTTCCTTCGAGTGTAGGAATTTTCAAACTAGCTTAATGAAAGAAATCCTCAAGTAGGGTTGTTATGAAAAGCAGTCACATAAGGGAAAGAAAAATTAAAATTTTCAACAATAAATTTCATCTTTTGAAATATTATTATACCAGCTTGTAGAGGATTCCAAGAGATTTCCTATGAGCACCTTCATGCCCTCTAACTCTTTCTCATTATGGAGAAATTAATTTTTAAGTCTAAATTATATCATTTGTTAAGCCTACCTGAGCCTACACAAGTTGACCTACTTGAACAGTCCAATAGATGTGTCCCTTTTAAAATTGGACCATGATGTGTATATATAAGAATAAAAACTCATCATTCCAAGTATCTAACTCGTCCAAGAAAGAATATTAGTAAGGCAACCAAGATATGAGATAAGAAGTGCAGAAGAAGCTAAGGAGAACAAAGATTGAAGTGCAGAGTTAGGACTATTTTTTGTGAGCTGAATAAAGGGTTACTCATTCTATTTTGCAAATTGATTTGGACTTATATCAGAGCTCAGATCCTTGCAAAAACAACTCGATCTACACCTCTTTTTGCTATAGATTTTGACTCACCTGGAGAAGAAACAAACGTAGAATAAAACTTGGCCTAGATTGCATACCATTGTAAATTCATATCTGCAATACCTTTGTAAACTTGACCTTTGTGACACTTGTAATTCAGCCTGTAAACTTGGCCTCTATGACACCTACAAGTCGACCCTTCTTCAGCTTCAACTTGATCCTCTTAAGAAGTAGATCTCAACCCCTCTGAGATGCAAAGTGAAGATAAATAATTCAGATTAAAAAAAACAGCTAAGGAACATGAATTTTGAGAAGTATCTTTGTGAATTTTGTAAATTTTTTGACCTTAATACAAGAACAGGCCTTTGGCATCAATAAAAGTTTGGACCTGTGTTGACCTTAATGTTATCTTTAATAGGGACTATGCTTGTGAAAACTTAGATTTGTGACAATAAGTTTTGGATTTTTGTAATCTCTTAAAGAAGTATTTAGGGCATCATTTGAGGACAATATTGGAACAAAATTTAAACCAAGTTTGAGGTAATTCTTGAAAGTAGACATGGAGACATTGTTAAAGAGTTTCATGGAAAATACTTGGCGACATTGCTAGTTAGTCTTGAAGCCACCTCGAAGCATATTTGGTGTTTTTCTTGGAGCACTTTTGCTAAAGCATCTTGAAGACAATTTTTGAAGGCAACATTTGAGCAATGTGTAGACTAGAAGATCTGTTATGAAGAATTGAGAGAAGCTTTTTGAAGCATATGGAATCAGATATTGGAGAGCACCTTGGAGCAGCTTATTGAAGACATCGTGTTGAAGTATTGTTGAAGGTATGTTGAAGACACTTGTAGAAGATGATATTGGAGTCATTATTGGAGACATCATTAACCTCATGGTGCATTGTTGAAGCCCTCATGGAGTAACCTTGAATACTACTTGGGTAATATGAAGAGTTGTGGAGATACATATTAGACAATTGATGAAACACATCTTGGGGAATTGTTGAAGTCGATTTTGAAGATATTATTAAGGCTTTTTGCAAAATATATTGGAAGCCTTGAAAAACCGTTGAACCCACATTGAAGATCTGAAGCAGAGCGTTGGAGCCCTAGAGGATTGGAGTCCTCAAGAAGACCAGGTTGGATCCTGAACTAGCTAAGAGGGTTGGAGCCCTAGAGGATTGAAGTCCTGAAAGAAGACCAAGTTGGAGCTTGGGTTTATAATATAGGTTGGAGCCTGGATGATTTGAATATTGGAGTCTTCATCTAAGGTTGGATCCCCAAACTATTGTTGTACTTGATTCGTTGTAAAGAGGACTGGACTCCTCGTCATTATTGTGAATAAAATTATTCTTTTATTGTTTGTTTCGTGTTCTATTTTTAAGAGATCTTAATTGGTAAAATAACAATTGAAAGGAAATATTGATTCACCCCACCCCCCCGCCCCCCCCCCCCCCCCCCCCCCCCCCCCCCCCCTCCTCCCTACTCGGTATTCCCAACAACTGGTTTCAAAGCCAGTACCTTCAGCCACAACTTGATAGTTGGATGGTAGATTGTTAAAATTGGCAACTAGGGCCAAACAACATGTGGCTCATATTATTTATGGCAATTGGTATTTTTATTGGATCCCTCTCATTGAGAGGTGTAGGATTGATCTAAAGATCATACGATTCCGATAAGTATTTATGAAGTTATGAATTTATTTATGTTATGAACAAATTGTTAAGTCGGCCAACAACTTATGTAGGCTCAGAAGCCCAACAGTCATGTCTATTCAACCTCTACGTTTTAGTATAAATAGAAGAGGACTTCAAGTCATTTCTACACACACTTGGATCTCTTCCTCTCTCTACTTGTTTTGGGTTTTAGTATGAGGAGAGATCCTAAGGAAAATTCGGAAAAGCCGAAAAAGCCGAAACTATCGGAAAAACCGGAAAAGCCAGAAAATTAGGAACTGCCGGAAAAGCCGGAACTGCCGAAAAATCCGGAATAGCCGGAACTGTCGGAAAAGCTGGAAAAGTTGGAACTACTAGAAAATATAGAAAATCCGAAACTGCTGGAAAATCCGGAAATACCTAAAAATCCGGAAAATCCAGAAAAGTTGGAAATGCCAGAACTATCGGAACTGCTGGAAAAGTCAGAACTGCTGGAAAAACTGAAACAACCGGGAACTTCCGAAATAGTTGAAGCATCTGTCTCTGAAGGAAGGCAGCATGATGTATGAGATCATGGGAAACATAATAAGCAGCATGATGATATGAGCATGGGCAGCATAATGATGCATGATGATATGAGTATGGGCAGCATGATGTATGAGATCATGGGCAGCATAATAAGCAGTGTGATGATATGAGCATGGGCAGCATAATAAGTAGCATGATGATATGAGCATGGGCAACATAATTATGCATGATGATATGAGTATGGACAGCATGATGTATGAGATCATGGGCAGCATGATATATGAGATCATAGGCAGCATGATGATATGAGCTTGGGCAACATAATGATCCATGATGATATGAGCATGGGAAGCATAATGATGAATGAGATCATGAGCATGGGTAGCTTGATGATGAATAAGACCATGGAAGATGCAGCATGATGAGCAGCATGAAGATGAGAGCAGCTCAGTCATCAAGGTTCAACACATGTGATAGTATAGCAAGGTGTCACATGGTAATGTGCAACAAATAGATGAGATGCAGCACTATGATAGGTGAACGAGTCACCTTAGAGAATCAGTTGAAGCAATATGTCTTCAACTGATCTCATGCCGATATCAAAAGTCAAAGTGATTGACTTCTATTGTAAATGTACTATCTCTCTCACTTTCTTTGCTGAACTTTGAAGAACATAAAAGAAGAATTGATCAAGGGTTTCCCCATATTGTGGGGTTTGTCCTGGCTAGCACCACATCTTGTGTCCTCTTATCTTGGCTTGTCTTCTACGATTTATATTTATGTTCTATTTGCAGTTTACTTTATGCTGATGTGATGGCTAATGTGGAAAAGAAATTGAAATAAATTGCTTTAGCATAGAACATACCTAAAATAAACATGGTATCAGAGCTGAGTGAAGACAATGCCCAAGCAAGAGTGAAAGAGCATTCACCAAAGAAAATAGGGACAAGACAAAAGGATCAATGAGTTCTACATCTCTCTTCTAAGTTCGCTAAGGGTGAAGTGGAAGCAGAGAATATTATCAGAATGGCATAGCGGAAGATCACTTCATTGGGAAGTTCAGATCTAAGGGTGGAAGGAAAGGCAGATGCCTTGGTTGCAATAAGTTTGGCCATCATGCAAAGGAGTGTCCGAATAGCAGAGACACATCTCTTGATGAAGATAACAATCATTCCAGGGACATCTTCAATGATCAGAGGAATGACAAGTAATGCAGGTCATCAAGGAAATGGTCGACTCTTCAAAGAAAGCAAGGAACCCCAGAATCTCTTTTATGTACCTGATCGCAAGAAGAACCTAGTATCCATCTCGGAAATGGAAGTTTAAGGTTTCAAGGTGGCACTCATCGATGGAAAGGTACGTGTTTGAAAATAGATTTTTCAAAGATGTTTTAGAGTTCAGGGTTGTATCAAGTCCACTGGGGACCATGTCCATTGACTCAGCACCGGAGGTCTGTGAGTCAGATGGTGACCGGGATGCCTGAATTCAAAAAGAGCATGAAGGTACATGTCTGAGATGTACTGAAGGAAAATCTTACAAGGGGACCATTCCCCTCATGTAGCAGGTCCACAGGTTTGGAACAACCCGTGGAGTTTGAGATTCATGAACAGGAATCTCATGTATACAGGTGGAAGAAAGCCCTCTATGGATTGAAGCAAAACACCCCGAGCATAGTATAATAGGATTGATAGTTGTTTGATGAAGCTGATATTCACTAGGAGTGAAACTGATCCAAACCATTACCCGAAGGTTGTGGATGATAGACCTCTCATACTGGCACCTCATAAGGATGACCTATTTCTGACAGGTGCAGACCCTCTCATTTGCAGAAGTAAGAGGGAGTTGGATTCTGAATGTGGAATGATAAATTGCAAGCGTGTGACTATCTCGAGGATATTAACTTTCAGAAGTTATATGGTAGTGATGTCGGACCAAATTTTAGAAATGCCTCTGAGTTTCATAAACTCAATCACGTTGATGTTCTTGGTGAACTCCGGAAATCTGTTTTTCAGTTAGCATGCTGAGCTCATATTTGGTTGAGCCTCACTGGATTGGTGCCAAGATTCCTCTGAGATATCTTCGGGGAAAAATCTCCAATGGATTGAGATACACTGCCGGAAATATGAAAACTACATGATTATTCGAATGCTGACTGGACAGGCAGTGCGGAGGATCATTAGAGCACTTCTCAGTGCTGGTTCTCTTTGGATTCTGCTTCGATATCATGGATGAGTGGGAAGTAGAAATTGGTTGTTATAAGTACCGCTGAGACTAGATACATAACTATGAGTATGACCTCATATGAAGTTGCCTGGTTGTGGAAACTCTTCAGTGAGTATACATGATGAATACCACTGTGATTCTCTGTGACAACCAAAGGTGGGATTCGATTATTGAGGAATCCCGTATTCAATGATTGCTCCAGCAGATAGACATCAGATACTGCCTTATTTGGGATATGGTAAGTCAATGAGCAAGGAGGCTCTAGTGCATTGAGATGATGTATAGGTCACTACACTTTGTCAGAGCCTCGTGGAAAGATCAAATTTGTGACCCGAATGAATTGGAGTCGTCGAGAGACCCTTGTAAAAGGGTCCTGCATGTTGCATACATTGAGCTCTGGGAGCTCTAGGGGCTTGCGGTTCTTACTGGAGCAACATATGACCACAGGGTGACTCACCGTCCCCTGGTGGTGTGCACTGGGACAGGATGATTCGCTCTCATATGGACAGGATGATTCGCTCTCTTGTGGACAAGATGATTCGCTCTCTTGTGGGACAAGATGATTCACTCTCTTGTGGGATAGGATGATTCGATCTCCTGTGGACAAGATGATTCACCCTCCTGTGAACAAGATGATTCGCTCTCTTGTGGGACAAGATGATTCTCTCTCTTGTGGTTCAGGATGATTCACTCTCCTTTGTAGTAGGATGATTAATTCTCCTATGAGTTTTGGATGATGTGTTCTCCATGACGATTGTGTAGCAGGATGATTAGTTCTCCTGTGAGGTCTGGATGATGTGTTCTCCATGAAGATTGTGTTTAAGTAGGATGATTAGTTCTCCTGTGAGGCATGGATGATGTGTTCTCCATGGCGATTGCATAGCAGGATGCTTAGTTCTCGTATGAGGACAGGATTGATTAAGTTCTCCTATTGAAGCATCCTACCCATGCAATCTGGGACTCATGGGAAGTACCTCTCATCTGATCAATGAGTAGGGAAATGAGGATAGGGACCATAGTAGTACCGATGGATGCATTGTTGTATCTACTGTACTCCTTATGCTAGGATGACCTTCATTGATCTGGGATCAATGATACTAGTCTAGGACCAGTGGTAGGAGTTGTACCCACTATGACACTGACTTTGGGTCGGTTGAGGACTAGTCTAGGAATAGTGGTACATACTCTGAGACTGACTTCAAGTTAGTAGAGTACTGGTTTGGGACTAATGGTAGGAGTTGTACTTACTATGACACTGACTTCAAGTCAGTTGAGGACTGGTCTGGGACTAGTGGTACACACTCTGAGACTGACTTCTGGTCAGTGGAGAATGGTATGAGACATTCTCGATCAATTCTTCTTCTTCATGGTTCAGCAGAGCTAAGTGGAGCAGAGCAGAGCTAGTAGAGCTGAACAGTGCAGAGCAGAGCCAGCAGAGCTGAGCAGAGCAGAGCAGAGCCAGCAGAGTTGAGCAGAGCCAACAGAGCTGAGCAGAGCCAGCAGAGTTGAGCAGAGCTTAGCAGAGCAGTGCAGGGCACTAATGGCAGAGATAGTATAGTTGGACATATGGATCAGCGAATGGAGTTCTCCCTAGATGAGAGGGAGTGTTAAAATTGGAAACTAGAGCCAAACTCCATGTGGGTCATACTATTTATGGCAGCTGATATTTTTATTCGATCCCTCTCATTGAGAGATGTAGGATTGATCTAAAGATCATCCGATTCCGATAAGTATTTATGAAGTTATGAATTTATTTATGTTATGGACAAATTGTTAAATCGGCCAACAACTTATGTAGGCTCAGAAGCCCAACAATCATGTCTATTCAACCTCTACATTTTAGTATAAATAGAAGAGGACTTCAAGTCATTTATACACACACTTGGATCTCTTACTCTCTCTACTTGTCTTTGGGTTTTAGTAGGAGGATAGATCCTAAGGAAAAGCCAGAAAATCCGAAACTACTGGAAAAGTCGGAAAAGCCAAAAAAGCTGGAACTTCTGGAACTGCCAGAAAAGCTAGAACTGCCAAAAAATCCAAAAACCCCTGAAAAGCCGGAAATACCTAAAAATCCAGAAAAGCTGGAAAAGCTGGAAAAGTCGAGAAAGCCGGAAATGTAGGAATTGTTGGAACTACTAGAAAAGCTGAAACTACTGGACTGTCGAAACATCTGGAGCATCTGCCTCTGAAGGAAAGTAGCATGATGTATGAGATCATGGGCAGCATAATAAGCAAAATGATGATATGAGCATGGGTAGCATAATGATGCATGATGATATGAGTATGCGAAGCATGATGTATGAGATCATGGGCAACATAATAAGAAGCATGATGATATGAACATGGGCAACATAATAAGCAACATGATGATATGAGCATGGGCAGCATAATGATGCATGATGATATGAGTATGGGCAGCATGATGTATGAGATCATGGGCAACATGATGATATGAGCATGGGTAGCATAATGATGCATGATCATATGAGCATGGGCATCATAATGATGAATGAGATCATGAGCATGGGCAGCTTGATGATGAATAAGACCATGGAAGATGCAACATGATGAGCAGCATGAAGATGAGAGCAGCTCAGTCATCAAGGTTCAACACCTGTGACAGTTCAACAAGGTGTCACACGATAATGTGCAGCAAATAGACGAGATGCAGCACTATGATAGGTGAACGAGTCACCTTAGAGAATCAATTGAAGCAATATGTCTTCAACTGATCTCGTGTCGATACAAAAGTCAAAGTGAATGAATTCTATTGTAAATGTACTATCTCTCTCACTTTCTTTGCTGAACTTTGAAGAACATAAAAGAAGAATTGATCAAGGGTTTCCCCACATTGCGGGATTTGTCCCTGGTTAGCACCACATCTTGTGTCCTCTTGTCTTGGCTTGTCTTCTGTGATTTATATTTATGTTCTATCTGTAGTTTAATTTATGTTGATGTGATTGCTAATGAGGAAAAGAAATTGAAATAAATTGCTCTAGCATAGAACATACTTAAAATTAACATGGTATCAGAGCTGAGGTGAAGACAATGCCCAAGCAAGAGTGAAAGAGCAATCACCAAATAAAATAGGGATAAGACAAAAGGATCAATGAGTTCCACGTCTCTCTTCTAAGTTCGTTAAGCGTGAAGTGGAAGCAGAGAATATTATCAGAATGGCACAGCGGAAGATCGCTTCATTGGGAAGTTCAGATCTAAGGGTGGAAGGAAAGGCAGATGCCTTGGTTGCAATAAGTTTGGCCATCATGCAAAGGAGTGTCTGAATGGTAGAGACACATCTCTTGATAAAGATAACAATCATTTCAAGGACATCTTCAATTATCAGAGGAATGATAAGTAATGCAGGTCATCACGGAAATGGTCAACTCTTTAAAGAAAGCAAGGAACCCAGAATCTCTTTTATGTACTTGATCGCAAGAAGAACTTGGTGTCCATCTTGGAAATGGAAGTTTAAGGTTTCAAGGTGGCACTCATCGATGGAAAGGTATGTGTTTAAAAATAGATTTTTCAAAGATGTTTTAGAGTTCATGGTTGTATCAAGTCCACTCGGGACCATGTCCATTGACTCAGCACCAGAGGTCTGTGAGTCAGATGGTGACCGGGATGCCTGAATTCAAAAAGAGCGTGAAGGTACATGTCTAAGATGTACTAAAGGAAAATATTACAAGGGGACCATTCCCCTCATGTAGCAGGTCCACAGGGTTGGAACAACCCGTGGAGTTTGAGATTCATGAACGGGAATCTCATGTATACAGGTGGAAGAAAGCCCTCTATGGCTTGAAGCAAAACACCCCGGGCGTAGTATGAGAGGATTGATAGTTGTTTGATGAAGCTGAGATTCACTAGGAGTGAAACCAATCCAAACCATTACCCGAAGGTTGTGGATGATAGACCTCTCATACTGACACCTCATAAGGATGACCTATTTCTGACAGGTGCAGACCCTCTCATTTGCAGAAGTAAGAGGGAGTTGAATTCCGAATGTGGAATGATAAACTACAATCCTGTGACTACCTCGAGGATATTAACTTTCATAAGTTATATGGTAGTGATGTCAGACTAGATTTGAGAAATGCCTCTGAGTTTCATAAACTCAATCACGTTGATGTTCTTGGTGAACTCCAGAGATATGTTTTGCAGCTAGCATGGTGAGCTCATATTTGGTTGAGCCTCACTGGATTGGTGCCAAGAATCCTCTGAGATATCTTCGGGGCACAATCTCTCATGGATTGAGATACACTACCGGAAATATGAAAACTGCATGATTATTCGAATGCTAACAGGGCAGGCAGTGTGGAAGATCACTAGAGCACTTCTCAGTGCTGGTTCTCTTTGTGTTTAGCTTCGATATCATGGATGAGCAGGAAGTAGAAATCGGTTGTTATAAGTACTGCTGAGACCAGATACATAACTACAAGTATGACCTCGTATGAAGTTGCATGGTTGTGGAAACTCTTCAGTGAGTACACATGATGAATACCACTGTGATTCTTTGTGACAACCAGAGGTGGGATTTGATTATTGAGGAATCCCGTATTCAATGATTGCTCCATTAGATAGACATCAGATATTGCCTTATCTAGGATATGGTAAGTCGATGAGCAAGGAGGCTCCATCGCATTGAGATTATGTACAGGTCACTACACTTTGTCAGAGTCCCGTGGAAAGATAAAAAAAAATTATTTTCCCAAACGACTTGGAGTTGTCGAGAGATCCTTGTAAAAGGGTCCTGCATGTTGCATACATTGAGCTCTGGGAGCTCTAGGGGCTTGCGGTTCTTATTGGAGAAACATATGACCACAGGGTGACTCACCCTCCCCTGGTGGTGCGCATTGGGACAGGATGATTTGCTCTCCTGTGGATAGGATGATTCGCTCTCCTATGGATAAGATGATTCGCTCTCTTGTGGGATAATATGATTCGCTCTCTTGTGGGACAGGATGATTCACTCTCCTGTGGACAGGATGATTCGCTCTCCTGTGAAAAAGATGATTCGCTCTCTTGTGGGACAAGATGATTCTCTCTCCTGTGGGATAGGATGATTCACTCTCCTGTGTAGCAGGATGATTAATTCTCCTGTGAGGTCTAGATGATGTGTTCTCCATGATGATTGTGTAATAGGATGATTAGTTCTCCTGTGAGGTCTGGATGATGTGTTCTCCATGACGATTGTGTAGCAGCATGATTAGTTCTCCTGTGATGCCTAGAAGATGTGTTCTCCATGGCGATTGTGTAGCAGGATGATTAGTTCTCCTATGAGGACAGGATTGATTAAGTTCTCCTATCAAGGCATCCTACCCAAACAGTTTGGGACTCATGGGAAGTACCTCTCATCTGATCAATGAGCAGGGAAATGAGGATAGGGACCATAGTAGTACCGATGGATGCATCATTGTATCTACCATACTCCCTATGCTAGGATGACCTTCATTGATCTGGGATCAATGATACTGGTCTGGGGCTAGTGGTAGGAGTTGTACCCACTACGACACTGACTTTGGGTCGGTTGAGGACTGGTCTGGGACTAGTGGTACACACTCTGAGACTGACTTCAGGTCAGTGCAGAATGGTTTGAAACATTTTCGACTAATTCTTCTTAATCATGGTTCAACAGAGCTAAGTTGAGCAGAGAAGAGCTAGCAGAGTTGAGCAGAGAAGAGCTGACCAGAGTTGAGCAGAGTTGGCAGAGATGAGCAGAGCAGTGCAGGGCACTGATGGTAGAGATAGTACAGTTGGACATATGGATCAGTGGATGGAGTTCTCCCTAGATGAGAGGGAGTGTTAAAATTGGCAACTAGGGCCAAAATCCATGTGGGTCATATTATTTATGGCAGCTAATATTTTTATTGGATCCCTCTCATTGAGAGGTGTAGGATTGATCTAAAGATCATCCGATTCCGATAAGTATTTATGAATTTATTTATGTTATGGACAAATTGTTAAGTCAGCCAGCAACTTATGTAAGCTCAGAAGCCCAATAGTCATGTCTATTCAACCTCTACATTTTAGTATAAATAGAAGGGGACTTCAAGTCATTTCTACACACGCTTGGATCTCTTCCTCTCTCTACTTGTCTTTGGGTTTTAGTAGGAGGAGAGATCCTAAGGAAAAGCCAGAAAAGCCAGAACTGCCAGAATAGTCGGAACTGCCGGAAAAGCTGGAATAGTCGGAACTGTCGGAAAAGCTGGAACTGCCAGAAAAGCTGGAACTGCCGGAAAAGCCGAAACTGCCGGAAACGCCTAAAAAGCTGGAAATACCTGAAAATCTAGAAAAGCCAAAAAAGCCAAAAATGTCGGAACTGTCGGAACTGCTGGAAAAGTCGGAACTGCCAGAAAATCCATAACTACCAGGAACTGCCGAAACAACCGGAGCATCTGTCTCTGAAGGAAGGCAACATGATGTATGAGATCATGGGTAGCATAATAAGTAGCATGATGATATGAGCATGGTCAATATAATGATGCATGATGATATGAGTATGGGCAGTGTGATGTATGATAACATAGGCAGCATAATAAGCAGCATGATGATATGAGCATGGGCAGCATAATGATGCATAATGATATGAGCATGGGAAGCATAATAAGCAACATGATGATATGAGCATAGGCAGCATAATGATGCATGATGATATGTGTTAGGCCCCTATACTACTAGTGTAACCCCTTATTTTTATTAGTATAACCCACTCATTATATTGATGTACCCATGTAGTGCCCATATAGTTACTATTGTGCCCCATAGAAGCCCACTATTGTTATTATTGTGCCCTTACATTATTATTGTTATGTCGGCTCTGATTATGTTATGACCCCTTAGACTCCTATATATAGAAAGGAGGTCTTTTCATTTGTATCATCCAAGAATTGTTCATTTATGTAATGTAAAGGAGGTTGCCCCCTCGAAGAGGCTGAATTCTAAGGTGTTGATCTATCTTTTCTGTCTTTTCTTGAGCTAGTTTCATAACAATATGAGTATGGGAAGCATGATGTATGAGATCATGGGCAGCATAATAAGCAGCATGATGATATGAGCATGGGCAGCATAATGATGCATGATGATATGAGCATGGTTAGCATAATGATGAATGAGATCATGAGCATGGGCAGCTTAATGATGAATAATACCATGGAATATGCAGCATGAAGATGAGAGCAACTTAGTCATCAGGGTTCAACACATTTGATAGTACAACAAGGTGTCACACGGTAATGTGCAGCAAGTAGACGAGATGCAACACTATGATAGGTGAACAAGTCACCTTAGAGAATCAGTTGAAACAATATATCTTCAACTGATCTCATGCCGATATAAAAAGTCAAAGTGATTGACTTCTCTTGTAAATGTACTATCTCTCTCACTTTCTTTTTTGAACTTTGAAGAACATAAAAGAAGAATTGATCAAGGGTTTCCCCACATTGTGGGGTTTGTCCCTAGCTAGCACCACATCTTGTGTCCTCTTGTCTTGGCTTGTCTTCTGCGATGTATGTTTATGTTCTTTATGCAGTTTACTTTATGCTGATGTGATTGCTAATGTGGAAAAGAAATTGAAATAAATTGCTCTAGCATAGAACATACCTAAAATTAACATAGATCTTGAGAACATAAATGGAAAAGTCAAGAATGAAGGCTTGCAAACCCTCTAAAGTTATCACCTCAATGGATGATCTGATGTACAACACCCTCATGTTCAATGGAACAAATTTTGAAATATGGAAAAGAAGAATGGAGGCCTTATTTATGACCTTTGGATTTGAGGTATGGGAATCAGTGACTATGGGAAGCTCAGGAGATTCAAATGAATTCAATGCAATATCTATGAAGGCAATTATAAATGGCCTACCAAATCCTATAAAAGTCAATATGAAGAAATGTTCATTAGTAAAAGAACTTTGGGATAATCTTCAAGATCTTCATTCAAAAGGAATTTTACACATGACCTCAGATCCAAAAGATGGTGAACAAGAGCACAAAACCAATCAATATTCAAAGGAGGAAGATGAAGGCACCAATTGCATAAATCAAGAACCAGAATTCGAAGATACCAAGAGCAAGGATAAAATAAATAATGAAGAAGACCTCAAAGGAGAACTCGTGACTGCTCTAGAATAAATAATTAAACTCAAAGAGGAAAATGAAGAACTCAAGAAGTAGGTACAAAATGCTAATCATGATCATACAAAGGAAAATTTTGACCTTTTCAAGATTCAAGTACTAGAAAGAGATAAGGAGCTCAACAAACTTGCATCAAAACAAGAAAAGACATCATGAAGAGGTCATTTCCATAACAACCCAATTAGAAAAAGCAAAAAGGAGGGAAGATATTTTGGAAAATTGTCTCAACCAGAGATTTGAGGAATTGAGTAAATCTGTAGCAGAAATTGGTCAATGTAGAGAAGAAGTCACCTCCCTAAAAGATCAGCTAGAGAAAGCGAAGAAATAGATACAAGGAGTTGAAGATAAGAATTTGAAGGAAGAATTGGTCCTCCTAAAAGGACAAGTTGATGAAGTTGAAAAGAAAAGAAAATCCATGCCATGCCAACTAGAAGAAAAGGATGAAGAGATTAATAGATTTAAAACAAATATCATCTCTCTTAAATTCCAAGCATGTGAAACGATAAGGATGAAGGAAGAAATGGAGAGTCAACTGGCAAATAAAGATGAAAGAAGAGATTGTTTCTTTAAAGAATGAAGTTGACAAATTGTTTAAGAGCTTGAAAATTTCTCAATTCTTGGATGACATCCTAAGTCGTCAAAAATCCATACTTGATAAATTTGGTCTTAGATTTGCAAGTGAGCCTTCTAGAAAAAGTGGTGCAAACATTAATACATCTAAGGACAAGAATACGAAGCTTGAAAGTTGCACCCCTGGCTCCAATAGAAGCAAGGAAAGGAGTCAAAATAAATTTGGTAGAACCTATGCTTCAAGAAGTTATGTTGATGTTGCAAGTAGCAATAAATATCATCAAGGAATAATAACTTCATAAGTGCACCAAGACAATTCTCATATTCCAGATATCAAACTATATTCTTTGGTTATTGTTACTCTTATACAAATTTTGGGCATATGGTAAGGGATTGCAGGGCTTATAACAAGGAGGAATCCAATCAGTTTCCCAAAAGTAAAGTTGCAAGGAGATACTCCAATGTGCTCACCTACAAAAATTATGCTCCATCATTCATGTACAAAACTAAATGCTTCAAATGACATAATGTTTGACATATAGCTCGAGATTGGAACTTGAAGTGGGCTCCTACTCAATCTGAAGAATCATCAACTAAGCATGGAAAAAAGTCACAAATGTTTGGAGAAGAAAGCGGGTTTTACTAGAAAAGGATCATGTTGATTGTGTCTTTAAGGCTCAAGAAATCAAACTTGTTGTTGATCAAACTAGGGCATCATAGGAAAAAACTATGTTCTACCAAGATTCTTCCTATTGAGAAGATCATGCATATTGTTAGGGGGAGCATAGGTCAAACACTATGATAGAGGCACCAACTCTATGACATGAAAACGAACATAATAACAAGGGGAGCAACATACTTATCATGAAGAATTATCCTTGATGAAGAAAACGGAAAATATGACAAATGAAGCAGCATGATGACAAGGGGAGAACTTGATGGAAAAACATTGTCAGAAAAAATACCCCATTTTCCATTGATGTCAAAGGGGGAGAGAATATAGAAAGGGGAAGAATATAGCCATCAATGAAAAAGAGGGAGATTGTTGGTAAAGTTGTCATTGATGCCAATATGATGACAAAACCTTGGTGCCAAGAAGAAAACCCTAGGTGCAAACCCTTGCATTGTTGAAGATGATAACTTTGGGTGCCAAATGCATTAATGAAACCTTAGCATTGCTTGTTGAAGATGAAAATCCTAGGTGCATGGAAAATGTTTAGTTGAAGCAAGCCCTAATATGCATTGATGAAATCATAGGCTCTTGTTGAAGCAAGCCCTAATATGCATTGATGCAATCCTAGGCTCTTGTTGAAGCAAGCTCTAATATACTTTGATGAAACCCTAAGATGACCTAGGCAATGTATGCATGAATGAAGCCCTAAATGAATATGATATGTGCATGGATGAAGAACACATGTGAAATAACACTAATCTAGAAGCATTTTAATAAAAGAAACCCTAAGGGATGTCATAAAACATATATGAAGAAGAAGCCCTAACATTGTCTAAGGCATGTCAATAATATGGAAAAACCCTAGGTACATGATGCCCTAGCTTCGTGAAAGAAATCCTAAAGTAAGGATGTTATGAAAAACACTCACATAAGGGAAACAAAAAATAATATTGTCAACAATAAAGATCACCTTTTGAAAAAGTATTGTACTAACTTGTAGAGGATTCCAAGAGCTTCCCTATGAGTAACTTCATTCCCTCTAACTCTTGCTCAGTATGGATAAATTAATTTTTGAAGTCTAAATTATATCATTTGTTAAGCCTACCTGACCCTACACAAATCAACCTACTTGAACACTCCAATAGATGTATCCTTTTAAAATTGGATCACAACATGTATATATAAGAGGAAAAAGTCTTCATTCCAAGGAGCTAACTCGTCCAAGCAAGAAGATTAGTAAGGCAAATTGGATCTGAGATAAGAAGTGCAAAAGAAGCTAAGGAATTGAAGTGTGGAGCTAGGGTTGTTGGAAATGCTAAGATAGGGGGTGAATCAGTGTTACTTTTCAATTTTTATTTTACTAGTTAGATCACTTATAATTAAAACACAAAATGAACAATAAGAATAAATACTTTTGTTAATCAGGAATAACAAGGACTCTAATCCTCTTCTTTACAATAAATCAAGTACAAAATAGTGTAGGGCTCTAGCCCTAGATGAAGACACCAATCTTCAACCCACCAGTCTCCAACTTGTACTTTTCCAAGCACTGACTTGGACTTCATGAGGCTCCAACCCTATCTTCCCAAGGCACCAACCTTGTGTCTATGTGGCTCCAACCCTATCTCTGGTATAGGTTCCAACCTGGTCTTCTTGAGGACTCTTATCCTCTAGGTCTCCATCCCATTGCTTCGATTCTTCAAGATAAGATCAACAATTCTTCATGACTCCCAATATATTTTGCAACGAGCCCTGAAAATATATTTACCTTCAATACTACCCTCAAATGATGTTCAAGGCACTTAACTCATCAATGGCAACTTTGTCTTCTTATGAAGGTGTCTCCACAACTCTTCATGTTACCCAAACAATTTCTCCAAGGTTACCTCATGATGGCTAATGCATCATGGTCTCCAAGAATATCCACAAATCTTCAAGGTCAACTCCAAGGCACTCTCCAAGATCTACAAGGTTCCAAAATAGTCTTCAAGTTTTCTCTAGTTAGGAGTCTTTTCCAACAACTGCACAATAGATATTTTGCAAGATATCTCCAAGACAAATCTACAAAGCCTTCTCCAGTATGCTTGCACACTACTCTTAGAGTGTTCTTTAACAGGCTATCAAAACTTGAAGTGTCCTTTAATATTGCAATCCCTGCAACAATAAGTACAACATCCCAATGCTCAAAGGCTCATTTCTCTTCACAAGTCTTCAAGCCAAACCAGAACTTCATACTTTTCTTAGACTGCTTCACTATCATTCCTCAATAGGGTCTTCAAATTTGGTTATAAGATTGCCTTCAATAATTGTTTTAGAGAAACAACATTCCAATGTTCAAAGGTTTCTCTTAGACTTGCACAATAAATCTTCAAGACTCCAAGATACTTCTTCCAAGATGTTCTTCTAAACTCTCTTCAAGGATGCCCTCAAGGGAGCTCCAAATCCACTTCAATATGTATATCGATTTTCAACAAGTTTGCTCCAAGATGTGTCCTTAATAGGTTGCTCCAATATGCTTCAAAGACTGCTCTCAAATCTATTCCAAAAAGATTCCCAAAGATTGCTTCAAGGTCTGGTTTTTCAGCTCCAGTCTTCACTAATTTTCCACAAGAGATCTGTAACAAAGGACATAAGTCTTCAAGCAATGCAAGCTCCAAAAGATCCACAAGAAGGATATCTGAT
Source organism: Pinus tabuliformis (assembly GCA_031772625.1). NCBI lineage: Eukaryota > Viridiplantae > Streptophyta > Pinopsida > Pinales > Pinaceae > Pinus > Pinus tabuliformis. The sequence continues at coordinate 954,329,885 of CM062815.1, read as the reverse complement.
CTGGCTTCTTCAAGTCACAAAATCGAAATAAACTTTTCTACAGGTCTACAAAATAGTCCACTTATACTTCTCCACAGGTCTGTAATTCTGCAATAAGGTTTCAATGGGTAATCTCCACTGGTTTTTAACAGGTTTGGAACGACTTTTCCACATATCCGATTTCAGAGAGATGTCATAACATTGATCCAAGAGTTTGCAATAATGCAATTTTGCATAGAAGTTGTCAACCACTTGTCCAACAAGGTTTGTTCACTAGTCTGGGATCTTCTCCACAGGCAATCTACGCACCAAACTGAGTTGCAGTCTCCACAGATAACTGTCATAGCAAGTTTGAGCTCCAAAAACACAAGGAGGTGAGTTACTTTAGGTGGCTGGACTATTATGCAATATAGTCTCTCCATAGAAGTATTCAATCAATAAAGACTTCTTCTCTCTTGTCTGAGCCTCTAAATTGACCTCAGATATCTATCCGCGGGTGAGTTATTGAGTTTGAGCCTCCTACCCCTGTCTGAGATCCTCTGACCATAGAAGTATTCCTCCTCGGCCTCATTATCTACTCCTGTGGTTTTTTCTCTGAATTTTTCACCGAATTGATGATGTGAAATGATGAATTTGACCTTATATTTATAGTGGTTTTCCAATTGAAAAGACACGTCCTTTGAAGAGGCATGTCAAGCCTACATAAGTCAGCTTCCCAGATTGTCAATTTTTAACATATTTTAATTTTAAAAATCAATTTCTCTTCAATGGTATAGAATTATAGGGCATATGAATACCCATTAGAAAGCTCTTTACCTTCTCTTCAAGCTGGTGTAAGCAATAATTATCAGATATTGTGCTAATGTCAATTTTTTAATTTTTTCTTTTCAGACTTTAAGGTTTGACATCTTAAACAGTCAGGGGTTTTGGGATTTATGGCTTTTTTTAGTGATTTATGGGATTCCATGTCTTGTTAAGGAAACTTCCATGTTAGGGATTCTTCTAGGATTAAGACATTTTATTTTTTTGGCCTTCAAACTTATTGGGATTGGGGCATCATTCAATAAGGTATTTAGGGCTTAGGGCATCCTATATGCCAATCAACATTTATTCATGCATCATATAAGGACAAGGGATTTCATCAATGAGTAGAAGGGTTTCATGGTAAGGGTTTCTTTATTAGATCATGCATCATCTTCATGCTTAGGGTTTTATCCTAGGGTTTGCATGAGGTTAGGGCATGTATCACAAGAATATTTGCCATAAAAAACAATGCCCTATTGGCATCAATGACAACTTTGACCAATAGTCTTCCCCTTTTTCATTGATGGTAATATTCTTTCCCTTTCAACAATATCTCCCCCTTTGACATCAATGGAAAATGGGGTGCCCAAGTACTCCCCCTATTAAGTTGCTTCTTGACATGTTGCTTCATAAATGATAGTTCTTCATGATAGATATGTTGCTCCCCCTGCCATGGTTCTCTTATTTAATGAACTTGTTCCCCCTAAGCCTTTGCATGCCTTCATGGAAATGGATGAGGTAGATGATCAACCAACTCTCCTTGCCTACATAAACTCCTCTAGCTCTTCTTTTTGCTCAAGATAAGAAATATTTTTGCCTTGTGATCAGGTGGAAGACATCTTCAACAATGGATGTGTAGTGAAGACACAATATCATGATTTTCTTCAATAGATTTACTCCCGAGAGATGATCTATCAAGAGATGATTGTCCATGTGTGACTCATCAAGAGTTTCATAGGGCTCTTCATGGATAACTTTTGCAAGAATAGTCAAGAACCACAAACTTCCCCTAACAATATGCATGGTCTCCTTTTGGAAAAGTTTCATCAAAAACTTGGAATATCATATCTTCCAATGATGTACTCATTAGATCAACAACATGAGTTGATGTCTTGAGTGTTCAAGAGGCTTTATGATCCAATTTTCTTCCTTCTCCATACTTGTGTAATTTTATTTTCTTGCTTGGTAGGCATGTTTTTAGCTTGTTTAGGGACCTAAGTCAAGTTACAATCACGAGTCATATGTCCAATGTTATGAAATTTGAAGCATTCTATTCTATTCATAAATGAGGATGCATGATTTCTTCTTGAAAAACGGCTTCTAGGAGACGAATGGGGACCATTATATTTGTCCTTGTGGTATGCCCCACAATCCTTTGCCATATGCCCAAAATCTGTACAAGAATAGCAATAACAAAAAAATATACTTTGGTACCTGGAGGATGGATATTGCCTTGATGTACTTCTAAGATCATTCTATCTTGGGATCCTTTGATCAAATTTATTGCCTCTTGCATTCTTGACACCATATTCATATCCTTGGAGTAGGGTTTCTTCCAATGTCATCTTGATTCTTCTACTTGCTTTTGTTGGAATTGGGGGCATCAATACTTATTTCAAGCTTCTCCACATCCTTGTTATTTGAAGCATTAGGGTTTGCATCATTTCTACTTGAGGGTTCACTTGCATAACCAAGACCTCATTTATCAAGAGGAGTTCTTTGATGACTTAGGATGTCATCTCAGGTTTGAGAGCTCTTGAGACTCTTGTTCAGATGATCAACTTTTTTTCTTAGGAGATCAATTTCTTCTTTCATCATCTTGCATTCTTTATTCTTCTTTTTTATATGGTTCTCCATTTCTTCCTTCATTCTCGCTGCTTCACATGATCGTGCCTTAAGCAAGGTGATTTTTGATCTTAATTTGATGATGTCATCATCCTTTTATTCTAGTTGGCATGTCATGGTATTTCTTTCCTTTTCTGCTTCATTGACTTGTACTTCCAAGAGGTCCAAAACTTCCATTACCTTTTTAGCTCCTTGTGCTTGTTTCTTTACTTCTTCTAGTTGAGATTTAAGGGAGGAGACCTCTTCCTTATATTGATCAATTTTCACTTCAAGTATTTTCAATTCCTCATGTCTTTCTTCAAGATGGATTGACACGTGTCTTTCCTTTTCTTTGCTTTATCCAATTGATTTGTCATGGATATGACTTCTTCATGATGCCTTTTCTTGTTTTGATGAAATTATTCCTTAATCTTGGTGAGCTCCTCATCCTTTTCTTGCACTTGAAGCTTGAAAATGGCAACTTCCTTCCTTGTCTTCTCAAGATCATGGTCACCATCTTGTGTTTGCTTCTTGAGCTCCTCACTTTCCTTTTTCAAACTACTTATCTCTTCTAGGGAAGCTACAAGTTTTGACATGAGATTTTCTTCACTTTCTTCATCTTCTAGGTCCTCCTTAGCCTTGATGTCTTCGTTATTGTTTTCATCTTCCTTAATGGGTTCTATATTTCCTTCATTTTCTTGATAACAAGTCATGGTCAATGCTTCTTTTGAGTGAAGATCTTGAAGTTTGTCCCACATATCTTTCGTCAATGAACATTTTTCCACTTTGGCCATTATATGATCTGGTAGCCCACTCAAGATTGCCTTTATCGCTCTTGCATTATATTCCTTGGATTCTTCTTCCATCGTGCTTTTAGTCATCACTGATTCCCAGAATTCAAAACCTTGAGCCATCAGAAAATTCTTCATTCTTGCCTTCCATATATCAAAGTTTCCATTGAACAATGGAGCTTTCCCAATTTGATTATCCACTGAGGAGTTGACATCTTCGATGGATTTGCAAATGTTCTTCCTTGATTTCGCCATTTGTGTTCTAAGGATCTACCTTCAAGTTGTTAGGCTTTGGTGAAGGAAATGGCTCTGATTCCAATTGTTGGAAATACTGAGAGGGGGGTGAATCAGTATTTCTTTTCAATTTTTATTTTTAGCAGTTAGACCACTTATAATTAGAATACAAAATGAAAAATAAGAAAAAAAAAATATTAATCAGAATTAACGAGAACTTCAATCAACTTATTTACAATAAATCAAGTACAATATAGTGTAGGGATCCAACCCTAGATGAAGACACAAATCTCCAATCCACCAGGCTCCAACCTGCACTTTACCAAGCACTGACTTGGACTTCATGAGGCTCCAACCCTATCTTCCCAAGGCACCAACCTTGTCTCTATGTGGCTCCAACTCTATCTCTGGTATAGGCTCCAACCTAGTCTTCTTGAGGACTCCTATCCTCTATGGCTCCAACCCAATGCTTCAATTCTTCAACATAAGATCAACAATTCTTCATGGCTCCCAATATCTTCTGCAACGAGCCTTGAAAATATCTTTACCTTCAATACGACCCTCAAACGATGTTCAAGGCACTTAGCTCATCAATGAAAACTTTGTCTTCTTATGAAGGTATCTCCATAGATCTTCATGTTACCCAAACAATTTCTCCAAGGTTACCTCATGATGGCTAATGCATCATGGTCTCCAAGAATCTCCACCAATCTTCAAGATTAGCTCCAAAGGCACTTTCCAAGATCTACAAGGTTCCAAAATAGCCTTCAAGGTTGGTCTAGTTAGGAGTCTTTTCCAACAACTATAAAATAGGTCTTTTGCAAGATATCGCCAAGACAAATCTACAAAGTCTTCTCTAGTATGCTTGCACACTACTCTTAGAGTGTTCTTCAACAAGCTATCAAAACTTGAAGTGTCCTTCAAGATTGAAATCACTGCAACAATAAGTACAACATCCCAATTCTCAAAGGCTCCTTTCTCTTCACAAGTCTTCAAGTCTTCAAGCCAAACTAGAACTTCACACTTTTCTTAGAATACTCCACTACAGTTCCTCAATAGGTTCTTCAAATTTAGTTATAACATTTTCTTCAATAATTGTTTCTAAGAAACAATGTTCTAATGTTTAAAGATTTCTCTTAGACTTGCACAATAAATCTTCAAGGCTCCAAGATACTTCTTTCAAGATGTTCTTCTAAACTCTCTGCAAGGATTCCCTCAAGGGTATACCAAAGGGAGCTCCAAATCCACTTCAATATGTATATCAATTTTTAAGAAATCTGCTCCAAGATGTGTCCTTAATAGGCTGCTCCAATATGCTTCAAAGACTGCTCTCAAATCTGTCCAAAAATATTCCTAAAGATTGCTTTAAGGTCTGGTTTTTCAGCTCCAGTCTTCACTAGTTTTCCACAACAGATCTGTAACAAAGGACATAAGTCTTCAAGTAATGCAAGCTCCAAAAGGTCCATAAGAAGGATATCTAATCTAGCTTCTTCAAGTCACAAAATAAAAATAAACTTTTCTACAGGTCAACAAAATATTCCACTTATACTTCTCCAAAGGTCTGTAATTCTGCAACAATGTTTCAATGGTTAATCTCCACTAGTTTTTAACTGGTTTGGAATGACTTTTCCACAAATCCGATTTTAGAGAGATGTCATAACACTGGTCCAAGAGTTTGCAATAATACAATTCTGCATAGAATTTTTTAACCACCTATCCAACAAGGTTTGTTCAGTGGTCAGGTATTTTCTCCACAAGTAGCTCCCACAAGCAATCTACACATAGGACCAAGTTGTAGTCTCCATAGATAAATGTCACAACAAGTTCGAGCTCCAAAAACACAAGGAGGTGAGATGCTTCAGGTGGTTGGACTATTTTGCAATATAGTCTCTCCATAAAAGTATACGAGCAACATAGATTTCTTCTCTTTTATCTGAGCCTCTAAATTGACCTCAGATATCTGTCCTTAGGTGAGTTATTGAGTTTGAGCCTCCTGCCCCTGTCTGAGCTCCTTTGACCACATAAGTATTCCTTCTCGGCCCCCTTATTTTCTCCTGCGGTTTTGTCTCTAAATTTTTCACTGAATTGATGATGTGAAATGATGAATTCAACCTTATATTTATTGTGGTTTTCCAATTGAAAAGACATGTCCTTTGAAGTGTTGAGATTTTCAGTTTTATTAAAATAGGCAAAAATCTCAGTAGGTGACAACAATCTGATTAAGTTGCTATATTAGATCTATTTTGTTGGGAGTGAGTTAATGCATCCTATATTTGCTGTAGGAGGATTTATGAGGCAGTTAGATCCTCTTAGCTATAAAACAGGTGTCCATACGGATTGGGTTGAGAGTGTGAGAGTTTGTGAAGGATTATCTTGTAATCTCTTGTTTGATAATAAAATTTTGTCGATGCCTATGTTTGGTGGACATAGCCCAGAATGGTTGGGTGAACCACGTAAAACTCCTATGTCTCTTTTGTGATGTGTTTTATATGTTGTTTGTCTCTGTTTTGTTGTTTAACTGCGCACTGATTGCTCCAACAATTGGTATTAGAGCATTTTGGAGGCGTGGCGTAGCGAAGATTATCAAGCACACAACTGTCTGCGCGCGGTGAATAGTTACGGTGAAGTCCCAGTTCTATAAAGCATGCGGTGTGGCTGTAGCATTGTTTACGGTGTGTGAATATGCTCCGAACGTATTGACAAAGTCTGCTGGAGGAGCGCGCAACGTTGGAACTGTTAAATCTCTGATAATACAAGTACGATTACAGAATGCCGCCAAATTGCTTTACATTTGATATCTCAAGATTTAGCGACACATATATTGCTATTGCTTAACTACGAGCTGGACACACAATGTTTGGCCAAAGCAAAACCTTTGATGCGGCTGTGATTGATTCACATCAAGCACCGTGATCGATTCGCATGATATGGAGCATTTAGCTTGGCTAAATCTTTGGTGAATGCGCATGTCATGATCTTGGAGAGATCTGATGGACAACTAATTTTTTTTTTGAATTCCACGTGATATACGCTGGTTGCAGCTTCATATCGATTGTTGATGCGTATTGGTTGCGGAGGATACGTTATGCTGAAGACTGCGGATCGGTGGCATTTCTTTCCAAGCGTAAGTTCTGGGATCTGCATAACTGGTGCGTAATGCGTATTGGGGCGTATTAATTGCCAGCGTAAAAGACTATTTCCATTTGCAATGTGGTGAGTGCCACCGTGCTGAATATTGTGGTGAATTCCAGCGCACGGAGGTGGACAGGCGCACTGTTTCATCGTTTTTTGGAACGTATTTCATAGAATCTACGGCAACAACCAAAACAAAAATTTTGTGGTTGGCGCGTTTCTATTATAAACAGGAGCGCCAATAACCAGGATGGCGCAGATCCGATTTAATTAAGTGTGCCAGTGCACCAAGTTTCAGATTGGCGCAGGATTTAAAGGTATACACGTGCCAGTAATAATTACTTACACCATTTTTTAATTGGCGCGGATCTTGTGCTCTTGAGCAAGCGCCAAGTCCCTTTTCTGGTGCGTGTTTTTTGCTTCCGGCATGGGTTTGTGTTTTCTTCTGCGTGGGCAGCGTGAAGCACTGGTTATTTTTTTTTTTTTTGGTTAAAAGACTGCCTAATTGTAAGCTGAAATTCAGACAGCAAAGGGGTTTGTTTTTTTTTATTATAGAATAAAAGCAATATACAATAAAGCATAGGCATTTTTCATATATTAACTTTTTTTAAAAAGTTGGAATTTGGAGATTCTTTGATTTTTTAAACGAGATAGCGAAAACTCAGAGTGCCCGATTTGAAATCGAGAAATTTAATGGCAAAAATAATTTCAAGATCTGGAAGGTAAAGATGCATGATCTGCTGGTACAACAAGGCGTGGCGAAGGCATTGTTGGGCAGATCCAAACTGCCTTACTTCGTGACAAATGATGAATGGAATGAATTGGATGGAAGAGCCTTGAGCGGTATTCGACTGTGTTTGGTTGATGATGTTTTATTTAACATCGTGTCAGAGAAGACTGTTGCTCGTTTGTGGACGAAGTTGGAGAAGCTGTATATGAAAAAATCCTTGACAAATCGGATTCTCCTGAAGCGACATCTATACAGTTTGCGAATGAAGGAAGGTACTTCCATTACTGATCATTTGAATGTTTTTAATACTCTAATGGTGCAATTAGAAAGCATAGAAGTAAAATTTGAATCCGAGGATAAAGCCATAACTTTATTGTGCTCGTTGCCTGAGTCGTGGGATCATTTTGTTACTTCTATAAGTCTTAGTTCATTCGAAACCATTGAATTTGATGATGTCGTCGGAGCTTTGTTGTCCAAGGAGACCAGGAAGCGGTCGAATGCTGACACCTCTACATCAGAGGCAATGATGGCTAGAGGTCGTTCTAGAGAAAGACGCTCTGGGAAGCGCAGCGATTCGCGTTCAAAGTCAAAAGGGAAGAAGAGTAAAGTAAAGTGTTGGTTCTGCGGCAAATCAGGGCATTTGAAGAAGGATTGCTGGAAGTGACAACAAACTTCTAAAGAAGCTTCATCGACAGAAAAGAAGGAAGTGAACACGACTGATACAGGTTCAGCATCTGGTTCAGGTATGAGCGACGAAGTCTTATCAGTTAATGTGTCAAATCATGATCAACATTGGTTGTTAGATTCCGGTGCATCAAAACACATGTGTATTCATAGAGACTGGTTTAAGACATATAGATCAGTGAATGATGGAGTCGTGTACATGGGTAATGATGTCACATCTAAGATTGTGGGAATAGGGAGTATACAACTGCAAATGTTCGATGGGACAACCAAAATGTTAACTGATGTAAGACATGTACCAGATTTAAGAAAAAATCTAATTTCACTAGGGGCACTTGACACAAATGGATATAAAACGGTCATTCAAGGTGGAGTAATGAAAATTTACAAAGGTATTTTACTAGTAATGAAAGCTAAGAAAGTAGGAAATCTGTTTCAGTTAGAAGGGAGAACAGGGTCAGTTCATGTGTCTACGGTGTCTGAACATGACAGTAGTTCCATTCGCCTATGGCATCAAATGTTGGTCCATATGAGCGAAAGAGGGTTAAAGATTTTGGCTGATCGCAAGTTACTTCCTAATCTAAGGTTTGGAAAGTTAGATTTCTGTAAACATTGTCTGTTTGGCAAACAAAGTAAACAAAAGTTTAAAACAGGAAAACATACTAGTAAAGGAATACTTGATTATATCCATTCAGATGTTTGGGGTCCAGCACCTACAACCTCCTATGGTGGCTCGTCGTATTTTGTATCATTTATTGATGACTTTTCTAGGAAAGTGTGGGTCTACATATTGAAAAGGAAGTCTGATGTTTTTACAGTTTTCAAGCAGTTTAGAGCATTGGTAGAAAACATCACTAGTAGAACTATAAAATGTTTAAGAACTGACAATGGTGGTGAGTTTACTTCCAAGGAGTTTGACAACTATTGCAAGGATGCAGGGATTGAGAGACATAAGACTACTGTTTATACTCCTCAGCAAAATGGAGTTACTGAACGTATGAACAAGACTCTTTTGGAGAGAGCAAGGAGTATGCTGAGTAATGTTGTTTTGCAGAAGGAGTTGTGTACAGAAGCGGTGGCTACAGCTTGTTATGTGATAAATCGGTCGCCATCGACAGTGATAGGTTGCAAGATTCCTCAAGAGGTATGGAAAGGACACCCTTGTGATTATTCTAAACTCAAAGTGTTTGGTTGTGATGCATATGCTCTAGTGCCTAAACATCAGCAAACTAAATTAGATCCAAAATCAAAAAGGTATACCTTTGTTGGGTATGGTGATGGAACGAAGGGATTTAGATTGTGGGATCCTACTACCCGCAAAATCATCATCAACAGAGATGTAAAGTTTGATGAATCCTCTCTTGTATAGTTAGATGTAGATAATAAGTTGAAACAGGATGATGTATCTGATTTTCAGCACATTCAGTTTGACAGCACTTCTAATGATAGTCATGATGACCATAGTTCAGATTCTAGTCATGAACAGGTTTCAGAATCAGATTATGAACAGGGTTCAGATGTAGGTCATGAACAGGTCTCAGATGGTGGTCATGAAGAAGTTCCTACAGATGGTAGTCAGCCAATTCCAGAAGCACCAGAAACATCCTTAAGGAGGTCTACAAGAATCAAACGCCCTCCTAGAAGGTATGATGATTATGTTACTTCAGTTGCTTTGACCGCTAACGATGATGAACCTTTGTGTTATTAGGAAGCTGTAGAAGGTTCGAAAAGTGACAAATGGAAAGCAGCCATGAAGGAAGAAAAGATGGCCTTAGGTAAGAATGGCACATGGGATCTGGTTGAACTTCCGAAAGGTAGGAAAACTATGGGATGTAAATGGGTTTTCAAGGTAAAACGGGGTGTGAATGATTCAGAGGATAGATACAAAGCAAGGCTGGTTGCAAAAGGATTTTCTCAGAAAGCAGGCATAGACTTTCATGAGATATTTTCACCAGTTGTTAAAATTGTTTCAATTAGGATTGTGTTAGCGTTAGTTGCTTTGCTTGATTTAGAATTACAACAACTAGATGTTAACACTGCGTTTTTACATGGAGATTTAGATGAGGAAATTTATATGGAACAACCGGAAGGGTTTGTTCAGCATCGCAATAAGAAATTTGTCTGCAGGCTCAAGAAGTCATTGTATGGTCTGAAGCAGTCGCCTCGACAGTGGTACAAGAAATTTGATTCTTTCATGTTGAGTCAAAAATATATAAGAAGTGAATATGATAATTGTGTTTACTTTAAGCAATTAAGTAATGGCATGTTCATTAGCTTAGTGTTGTATGTTGACGATATGCTTTTAGCAAGCAAAAGCATTGAAGAAATCAACAGGTTAAAGACTCAGATGGCAAGGACATTTGATATGAAAGATCTAGGAGCAGCAAGACAGATTTTGGGCATGGAGATTTTCAGAGACAGGAGCAATGGTAAGCTGTGGCTATCACAACGGAAGTATATTGAGAAAATACTTTTGCGGTTTGGTATGAACAATGTGAAGCCTGTGTCAGTCCCTCTAGCTTCCCATTTTAAGATTTCTTCCAGTTTATGTCCTAATACAGATGAAGAAAAGGATTATATGTCTCGAATTCCATATGCCAATGTAGTAGGATGTTTGATGTATGCGATGGTTTGTATGCGACCATATATTTCACATGCAGTTAGGGTTTTCAACAGATATATGGAAAATCTGGGTAAAGAACACTGGTCAGCAGTGAAATGGGTGCTTCAGTATTTGAGAGGCACAAGTAGTTATTGTATCATTTACAATAAGAGTAGTGAATTTGTTTGCGGGTATGTTGATTCTGATTTTGCAGGTGATTTGGATAAGAGAAGATCAACTTCAGGGTATGTCTTTACTCTTGCAGGTGGAGCTATTAGCTGGACGTCAAAGCTACAAAACATTGTTGCTTTATCCACTACTGAAGCAGAATACATTGCTGCTTCGCATGCTTGCAAAGAAGCGGTTTGGCTGAAAGGTTTGTTTGGTGAATTTGGTAGGTTACAGGACAACATCAAGTTACTTTGTGATAGTCAAAGTGAAATACATTTGGCTAAGAATCCGGCCTATCATAGTAAATCAAAGCATATTCCAATTAAGTACCATTTTGTAAGACAGGTTATCACTGAAAGGGGAGTCTCTCTTGAAAAGGTGCATACAAAGGAAAACTGTGCAGACATGTTCACGAAACCAATTTTGTTGGAGAAGCTGCATTGGTGTTTGGCTTCTCTTGGCTTGCAGAAAAAATAAATAATAAAGAAACAGGGCATCAGGCTAATTGTTATCAAGGTGGAGATTGTTGAGATTTTCAGTTTTATTAAAATAGGCAAAAATCTCAGTAGGTGACAACAATCTGATTAAGTTGCTATATTGGCTCTATTTTGTTGGGAGTGAGTTAATGCATCCTATATTTGCTGTAGGAGGATTTATGAGGCAGTTAGATCATCTTAGCTATAAAACAGGTGTCCATACGGATTGGGTTGAGAGTGTGAGAGTTTGTGAAGGATTATCTTGTAATCTCCCGTTTGATAATAAAATTTTGCCGATGCCTATGTTTGGTGGACGTAGCCCAGAATGGTTGGGTGAACCACGTAAAACTCATGTGTCTCTTTTGTGATGTGTTTTATATGTTGTTTGTCTCTGTCTTGTTGTTTAACTGCGCACTGATTGCTCCAACATGAAGAGGCATGTCAAGCCTACATAAGTCGGCTTCCTAGATTCTCAATTTTTAACATATTTTAAATTTAAAAATCAGTTTCTCTTCAATGGTATAGAATTACAGGGAATTGTTAGGACAGGGTCCCCTGGGTCAGTTTTGTTAAAATATTGTAAGTCTTCGCATTTTGAGGAGTGGAGCGCGCAGGTCACATTGGATTCAAGGGGTTTTAGGAAGGTCAAAACCCCTTGCATTTTGGTATTTCTTTGAGATCCACCCATGGTTTGTGGACCATGGTATTGTAATAGAAAAGAATATATAAAAGGGTGTCTTAGAGAGTCTAAAGTATATAACTGAACATAATGGTATTTTGATATGTTATGAGTTTTTTACAATCTACTTGTGTTTGGGCAAAGGGGAAGGCTTTTACAGCTGAGTGCGTAGAGACCATGGTAAGTCCGCAATTGAGTGCGTGGGCCCCTACAAGTGTGTGCGCATGGTCTAGAAATTCTGTATAAGGAATATCTAAAGTAATAAAGAATACTTGAATTAATTCTGTGTCTATTTTTATATACTTGTGTATTTTCTGTATTTACGCACTTGAATGATAGTTATCTATATTTCCGAATTTATTGCTTCACCAAGATCTGGATCCATTATTATATGTGCTTTTATGCATGATTAGATGTTTATGTGAAGTTTATAACTCTCTGTAACTGGAAATCACTTAAGTTCGGACATTTCGTGAATAAGTGTTCGTCAAGGTAGGATCAAACTTGAAATTTAATAAAATGCCTTAACCACATCACATAGCCTTCTGGGTGTAGAAGCCTGGTTCTAGCATCCCCCAATACTCCCTTGGGTGAGACTGCAGCCCATGCTATGTGGGTTGTTGCCGAAAGGGCTGGTAGTGTAGGGATTTGTTGGTTAGCGCAGCTAACTCTGAACCTGGGTCCAAGCCCCCTCAAGCCAACAAATGGATCAAGCATAGGTTTAATGAGTTTGCGTGGGATATAGATCACCGTCTGAAGTGCTTACTAAGTCAAGCTAACCTTCAGATTTTAGATGAAAAACTTAGGGACTGGTATATAGCTTCGCTATTACCTCCCTTAAGATTGTCATTATCTCAATAGAAGATTGGGTCGCAAGCCGAAGTGTTGGAAATTGTGATGAAGCTAGAAGTCTCGCCGATCCAAGATACGAATGTAGGAGTTCAACATATCCAAGCACAACTAGCAAGCCTGCATATATAGTTGCAGGATCTAAAGAAGGGAAAGGAGGTTAAGTCATAGGCACATTTTGCAGTTTGGTGCAAAAAATGCAAGGTCGAAGGTCATCATAAGGATCAATGCCTTGTATTCTGGGATTATATAGTTGTGGGAGGTTCTAATCAGCTAAAGCCAGAGTCTTCCGCTGGATCAAGCACCGGTGCAAGTACCTAGTGTAGCATTTGCCAAGTATCAAGACATCATTCGACATATAATTGTTCCCTATTACAGAAGTTTATACAATCTCCAAAGCAACTCTTTTGTAACTTTTGTAAATCAATTGGTCATGATGAGAGGAATTTTCGAAGCTATGAAATAATGATGGACAAAACTCTGTTGTATAGAATGCAGGTTGAAAACCGCGTACAGAACGACCGAGGCTCACCTATAGTTCGCAGAGGATTCCAATGACGGGGAAGAGGAGGAGTTGGAAGAGGTCAGGGCTAGATTATTTTTTACAACGACGGGGAACTAGGACACTTTACGTGTGAATTTCAGAATCCAACGCACCCTTCGTGTCAGTGTTGTCGTCAATTTGATCATGTTATAGAAGGTTGCCCAATCTTAATAGCGAAGATGCATGAGAAGAAGAACCAGCAACTGATGCAGAATATTCAAATGATGAGATCTGAGCTTCATAAAGATGTTCCCAATGTCATCATATTCACGCGAAGAGGTGTAGTCACTGGTGAAGACAAGGTCGATGGCAAACAACCAGAATCAGACTCATGGTTCCGAAAAGCTGGTGATAAGAATTTTGGGTTTGATTTACATAGAGAAAAAGAGACATTCATGGAAGCGAGAAAGAGTTTTATGGGTCCAGGTGCTTCTACATCTCAGAACCAGATGTCGATAGTCTCACAAAAGGAGAAACCTGAAGATGCTACTGCAACACAAGATTCAGATCCCATAATGTTAAAATAGTTTCTAGACCTACATGAAGTTATTGCGGGATCAGAAGGCAATAGAAGGACTGCAAGAACTGATAGATAATTGCGTCAGCAAGGATAATTCATTACCAGGACAGCGTGCAGTCAATAAGGTGAACCAAAGCAAGAAGAGAACTGGTAGGGAGATGCGGTTGACTGCGCAGATTGGTGATTTTGAAATGGATCAGGTAATCCTAGTATTAGGCTCTGATGCTAATGTATCGTCGAAGCAGACTTGGGAACGTACGGGAAAGCCTAAGTTACAGTGGTCAACAATTCAGCTGTGCATGGAAAATCAACAAAGATAATTCCAATGGGGTTGCTGCATGGAGTAACGGTAGATATTGAAGGTGCAAGAGTAGTGGATGATTTCGAAGTTATTGAGATCGTTGATGATAGTAATCCATACCTAGTGTTGCTCGGGATTGATTGGGCCTTTGACATGAATGTCATCATTAACTTAAAGAAGTGAAGCATGGTATTTGAAAAAAATGAACTTCGAGTAATTGTCCCGTTGGATCCAGCTGAAGGTACGTAATACACATAACTGAACCGTGACTATTATGAAGATGATGACATTCAACACATCTATAAGTTAACTATGTGAAATGAAGATTGGATAAATCCCACTGCGGATGGAAGGATCATTTGGGAGGATGACTATTCCTGCCAATCAGATTTAGATGAAGAATTAGAAAATTGGTAGAATCGGTTGCATGAGGTCTCTACACTAAGATGTAATCATCTCACAAAATCGCTACGTTGTGTATCTACTGAGTTGCATAAGTTACCCTATTATGATGGCTTGGGTGATGTCAATATATTTCTTAACCATTTTGAAAGGGATGTACCCTAGGAACATCGGTTCCAGACCTTAGATCTAACATTAAGAGCTACACCTACAATATGGTGAGGTACGCACGGGGATAATTTCGTTGACTGGAAGGAATATCGTAGAATGATACGATTAAGATTTAGCTATGCAAACACCCGACTCACTGAAAAAGACACAGGGAAGTATGATCTACACGAACATCTGGCATGGTGGACTAAGGCGTGGGATGAGATACCTCAGCCTGAGTGGGTGCATATCTTTATTCATGCCCTGGATGTTATCCCAAAGAACTAGTATTTAGGGATTGAGTTGTGACATGGGACCGCTGATACGAAAGTTTCTTGTTGGTTCAATTTTGAAGATGGGTTCGAATGCATTGATGAAGCGCTTCAGGAAATTAAAGTAGCAATCTTCCGAACACCTGTCAAACCTATCACATGGGTACAACCTGACTGGAGTATGTAGCTACAACATGCTTTAGAATGTTACAATGTTACAATGGAAGAAGATGATGAGGATCTATGGAATATTAATATCCCTGAATTAGAGGGACAACATGAAGTTGGTGGAACCACTGTTGAGTTCCTTGATATTTCACAACTGGTGCTCAAAAAGTAAGTAAACATTAGTTTAGAAGTAGAACCAAAAATTACAAACATTAGCGACTATTGGGATGAAGATACAATGGATAAGATAGCTAAATTATTACATGAATATCAATATTTATTTCCAACTAAGTTCTCTGACTTGAAGGGGATAGTAGGAGATTTGGGGATGATGAAGATCAATTTAAAACCTGATGCAAAGCTAGTTACGCAGTGCCCATATTGGTTGAATCCCAAATACAAAGAAAAGGTACGAGAGGAACTCGATAAGATTCTCGCAGGCAAAATAATTGAGCCTATAGAAGAATCTGAATGGGTCAGTCCTATGGTGGTCCAAGAGAAGAAAACAAAAGGTGATATCAGGATCTACGTAGATCTGCGGAAGTTAAACAATGCATGTGTACATTATCCATTCCCTATGCCATTTATAGATGATGTTCTTGGGAATGTTTGTAGATAGGAAGCTTATTCATTTACTAATGGATTCTCGGGGTACCACCAAATTAAGATTGTGCTGGAGGATATTCACTACAGAATGGGGGTCGTTCCAATATACAATCATGCCTTTCAGACTAAAAAATTCTCCTATGATTTTCTTAAGGGTGGTTGTTGCAACATTCAAGGAATCCATTCATAAGTGTTTGGAAGTCTACTTTGATGATTGGAATGTGTTTGGGTTGGTTAAAAAGCATGTCTCTAGTTTGCGCCTAATGTTGGATACATGTAGGAAGTATCAGATCTCCTTGAACTTGAATAAATGCACTTTTTGTGTACCTTGCGGAATATTGTTAGGCCATGTTGTCTGTAAGAAGGGATTGATGGTAGACCCTACTAAGATCATCGTAATTATCAATTTGGAGCCCCCTAAGAACGTAAAGTAGCTACGCACGACATTGGTTCATACTGAGTACTATAAGAATTTTATTAAGGCATACGCGTAGATCACTGCGCCATGGAGAAGTTGTTAAACAAGGATGCTACGTTTTGTTGTGATGATGATTGTCAGAAAATCTTGGATACTCTAAAGGAGAAGATGGTTACGGTGCCAATCCTAGTATTCCCAGATTGGAAGAAGGAATTTCATGTGCATGTGGATGCGTCTTGTATAGCATTGAGAGTCATCTTAACACAATCAGGGGCAGGAGATATCGATCACTTGATTACCTTTGCTAGTCAGAAACTATCTAAGGCCAAAAAGAACTACTCAACCACAAAGCGCGAAGGATTGAACATGGTTTATGCCCTATAGAAATTCAGGCATTATCTATTAGGTGTGCACTTTAAGATGTACAAAGACCATTCTGATTTGAAGTACCTGGTCAATAAGCCTATGTTTGGTGGGGGGGGAATCTGTAGATGGTTTATCCTTTTCCATTTTGAAGTGATAGTGAAGCTCGGGAGATTGAATGTTGGACCAGAACACCTTTCTCAGATCGAAAATGGCGAAGAGCCTGCAAATATTGAGGAAGGATTACCTAATGCACAACTCTTTGCTGTTAGGGTTGCGGGTGAGCATTTTGTAGATATTGTTCAGTTTTTTCTACTAGCATAGCTCCTGAAGGTTATAAGATGCAACAGAAGAAGGAATTAGTTGTTAAGGCTGCAGATTTTTCTGTGATTACAAAAAAATTATATAAGATGGGGTCCGATGAATTTCTAAGCCAATATGTGACTGAATATGAAAGACACAACATTCTAGTTGAAGCACATGGTGGTGTCACTAGAGGACACTGTGCAGGCAAGGAAATTGCACAGAATATCCTACGAGCAAGGTTATTGTGGCCAGCGATACATAAATATTCCAAGGAATATTGCAGTGTGTTCGATGTGTGTCAAAGGATTGGGAGACCATCATGAAGGGATGAACTTCCATTAAATCCACAGATCATGTTACAAGCATTTGATAAATGGGCAATTGACTTTGTTGGACCTATTCAGCTACCAGTAAAGAAGACGGGGGTGTGTTATATTATCACTACAATGGATTACTTAACCAGGTGGGCGGAGGCACAACCTGTGAAGTATTGCAGTGCGGACACTTCTGCGAAATTCATATTTGATTTTATTCTATCAAGGTTTGGATGCCCGAATATTCTGATGAGTGACAGAGGGTCACACTTCTTGAATGAGACAATTGCAGCTTTAACAGAAGAGTTCTAGATGTACCATTAGAAGAGTACATTGTATCACCCCCAAGTGAATGGCATTGTTGAAGCTTTCAACAAGATATTGGAGAATTCCCTTACAAAGGTTTGCAATGTTAATAGGAATGATTGTGATGTGCGCATACCAATGGTTCTATGGGCATATAGGACTACTTGTAAGAAAATGACTGGGAAAACACCCTTTCGACTGGTTTACGGACATGAAATAGTAATGCTGATTGAATACATAGTGCTCTGCCTAAGGATCAAAACAGAAACTGAGATGGTAGATCGTGACATCATGTAGGAATGCCTAGCGCAATTGTTGGCGTTAAAAGAAAACCGCTTTTTAGTTGGCTTTCATCAGCATGTATAGAAAGCTAGAGACAAGGCATGGCATGATCATCACATCAAGCAGCGCGCCTTCAAAAACGGTGATTTGGTCTTGATGTATGACAACAAGTTTAGCAAATTTTCGGGGAAGTTTCAGCTGCACTGGCTAGGATCATATGTAATTAAGGACATTTCTGATGGTGGCGCGATTCATCTCGCGAAGATGAATGGAGAAGTATTTCCTGGCATGATTAATGGAAGTAATTTGAAGGTTTATAGGGACGATCCGGCCCCTGCGCAATGACTACATGGTCATGGGAAATTCTTAGTGCTTCTGGCAGTTGAAAGAAATTGTGGGACTATAAACTACTCTACCATGGAAAATTTTTATCAAAGAAGGAAGGTTGTGCGATGTTTTGGAAGATCGCGCAGGTGGAAACTATGACAAGGTAGTTGCGCTACAAGGAGGATTGTCGCGCGACCTACCCAGAAAGTGACCATTGGAATAGCTACAGTTGATTTGACAATGATTTTGACATTAACTGGAGCAAGGGAATTGCATTTAAGAGTCAAATCTGGGAAAATCTGTCGCCAAAATCGCATTTATGAGGAAGATTTGCAGGGGAACAAACAATTTGAATTCAAATCAGGTTATAAATATCACACCCCACTCCACACTTAGACACTTTTCTTCTTGATAAACTATTATGTGTTGTCACGCTTAAAGAGCCGAGTGTATTGCTGCATGTCTCGTTACCTGAGTTGGGCAGAAGTTGAGCAAGAGTTCTTGAAGAGATGGTTAGGAAAAATCATGACTGCCAGTCCCGGCCATAACACCCAGGTCACCGAGGCCAAAGCCTACTATCTCTGTGGCAGGAGAGAAAAAGCAGAAAAAGACACAGCAGCCCCCAGTTGAACAATCACCGTGGAAGATCCCAACTGAGCAAAGGAAGAAGGGTAGAATGGATAAAAACAAGCAACCTATGGAACCTCAGGACTTGGACGAAGAAGAAATGAATGTAGGGATTGAGGATATCAGCACAGAAGGCACCGAACCAATTTCTCGACTACCGCTGTATATACCACCATGAAAGCCTACTGCCAAAGTAACTAAGGACCTCAACTCTGTAAAATTCAAGGTATTCAAGCCATTGTTGCAGGAGGAAGTAAGTATTGAGGGTGACTTGTTGGCCCGGGTACCATATCTGAAGATGGAAGATTGGGATTTGGGAGACCGTGAAAATTTCCACAATTGGAACCCAGAAAGTACTTGAAGACGGCCTACTATGTGTTACAAGACTTGAACCAATGAAGTGGGTGGTCGGTATTGAGTGCACGGTATTGCTCAATTTGTTGTATGTCTCGCATTTTAGTTGCAGTATTATTAATACTATTTTTGTGCGTCAGTCGTTTACATTGGTCCACGATGGGTGTCTCTTGCTGGGAGGGCCCATCCCAATTGATGACATGTTGATACGAAGAATCAAAGAGCTGCCATATCAGGGCGCGAACCCCACGTATGCTTTTGTGGGGAATTCACAAGAGAAAAATCTCGCAGATCAAGAAGTCACGAGGATATGCCATCAATTCCATTTCCGATGAAGCTGTGCAGTTTTCTTCATAGATATTGATAGGAAAAATCATGAGAAAGTGTTGTGTTGATGAAGTGTTAGCACCAGTGGTATCCTTGGTTGCGCAGTGCAGCAAGGGGGTCCAATTCAATTGGGTGAAGTACCTATGCCAAGAATTCTTGGATGATTGTCGTGAAGCACAGGAGGAAGGAAAAGCATTCCACTACGCGTGGTTGTTATTGTTGATCGCGCTGATAGCTTGGAGGACGCCAGAGGATTCCTAGTTCCCTACGATGGAGCCGGAGTTGTGTGAGGTTGCCAATTTTTTCTCGTTGTGGGCAATAAAGGACCCTACCCGTGTAATTGAAAATAATATGTTCTGGGTAATGTTTGAAATGGAATTGCAAATGGTGATTAACCAGAAGCCATGGTTTTCACCCAGTCTGTTCACAGAATATCGGTGCATTGTTGATTTTAAGGCCAATTTCCACCATGTCTACATTCGTGCGAGACGTGATTTGACAAAAAAAAATGGACGACATTGTTGTTTTTGGTCACCGAAGACGATATCACACAGCTAGTCCTTCAGTGGCTGATTGACTGGCTCCTTCCAACAGATATTGTAGAAGGTATAACATGGACTAGTAAAGAAGGTGCAACATGCACTAGTAAAGGGGTGTATAAGGAAAAGAATATGGTGACCATCGACCTAGAAAAGAATACCGTATAGGAACTAGAGCGCGAGCAAGACGATGAGCAGCATACAAAAGAACTTGATCCAGGTATCGAAGACCCCTATGTAGACCTGGAGGATGTTGATTCTCTCTTTGTTGTCAAGTGGCGACAAAAGTCAAGTGCGGGAGGCACACGTAAGAAGCACAAATCCGATAAGTCCGTTGACATGGAGGCCATGGTCCTCACTAAAGGGGACCTTTATGAAATTGGATATACTATCAGGTCCGCGACAAAAGATATTTGGGGCCACATTGAAGAACAGTACCAGTCTGTTTTGATGAAGGTCCAGACGGGCTTCAGAGAGTTTCAGGTTCAAGTGAGCCAGGTTCAAGTGAGCCAGTCTCAAGAAAGCGAGAAAACAACAACATCTATCAGTGTGCAGTCGGTACTCACTTCAAATCTCTATGTTGTACCCCTGCCTCATGGATCCTTACACTTGAATGATGTCGCAAAAAGGGAAAGTGCCCAGCCACCTAAGAATGTGAGTATTAACTTTGCGATGCTCCCCTTATCCGCATTGCATGAGATGCATTGGGGTGTAGCAAATGAGCTTAAGGTCCAAGAGAAATGGGCTCTCATGGTGATCAAGGATCTGCAGATCACCAGTCAACAGATGTGTGATGAAAATCACAAAGCTCTCCAAGATCGTGATGAGGCAGCTACAAGAAGGGTGTGACTGGAGCATGCCATTTCCCGAGTATGTAGTGAGCTCTCCGAGCTCCAGATTCAGTCTGAGGCTGCTTCTGAAGAAAAAGTGCAATAGTTGGTCGATGTTGTTTGGTCAATTTAGTGTATTCTAAATTTCTATTTAAAATGTCAATCCTAGATTCGTAAACTGACGAAGTGAAGTGTACTATATGTACTAGATAACCATTTCCTTAGTCTTTTGTCGTTTTTGAGTTTTCTAGTTTGTTTTTGGATTTATCTTTTCCTAATGTGTGATGGCGAAAATGAAAGTTAAGTGTGGATGGTGATGGTGATTTCTACAGTGATTTCCCCAAACTTAAAAGTGATCAAAGAGAAAGCTTTAAAACAACTGTAATGAAATCAATTCTTAAGAGGAAGTAAATGTATCAAACAGTGAACTAATGACAATGGCCCAGTATCCTTGCTGCTGAATGAAAAGAAAGTAAAAACTGAACTTAAAGCAACTCAAATTAAAAGCAAAGCAGCTAATTCACACTACTTCAACTCTTCAGATCCTTTACCCTTCAGCTCAATCTACCTTGTGGGAAGCAATTATGAACAAGTCAAGTAATATGATATCTAAATGGCAAGAAATTAAATTGCATAAAAGAAACTAATCACACTACTTCAACTCTTCAGATCCTTTACCCTTCAGCTCAATCTACCTTATGGGAAGCAATCATGAATAAGTCTAAGCAATATGATAACTAAGTGGCAAGAAATTAAGCTGCATAAAGGAAACTAATCACACTACTTCAACTCTTCAGATCCTTTACCCTTCAACTCAATCTACCTTGTGGGAAGCAATCATGAACAAGTTTAAGCAATATGATAACTAAATCACACTACAATAAGTAATATTCTGATTCCTTACTAATAGAGTCACTTGACTATAGAAAGAAACCATAAAAAAATGAGTAGTATTATGTCTAGGTAGCAGAAAAAGAAATAAGCAAATCACAACTTGAAAAAGGACAGTGCTGGAATTAAACTTCAGAAAATGGAAATTAGTAGGAAGGACAAGATGATCTCATATGTCAATAGTTATCAAAAAGATGAAAATTTGCCCGGGCTGCCTAAGAAATCCTGCAGTAAAACGTTGATCAGCTGATAGCTATAAGAAAACAAAAGTGAAAATATAAACAGCAATGAATTAAAAACATCAAAACGACATGTTATATACAAGCTAGTAATTATAAAAACAGAAACATAATAAAATCAAATGACAACTATACAGGGCTTTAGTGCGCAGGGACCCTCTGCCACCTCAGCCAGTCAACGAACAGTCACAAGAATGAGCTCAAGAAAGTAGTCTTCTCATGTATTAAAACAGCAGCAACATATAAAACAGAGTACAGTGGGGTGACAATAGAAAACAGTTCAAAAATTACATTCCAAAAAGCTTCTTTACAACGTTCATCAACGCGTTATTTATAATGAAAAAGTGCTGAACTGACTAACTGAATCCTGTGCTATTAACTGCGTTGCCAAAGACACGTAGATCTCCTCAGCCGAGATCTAGCGTAACTGTCATCATGCCTATTAAATCTTCGGAGTGTAGCTGTTGGATTCAGGTTACGGGGATGATCTCCAGGTGTGCCGATGTCTCCGTGGGCTGAGGACTGGGCCATGTAAACTCTCATGTGCTCCAAATAGAGACGTGCCACCGCTAAATACCTTGGTTGGCTTTGCCTTTGACCCTCGTTGACCGTGACCTTCTATGGATGATTTGGTAGATTTGAAGGGACACGTTCCATGTACTCGTCACCTGTAGCTTGCCCATGTGGCTCGTTTCTTCATAGGACACCTGTAGCATAGATTTTAACAAAATAGCTACGGAATCCTGTGCTGGTTGCGGAAACCTGTGCTGGCTGCGGAAACTGACAAGTTTCCACAGCTGCCTGAACAAAATTCTAAACCAAACAACAGTCATAAGCATAGTTAGAAAACCATGTCATAAGCTCTTTTTAGACTATAATGCAATGATTTAACATCTTGATGGATGAAGTAAGTGGGAAAAAGAAGGCTGAGAGGGTGTATAGGAAGATGCAGGTTTGAGGCTCAACATACCCCCAATGTGAAGGTGTTGCATGTCCTCATGCAACCAAAATTTAGTTATTTCCCTCTAATCCATATGCTCTGAGGCTTCTTCTAGGACATCTAGCCCTCTTTTCTTCTTCTTTGATGCTAACATCATCCTTGGTTTCTTGACTAGACATTTGAACTTGAGATTAATCAATGCTCTGCTTAACTTTTTGCACTTCTTCTTCAATTTCCTGTTTTTCTTTTGCCACAGTCCTAAATGGAGCATAGTGTTATCATGGACAATCTTGTCTACTTTACTCTGCTCTTTGAGTGCTTCATTTTCCTATTTGATATGCTTATTTAGGACTTCTAGTTCAAATAATTCCTGTTTCAAAGACTGAACTTGTGCATCTAGTGGCAGAGTGGTACTTGGTCCTGCAGCTGATTGTTCTAAGGACTCCAGGTAGTTATATGCCTCTTGCTGATTAGGATCTACCTCAGGTGTCTTTCTCGGACTAGGCTCAAAATCTGGTGGAGGAGGAGGACTGTTCTCTCTTTCCGGCCGAAAAGGGCTTTCATCATGTGGAGGACTTGATTCAATGCTTGGTTGGGCTGGAGATTTCTCAATTGTCTCTTCACATAAATCAATAAAATGAGACTGTTTTTCTTGGGTTTTATTCACTTTTCCTTTTAGCCTAGTGCTCCTCCTTAAGTATGGACTAGTACTCTTCTCTTGTGCACTCTATTTTCCTTTTTGCTTTTTTCTTTCCTATAGCAGCAGCTTGAAGATGTATTAATCTTTCTGACAGAGGTTGATAATCCTCCTCTATGGATTGCTTAGGGGATGGATAGACTTCTTGAATGGTTCTTTTGCCTTTTTCTTTCTTATGTTTCTTATTTTTAGCTCTATCTTCTTCTTCTTTTTGGACAGTTTCTTGAATTTGTATTGTAGGGGAGTCTTGGACTATAATGTTCTTTTCTTTCCTTCTACTTTTCCTTGGGATCTTTGGTGGACTGCTTCCAGAGGCCTCAGACGGCTCTTGGAAGTAGTTTCTTGTCAAAAATTTCTCCCAAGTATCCTTAGTTTTCTTTAACTGGTCCTCAATAAGAATTTTTATAAATCCATGATGGTAGAGATGAGATTCAATGTTGCCTATGTGTTTTTGAACTGTAAAACTCATCTTTTTCAAACTCAATAACAGAAAATGACGCAAATTAAGAGTGTGACCCTCTAAGAAATTCATCATAAGTCTAGCATGATACATATATATAGAACCAAAACAACCTTCACATGTCATAAATTTCTGGATGGCTAACAGTAGACTATACCATTCCTCTTTTAGTGCATGAACAGGGATGCCTCTTGTAAATACGGTGGTATCCATACCTTGGTTTTGTAGCATGATTCTCCATATTTGATCGTCCACACTTCTATTTTTAAACCACCTTTCACCTTCTTGAGGTAGGCCTGTGGCAGCTGCTACTGTGGCCTCAGTCACTGTAAACTTTAAGTCTCCAATCTCCACTGTTTGTCCATCAAAAGACCGCGCAAAAGCTTTGGTCACCTCCTTGTTATGCCCTTTAAACTTTTGGATAAATCGTAGCCATCTGGCTTTCTTCAGCAATTCCTTAGTTTGAGGATAACCCTCCAAGTATTTCGGTCCTTCTGGCTCAGCTCTCAGTAATTTTCCCATCTGCTGTTTTAAATTCCAACTGAGAGTTCTTCTGCGTGTGAGGGTTCAGAAAAAAAACGGCTCTGTTACAGGGTTTAGGATAGACTGTAGTGACTACAGTCGGGGTTTTAGGATGACTGTAGTGACTGCAGTCAGAAATGGAGAACAAACTGTAGTGGCTGCAGTCGGAAATGGAGAACAAACTGTAGTGGCAGTACCCGAATTACCGGAGGAACAGAGGGTGAGCAACAGTGAGCAAGTTCAAAATAAAATGCGGATGCATGCGAGATGTATGGTATTAGTGGAGTGGTAACGAATGGAATCGGATTGATGACTGTGTATGAAATTTTTACACGTCTCAATAGACGGCTGCGGAAATTACGGCTAAGAAGAACCCTAACACAATAGGTCACGTCTCAAGAGTACGGGTAATAAATAGAAGTGCAGTCAGTCTTGAGTTTAAACTCGGAATAATCATGAGATCGTTGGAGAAATGAATGCAAGGTGTGTGGAGTGATATCGTGGAATAGGAGTGGTAGTGGAGCTATCGTATCAAATCATTGCACATAGTAGAACTTGTTATGGTTTGATAACTCTGCGTAATTATGACTTGAATTGTTATTTGATAAAGATTTTTTATCATACCTTTGGAAACTTTGTCAATTTTTCCTCGAGGCTTCTAACCAATTGCTCTTCCTTAATGTCTTGGAGATGCCCCATGTCTTTAGCTCAATTACACCTGCATTTCATGATTATGGCACTAACAGTTGACTGTAAATTTGAAAACAGAGTGATGCTTGCTGCGGAAATTGTTTTTGGCTGCGGAAACTGCTTTTGGCTGCGGAAACGGTGTCCTGCTGTGGAAACTGAGACAGCACCCCCTTAACTGCACAAAGATAGTTAGAGAAGAACTAACTGAATGAAAATAGTCCTGGACTTTTATTGATGAAGTGAAATGGAATGAGTGGAATGAAATGAAAATGAAGTGGGGTGAAGTGAAATGGTAATGAGAGTGAGATGGAGGTGAAGTGAGACGGAAAATGAAATGGAGTGAAGACGGAAAGAGAAGGAGAGGAGATTTTTTTTTGGAAAATATAGAGTGTCAGGTGTCCCTGATTTTCACTCTACATTTTCTATATAGGATTGCCAATCTATGATTGGTTTTCAGGCTTATACGATTTTTTTTTTCTCTCTCTTTTTTTTTTTTTTTAAAGAAAGAAACAAAGACTAGGCTGATGGGGGAGAAGGATTCTTCTCCACCAGCTTTATTGCAGAATTCTCCTGGAACATTTTGACAAATTCCTCTTTTGAGAGTGGCTTATGATAAATTTTCAATCGGTGGCCATTCACAATGAGAGGAGTTTGAAATTCATCAATAGTCTTGATTCTTATCGCTCCATTGTTAAAGACTTTTTCAATCTCATATGGCCCAAGCCAATGAGTCTGAAATTTTCCTTTGAAGTCTTTAAACTTGGAATCGAACAGTAATGCCCAATCTCTTTCTTGAAACTTTCTCTCTTTGATGTATCTGTCATGCCACTTAGCTCTTTGATGTTGAACTAGATCAGTCTTTAAAATTGCATCTTGTCTGATCTCATCTAGCTCATTCAGCTGCTCCATTCTGTGCTTTTGGGCTTTTGATAGATTCATCCCCAACTGGACTGCCATCTTGAAAGTCTTGATTTGAAACTCAATGGGGAGTAGGATCTCCTTCCCATAAACAAGTTCATAGGGAGAATGTCCTGTTGTATTCTTCCATGTAGTTCTGTAGGCCCATAAGGCTTCAGGAAGCCTTTCTACCCAATATTTTATGTGTAGATGAACAATTTTGGTGATGATGCTTTCAAGAACTTTGTTTGTAGATTCCACTTGGCCATTTGCTTGCGGATGGTAAGGAGTAGATTTTCTATGCTTGATTTTATATTCTTCCATCAGCTTCTCCATCAAGTTAGATGTAAATTGACTTCCCTGATCTGTCACAATTTCTCTTGGGACACCAAAACAAGTAAAAATATCTTCAAAAAGAAATTGAACAACTGAATTTTCAGTGGCAGAAGGAAATGCTTTGGCTTCTACCCATTTAGTGACATAATCAGTGCATACCAATATATACTTCTTTTGTTTAGATGGTGGATTAATGTGTCCAATGAAATCTAAAGCCCATTTTTCAAAGGGTTCGATGAGTACCTGTGGTTGTAATGGCATTGCATTTGAAAGAGTCGGTCTCCCAATTCTTTGGCAGCTGTCACACCTTCTGACATATTGTTTTGTATCTTTGAAAAGGGAAGGCCAATAATATCCTAAAGAAAGGATTTTGTAGGCCGTCCTTTCGTCAGCAAAGTGTCCACCGCATGGTTCATCATGACATGCCTTGAGGATGTCAGGAATTTCATCTTCCCGAACACATCTTCTGATCACACAATCTAGCCCTGTTTTAAACAATTCATTAGAAATCCATGAATAACTTGAGCTCTCCTGAATATTTTTTCTTTTTTCACCAGGAAATAGATGTGGAGGTAGCTTCCCTGTAACCAAGTAGTTATCAATATCTGCATACCAAGGATTCTTAGTAGTTACTGCAAACAAATATTCATCTGGAAACTTATCCTCTACAGGAGAATCTTCGTTAGTATTTTGGATTCTAGACAAGAAATCAGCTATTGTATTTTGTTTCCCTGGTCTATCCAACATAGTAATATTGAATTCTTGTAAAAGTAAGAGCCATCTTGTAACTCTGCCATTAGTAACAGGTTTATTCATAAGATATCTAATTGCAGAATGATCAGTATGGACAAAAGTTTCATAGCCGGTTATATAGTGTCTAAACTTATTGATTGCATGAACAACAGCTAAGAACTCTTTCTCAGTCACAGTATAGTTTAACTCAGTGGGAGTCAAATTTTTACTGGTGTAGTAAATGGCATAAGGAACTAAATCCTTTTGTCCTAACACAACTCCTAGAGTTGTATCTGAAGCATCTGTGGAAATATGGAAAGGAAGTTTCCAATTTGGACCTCTCAAAATGGGTGCTTCAGATATTCTTATTTTCAAAGTTTCAAATGCAGATTGACAATCAGGATCCCATTTGAATTCAAAATCTTTTGTAAGTAATTTGAAGAGTGGAGATGCTATTTTGGTGAAGTTTTCAATAAATCTTCTATAGTATCCAGTAAATCCAAGAAAACTTCTAACATCTTTTTGACAATTTGGAATAGGCAACTTGGAGATGACTTCGACTTTTGATCTATCAAATTTAATCCCATCTCCTGAAATATGATGTCCTAAAACAATCCCTTCAGTGAAAATCATAAAGCATTTTTCATGACTTAATGATAGGTTTGTTTCTTTACATCTTATAAGGACTTTTTCCAAATTCTCTAATGCCTCTTCAAACGAATTACCATAAACTGTAAAATCATCCATATACACCTCTACACAATCATGGATTAGATCAGAAAATATTCCTAGTACTGCCCTTTGAAATGTTGCGGGTGCGTTGCATAATCCAAAAGGAAGTACTCGATAAGCAAAAGTTCCCCATGGACAGGTAAATGTGGTCTTGTCCTGATCTTCAGGTGCTACCTGAATCTGATTGTAACCACTAAAACCATCCAAAAATGAAAAATACTTTTTGCCTGCTAAAGTATCTAATACCTGATCGATAAAGGGTAAAGGAAAGTGATCCTTCAAAGTTGCTTTGTTCAATTCCCTGTAATCAATGCATACTCTCCATTTACCATTCTTTTTAGGTACTATAACCAAAGGAGAAACCCATTAGCTATCTGAAATTGGATAAATGAAGTTCACATTAAGTAACTTTTGGAGCTCTTCTTTCACTATCTCCCTAAGGTTTGGATTCATCCTTCTCTGAGGTTGTCTGATTGGTCTACTATTTTCCTCAATATAGATGTGATGAATGCAAGTCTTAGGGTCAATACCTTTCATATCGGTATACTCCCATGCAAATGCAGTAGAATGTTTTTGCAAGATTTTGGTTAGTTCTTCCCGTTGTGATCTTTCCAAATTTGTGTTGATATTCAATATTTTTCCTGGAAAGATCTCAATGGCAGAACTACCAAATTCTTCCATAGAGAAAAGAGACATTTGTCTAGATGATAGATACTCAATGTCAGAATCTAACTGAAATTGTGTGTGGTCATATTCTGAAGATGTTTCAAAATTTTCTAATGTGTTCAGAATTTGACTATCTTCACTAACTTCAGAGATGGTAAAGACAGGTTGTATAGTATCTTCATCATCAATCCATTCATTATCTCCTATTTCTGTGATTGCTTTTGCTGGAGGATACAGATTGAATTTCTTTGTCGAATTACCATCAGAAATATACATATCCCCAGACCTACAACTGATGAAAGCATTGGTTGTGGCTAGCTAAGGTCTTCCTAAAATGAGAGGATGTCCTCCTAAATTACTCTTGGGAGTTAAAATCATGAAATCCACTGGATATTCCCAAGAGTCTAAGGAGACTGGAATGTCTTCTAATACACCATCTGGTTTAATAATTGATCGATCTGCAAGTTGCAGTAAAGTAGGTGTAAAGAGAAGATTAGTAAGTTTCAGCTGTTCCATAGTCTGTCTACTCATAATGTTGATAGCAGCCCCTAAATCAATCAAAGTGTTTGGAATTTCAACCCCATTGATATGTGTTTTGACAATTGGACTACCGAGATCTACATACTTCTGCATAGTAATTTTTCCCATCATGATGTCTGCAATTTTCCCTACCAGGTGGATTCTTCTTGTGTCTCTAGGTTTCCTTCCTTGTCTTTTAAGACTCAACTCCTTTATTGTTTTTGCTAGCATAGGAATCTCTTTAATGGCTTGTAACAAGGGAATCTTGATATAGACATTCTTCAATTCATCTAGAAAATCATAGTCAGGCAACAAGATTTGTTTTTCCACCCCTTTGTCAATTTGTAATCTTTCAGGAAAAGGAGGTGTGGATAAAGATACAGGTTGCTCAACTATAGGAGTTGTAAGGGTTAGTTCTTCTTTTTCTTTCCGAGTGTTTGGGTTTTGAAGAGATGCTTCAGAACCCTTATTGGCTTCAAGAGATTCTTCCTCAGAAATGCTTTGATTTTGGGCATCTATAGAAGGTTTATCTAGAACTCTACCAAATCTGAGTTGTACATCATTGAGAGGAACAATCATATAGGCAGGAAATTGTTGACCTTTTATCATGTAAGCATTTTGAGGGTTTTTATTATTGGGGTTTGGAAATGGCTGAGAAGGAAGTTGATTTGACTTCTGTTGGAATGGAAGCAAGAGTTGAGAATTTGGGTTTTGTTGAGAAGGTTGTTGTTGTTGAAATGGAAATTATAGTTGTGGATTTTGATTTGGAAGTTGTGGAGCCTGTTGATTTTGAAAAGATGGAGGATATTGATAAAATTGAACAAATCTCCCATAAGGATTTTTCATACCTTGTACCCATGATTGAAAAGGATTTTGAGGTTGGGACCAAGGTTGTTGCCAAGGATTCCAATTTGGTGAGGGTTGAAAGTTCATAGAGTTGTTAAACCCTTGATTTTGTTGCCCCTGCCAAGGTCTCCTTACAACAAAACAGAGAGACTCAATTGTATTTGGATCTTCTTGAAAGACAGCTTTGAGCCCAGGAATTGAAGGACAATCCTTGGTCTCGTGATTCTCTGAACAGATCACACATGTTTCTACAACTTTTGCATCCAAGGGACATTTCCTGAGAGCATGTTTTTTTCTACATTTTGGGCAAAAGATGGCTAAAGCTTCAGCTTTTGCTTTCTGCTTATTGTGGATCTTAAGAGTGTCTAGTTGCTCACTAAGACTCCCTAAGATATCAGTTTTGAATTCATCAAGCATATTGCCAATCTCAGCCCTACTTACTGATCCAGTTGCAGATTTGTTTGCTCTGATGAGAGAAGGATCTCTAGGCACTTTTCCAGTTTTAGATTTTCCTCTTGAGAGATGGACACATAGTTCTGCTATGTCATGAAGTGGTAGTTGAGATATGTCTCCTTTTCCCATCATGTTCAAAATATCTATCCATTCATCTCTAATGGCTTTTAATAGAAGGGCTTTCAAGGTTTCCTCATCTAAATTACTCATCTTTGCTCTTTTCAGATTGTATTGGAACCTTTCAAGTAAACCCTCCAAGTTTTCATCTTCTTTTTGTACCATTTTAAATACTTCATCCTTGTGGTTGGTAGGCATACAATAATCCATGTATCTATCCAAGAATGTTTGTTTCATATCATTCCAAGTCCTAATGGATTGAGTGAGTAATCCCATGAACCATTTCAAAGCAGCTCCTTTCAATGTTGAAGGAAACAATTTGAGTTTTTGAGAGTCTTCCAGATAATCATAGGTTCGACACACGACCTCAAACTCAAATAGAAATGTTTCAGGATCTTCATATCTTAACCCATGAAAGTTTGGGAGGAGAGATGGTGAAATGTTTTTCATTGTTGCTCGAGAATCCTCATCGACTATAGGAAATCCAAATGATTTATCTCCATCTCTATTTCCCCCATTGTTACCTCTACCTCCTCCATTATTTCCTCCTCCTCCTCCTCTACCTCTACCTCTACCAAATCCGTTAACTCCCTCTTCTGTCATGGTAGTTTTCTCAGAGATTTCAGAGTCCTCTGGTTCTTCTACTAATTTTTATAGACATTTTTGTGCCTTACAACTCCAAGCATGAAATGTCCATAAACCAAGGGCTCCTAAGTCCCTAAAAGTGTTGTTCTAACCCCTAAAGGAACAAGGTCAACAGATTACAGCTTCTCCAAGAAGTTCTCCACCAGAAACTGCTCAGAATAAGTCAAATCAGGATCATTTCAGCTGCTCCACTAGCTAGGTGCGTTGCATTGCACCTAAATACACTGGCTAGGTGTGTTGCAATGCACCTAAATACACTGTGAGGGTGCGTTGGGCGAGAAATGACAAATGGCAGTGTCATTCCGCGAGGTGGAGAGACAATGGAAGCTTCCAGAATCTTCTCCTGTGACACTTGCCTCACTGAATTCGACCAAGGATGAGTAAGAGGCCTTCAGTCTCCAAGTGGAAGCAAGAACTGACAGAGAGAAGACACTAATCAAATCACAAGCTGACTCATCCTCCTTACACATATCTATATATGGATCCCTCATCCCAGAGATACAGAGGCTGGAATTTTTCACATTGTAAGGAATTGTTGTTGGTTTTGAGACAAACATCAGAGTATTGGGTGATCTATGCTTTGTTGGAGGTGAAGAGGGGCTTCTTTGCTGGGAGGTTAATGCTGGGTCAGGAAACATCGGTTGTAACTCCTCCTGGATCTTTTCTTGTTTATCAATAGAAACTATTTGAGTTTTTCCTCCATGCTTTTGTATCATTGATGCTTGTTACATTTGTATGGTTAACTTAAATCTGATCCTAAGTTGTTTATGAATATAGATCCATGTCTTTGTATAGTGTTCTTCTTCTGTGATCTTACAGGTACTTGGTGAAGTTGGGCAAGTAAGGGAGCAGGTAGCTGGAAGCTGTCAAAGAAGAGAGGGATTGGATCAAAGGATTAACGCAAGACACAGGTTGGTTCTTTCTATTCCTCTCTATCTATAGTTCATAAAGGAAATACAAAAGTAGTTTTTCTCTGTTTGTTTCTAAGGCAGCTGTCACACCTTAGTGGGATAGAGAAGTTCTAAATAGACACTTTTCCCGGTAACAAAATGGCGACTCCTCTGGGGAATGCCTAATTAGTTTGTTTGTGTATCTCTTTGTTGTTTGTTTCATAAACTTATAAGTAGCATTTGAACTGCATTTGCCATAACAAATGCAAAGTAGACATCTGCTGCTTCAATCCATTCATTGGATCTGTTTATGATTTGAACAGGTAATTCACAAACTATCTGATTGCCCTTGTGATAGCTCTTAGACCCTCCTTAGATCTACCCCTGATTGTGCATTACTGATTGCTTTTACTCGACCAAAAACCAAAGACTGAACTGCAAACTGTGACCCAAAACCCGGACAGATTCTCGTTTCTGGCCCAGCGCAGGTACTGTTAAGAGATCCTAAATTTCAGCGCACTTCCCGAAAGGGCAACCTGCGCTGCATTGTAGTTTCTCTGTGTTACAGGTGCGCTGATCAGACTAGCCCTGTGCAGCTGTGGTTCTTGTGCTTCATTCTTTCCAGTTCTGTCTCTGAATTTTGCTGCCTGTGATCAGTATATGTTTGTTTAAAACCCCTTTTCCTTGCTGTTATTCCACCTCCTTTGTACAAAAGAACAGTAGATGTTTTTGTGTGTTTGTTGAGTCGTTTACAGTTTTCCATTGCAAAAGTAGAATAGTCGTATTGTCGTCCTTTGATTTAGATCTGTCACAAGTTTCGATTTCGATCATAGGAGAAAGTTTGATTGCTGTTGATGGTCGATTATACTTTTACTATTGCCTTTGGTTTGAATTTGTGATTTTCTAGTGTCAAGTACAAGTTTTCATTTCAAAATCGCAAGGTGTCATAATCATCTCTATCTTTTGATTTCGAAAAGAAGCTTGTTTGTGTTTGTCGCTTGAAAGCAAATTCAGATTTGTACATCAACTTTCTTTTTAGCATCAATACTAAGAAAGTCGAAAAAAAATACATGCATGTTGCATATAGACAGTCTGTTTGGCTTGATTTAGGAAAGTGCATTTACAGTGTGCTCTTTGCTCTTTGTGAAAAGATTGTGTCTTTCTTTTCCTCTAGTAGCTAGGATTTTCATTGCACAAAAGAGATAAAAGTTTGTTTATCATCTTTAGATTGTATTTTAGAAATTACATCTACATCTCGTGGTGAACCCAAAAGGCAAACTTCATAAGCAAGATCAACTTAAAATAAATTCAATGAATCTAACAACGCTTTGGAACTTAATGCACAACATTTAGAGGTCTATGCTAGAGACGTATTACGGCGTCGTAAAGCCTGGTAACTATTGTCCTCACTGATGGTTGGGTGATTCCTCCACTTTGAGATGATAAGTGCCAGTACGGAATTGTGCTCCCACGTACCGTCGAGCATATTTTGGGAGACCCCTATAGGCTTAAATCCTTTATCCATAAGAAGCTGTGTCTACCGCCCTATCGATCGCAATGCACTGAACACAGCATTCGGGAAGATTGACTGCCGTACCGTAAAAATTATTCTGCAGTTTTGTGATTGGTTTGGTACTCCCTCTACCTAGACCTCCAGAGCAGTCCCTTTCGTTCCTTTTCAGACTCCTTAACGGAAAAGGTCCATCTGAGCACTTGTCACTTCAGGCTCATTAAAAATCGAAGGAGACTAGAGTCATCTTTTGTTTTTTCTCGACTCTTAAAAACTGAAAAAACAAGTTGTGTAAAAGCGTCTAAAATTCATTTAATTCGGAAACATACCTTCCCTTTATTTTTGTTGATCGAGTAATCTGCAATCATGGAAGAAAGTCAATTGAAACCCCGTCGTTCACGGAGGCTTACAAGTCAACCGTCTTTGTCTCCAGAATCGAAACCAATACGGACAAAGCGAACTCATTTAACCGGTTCCAAATCTCCTATCAAAGTTAGAACAAGTGTTCCAACGACATCAGAGACTCCGGTTACTCCAAACATTTCTGGAATCCCTGCCTCTACAGAAGAATTTCAACAGCCACAGAAGGACAGTGATACTGATCCTAGTTTGAGAATAAACACTTGTGTTACCGAACCAGTTCCATCTACAACCGGTTCAGAGAGTCTTACTCTTCAAACATCTGTCGCTGCCGATCTCACACCTTCTTCGGCACCAGAAATATTTTACGGACCTGACGGTCTTCCCCTTCCACCTGGTCTGATTACAATAGAAGAAATTGTAGAAGATCCTCAAACAAGTACTCCAACGCACTTTGGAGTCGGGATCACTCTATATCCTTATTCATCAAAAGTTAGTCTACCACCAGCGGAAGCTCCTATAGAATCGCTAGGTAATCTTTTGGATAGACTACAAATGTCTGAACAACCGTCAACATCTAGGACTGTGTCATCTGACACAGCGACGGTAGAACTCCCTGCTATCACTCCGACAATGTTTGCCGGTATACCATCTGTCCCGACTAGCTCTCAACCGCTAGAAGGAGCCCACTCAGGGGCTATTTCGACAGTATGGTCCGTTCCTGTTTGTTCATCCGGAATAATATCCGGAAACTCTTATGTTGAGTCTCAACAAATTGATCCATTTGGAGGTCAATTTGGGCAGTCCGGTCCCCAAGGGAAAACAATTCCCTTGAGTTTTGGATTACCACCATATGGGGGGCAGTATACCCTTTCATTATCCCCTCCAGGAGGATATCCATATGGGAGTTCACAAAAACATTCAGGTTATACTGGAATTACCTCAAGTGGTTGGGTACCTATACTACCTCAACAACCAAGAGTTGTGTATTCGATGCAACAATGCGTACCTATGTCGAATATCCCGACTACGCCAGCTATTGTGACGGTGTCGCAAGTTCAAACGTTGCCTGTTGTATGCCAACCTCAAGTTTCTCAGGTTGTAATGCAACAGCCCCTTGACCCTACGACTCAACCACAATTGCTGACTAGTGGAGCGACACAGGTCCAGACGGGTACAATTACCCCTCACCTGGGTCAAACGGTTAGTATCGCGCAACAGCACATGGCTTCACAACCATGGCTGGTGCAATACCAACAACCGCAATTCCAACAAGTATACCAAGGTTCTGAGCAACAAATCTTTGCGAAAAGTGGACAGTCGTACATTCAAAATGGTCAAAATCAACCATTCTACAATGGTCATGTCCACCAACCTTACCAAACATACCAGCATCAAATGCATTATGCCGGTATGCAAAGACCAACTGCTCAGGCAATCCCATCTTATCCTGGGTATGCTTCACCTAACCTGAATCAACAGTTACCCTTTGTGGCAACCTTAGAGTTACCTGATTTAAATCGGTTAACAAACGATCCAATTGCTTACGCCCCTTGGTGGCCAGCGATTCCGCATAAACTTACATCAGATATTCCTAAATTTAATGGAAATCCGGGTGAAGATCCAACGAATCACGTGATGACCTTTCATCTATGGTGTTCATCAAACACCCTAAATGATGATTCGATAAGACTTCGCCTCTTTCAGAGGACATTAACGGGTCCAGCGGCAAAATGGTACATTGAATTGCCTAGAGCTTCGTTCGAAAACTTCAGTACCTTAGCCACAACCTTTTTAACCCATTTTCAATTACCAATAAGGTACGAAACGGGAACCGAACTTCTTACCAACTTCAAACAGACAACGGCCACTCACATATCTGATCATATACATGAGTGGCGACATCGTCGTAGGATGGTAAAAACGTACGTCCCCAATCACCTCTTAGCTGAATGGTTTATCAAGTCATTACTTCCTTCCATCACGGAAGATGTGGCAAAGGGGGGAGTCATAACAGAAGAGCAAGTTATCGCTCGTGCACAATATCTGGACTTGATTTACACTCAGTCCGGCACGCTCTACGACAAAATACCTGACGCCCCTAGACTGGAATTCTCAATTCCTCCTCCTCCTAAATCAAACAATGACTTTCATGCCGGCGATGGGGTGATTGGCACGACAGACACGAAATCGACAAAGGCTACATCCAAAAAGGCCCGTAAGATTTCAGGTCAAAATGCAAAAGATGAGCTTCTTGCTTCGGAAGTAAATGCTGTATCGACAAACAAAGGCAAAGAAACCAAACAACCAGGGAGCAAGAAAAAAGGCAAAGGGAAGAAGAAGAAACAGGAGGAATCATCACCTGAAAAATCTTCTTCAAACCCTCCTGGAAATAGGAAACCAAAAAATCCATGCTTAATATGCGATGAGGATCATTGGACCTCAGATTGTCCACACAGACCTGAGCTTAAGAAATTCTTCAAGAATTCAAAAACCTCCGCAGTGTTAACTGATCCGTTTCCAAATCCAGGCAAATCTGGTTGAGAGTGGAAATGATTCCCCGTCTCAAGTGCTAATGTTGTCGGTGTCAAAACAACAAAATGATGCTTTGATATCGGCAAAGAACAAGGATTATGCGAATCCGCAGCTGTCGAACAACAAGGATAAAGATCAACCAAGTAGTTCGACAACAACTTCGACAGAAGTTGTGCCACCCACTATTCCTGAATTAACGATAAAACCGCCAAAGGGAGTAGTACACAAGTCTACATTTAATCCCCGCGCTAGAGTGGCACAACATTATAACATAGTGGAAGATTTGGCCCAATCGCCATCCGCTATGTCGACTCTTGAAGTACTACAAAATTGCCCATCCCAAAATTAGGCTTTATTATCGGCCATTGGTGGGATTGACCTAAAGGATTCCAATCGTGTATCCTTCAATCATAAAGGATACGATCCTCAGTTACTAGCTCAACTAGCTTTCCTTGTTCAAGTGAAAGCCCTCAACAAAACTGTTCATCGAACAATTATTGATGAGGGGGCATCTACATGCATTATGTCGATGAGTTGCTGGAAAACTTTAGGATCTCCAACCTTGTCGCGATCTTCGACGAAATTAAAAGCATTCGACGGAAGGACATATACCCCATATGGTATCCTAAATAACTTGAAAGTTGAACTAGGAGGGAAAACGGTAGAAATAGATGTTGAAGTCATCGATGGGAATCTTGATTACAACATCCTACTAGGAAGACCATGGATATATGCCATGGCAGCTGTTGTGTCGACCTATTTTAGAAAGATTGCATTTCCCTTTCAAGGAGGGATTACAATCGTCGATCAACAAAACTTCCTCCCCAATGGTTCTCAAGTTACTGGAAGCATTCCCATGATCCATGGAAGCCCCCATTCACTTCAGAATATCGGAGTAGGCCTACTAAAAGATCCTATACTAATGGGAACTTTCGTTGTTCCACCTCCAATCAATCTGGTGGAAGTAGCGTCGATAGGAACCTGCAACATGATATCTTCTATAAAGATCTCAGAAAACGATATCGACATGGGTCATGTAGTGGTTTTGCCCCCAAGCCCAACGGAAATATTATAGCAATCAATGTTCCTAGCATGGGAGGCAAACCCAAATCAACGCTCATCAAGTGTTTGGATAGATAGGTCTAGAGAATATGGTACTCCTTCAGATCCTTGGTCGCGAGTGCATGTCACCGACGAAGGAATTGTCCAATCTATGGTAATTGAAGGAGCACCATGGAATGATTCCCACCATCGTTCTCTTCTTTCGGATTGTGGGGAAGATACTCAAAATGACCTTTATCATCCTTCAGTCTTTGATTTTCTGTCAAACACTGTAAATACGGTGGATTCCGAGCGAAACTTGTCCAACATTGAAGAGACTATAGCCATAAATATCTCGACCAAAACAGATGTTGTAAAGAATATTTATGTTGGCAAATTCTTTTCTCCTTCAAAACTGGAAATATATAAAGCTCTTTTTCGCGAATTCAGAGATGTCTTTGCTTGGTCATACAGTGAAATGCCAGGCATTGACTCGAGTATCGTTGAACACGAAATTAAGATGTATCCAGATGTCAAACCAGTACGACAACTGCTAAGACAGGTGCACCCCAAGAAAGCCGCTGCCATTAAGGCAGAAGTTGAAAAACTTCTCCATGCTACTTTCATCTACCCAGTTCCTCTAACCGATTGGGTATCAAATATTGTCCCTGTTATGAAAAAACAGGGGACAATTAGAGTGTGCATCGATTATAGGGATGTAAATCAAGCTTGTCCAAAAGAAAACTACCCTACACCTTTCATTGACCAGATAATTGATGAATGCGCCGGATGCGAAATCTTTTCATTCATGGATGGATTCTCCGGGTATAATCAAATAAATATCCGCCCACAGGACTAGTCAAAGATTGCATTTATTTGTCCGTGGGGCACATTCGCATATCGAAAATTAGCCTCTGGTTTAAAGAAAACAGGGGTGACATTTCAAAGGGCAATGAATTATGTCTTCCATGACATCAAAAACATCGTTCAACCATACCTCGACGACCTTCCGGCTCATTCGCGAAAGCGGACTGATCATCCGCAGCATTTAAGAGAGATATTTCTACGTTGCCGACACTACAAGATACGACTCAATCCGCACAAATGTGTATTTTGCGTCAGTTCTGGTCGTTTACTTGGCTTTGTAGTCTCCAAGGATGGGATTCATCTTGACCCATGTAAGGTCCAGGCAATCATAAATTTTCCTCCACCTTCGAATTTGCTTCAGATTCAGAAACTCCAAGGGAAAGCAAACTTTCTGAGGAGGTTCATTCCAAATTACGCCGAACTTGCTAAAGGTTATACACGTCTTTTGAAAAAGGAGGTACCCTTTGTCTGGGATCAGGTTGCGCAAGCTTCCTTTGATGCTTTAAAAGATTCCCTAATGAAAGCATCATTAATGTATGCCCCTGATTATCAAAGAGATTTAAACCTGTATCTGGCTGCAGCAGATACGACCATCGCAATGGTTTTAGTTCAAGAAGTCAATGGAATTGAGCATCCTATATATTATTTAAGTAAAAGCTTAAATGATACAGAAAGAAAATATTCTTACGTTGAAAAGCTAGCGCTTGCAGCTATTCAAGCGATACAAATATTTCGACACTATGTCCTCTTTCGGAAAACTACCATTCTGTGAGATTGCAACCCCATGACTTATATATTGTCGCGACAGTTACTGGGGGGCAAATACTCAAAATGGATAGCAATCCTACAAGAGTTTGATCTGGAACTTGTAAAATCCAAGTCAAAGAAAGCTCTAGTTTTCGCAGAATTATTGTGCGATCTCCCATCGTCGTCCAACGATGAAACATCCGAAGAATCAATCGTGGATGAAAGTTTGTTTCTGATATCTACAAGCAATGAGTGGTATGGGGATATAATCATTTATCTCCAAACCCAAAAATTTAGGCCAAACACCTCCCACTCTGAACAAAAATGTATTCGATACCAAGCAAAATACTACATGATCGTCGGTGATACACTTTACCGTCGTGGTATCGATACAGTTCTGAGAAGGTGCCTCACCCATGAGGAGGCCGAAAAAGTCCTGAATGAGTGTCATTCAGGCGTGTGTGGGGGGCATCAATCTGGATATGCTACAGCACAAAAAAATTTACAAGCAGGATACTTCTGGTCAACAATGTTCAAAGATTGCATAACCGCAGTCAGAAGTTGCCATGCTTGTCAAATTTTTGATAGCAAAACCAGAAGACCACCCACACCTCTACAGCCAATAGTTGCTGTTGGGCCATTATCCAAATGGGACATCGATTTCATGACATGTAACCCCACCTCGACCGGGGGGAATGGGTATATCATAGTCGCAGTTGACTATTTTACCAAATGGGCCGAGGTGATGCCTACATTAGATAATACTGGTGAAACAGCTGCCCTCTTCTTTTTCAATCATGTAGTCGCCAGATTCAGCGTACCACAGGCTATAGTCACAGATCATGGATCACATTTTCGCAATCACATGATGGTCGAATTAGCTGCCAAACTAGGGTTGTCTCACGATAGCTCTACTCCATATTATCCGCAAGCCAACGGACAAGTTGAAGCGATCAACAAGGTCCTGAAACGCATGTTGCAAAGGATGATCGGTGTTCACAAAAGAATATGGCACCTAATCCTGTACTCAGCTTTGTGGGCTTACCGAACATCGGTAAGGAATGCAACCGGGTTCACACCCTTCCAACTGGTATATGGCCTGGAAGCAGTCTTACCAATCCAGTGTGAAATCTCGTGTCTCAAATTCGCAATTGATCTCCTCCCCGGAACTTCAGAAGAAGAGGCTCGTTTCTTGGAATTAATCTAATTGGATGAAACCCGTCATGACGCCGCTTTGGCTAATGAAGCCCATAAGAAACGAGTCAAGGCGCAGTTCGACAAAAATGTCTAACCCCGTGTCTTCTCAGAAGGTGACTTGGTCTTGCTTTATGACCAAGAATCCGATAAATTGGGAGCAGGTAAATTTAAGTCTTTATGGATAGGCCCCTATATTGTTAAACGATTGTTAGTAAAAGGAGCCTACGAGTTAATGGATTATGACGGAAATCCACTGGCGCAACCTCGTAATGGGTTGTACCTCAAGCATTACTATGCATAATGGTAACCAGTATGCTTTTGTTATGTTTTTGTTTTCGCTAAAGTGTTTGTTTTGGTCAAGTAATCCACTTTTTACATTTATTGCAGATGTCAAACCTATTGGAGCCATGTGTTGCATATGCCGAAGGAGCGAGTCGTAGTTCGAGGAACCTGTCCTCCGCAGCCTGGGCCATTTTTGATCCAAGCAGCGAGTTAGTAAGTTTCAGAGGTGTATGTATTGGTCGATCAACGAATAACATCGCTGAGTATAGCGCATTGATAGAGCTTCTCTCTAATTCCATAACTCATGGTATATGCCGACTAATTGTTAGGCTAGACTCACAACTCGTAAGACTACAACTCAATGGTATATATTCCGTCTGAAACCTAGCTATTTATCGCATGTTCCTAAGGGTTAAGATTTTGGAAAGACAATTTGATCTTATTCAATATCAACATATTTCCAGAAACTTAAACACATTAACTGGCTCATTAGCAAACTATGTGTTAGATAGACATTTGCAACATTTATAAAAAAGAAACACATCATCAATGTTTTGCATGTGGATCATGTAGCTCAACCAAAATAAAACTCCGAAAATAAAAAATATATATAACTGTTTATGGTTTACACATAATGTTCTGTAACCAAGACAAAATCGGTCAAACGACCCAAAAACTCAAAATGCTAGGGGGCACCCTAGTCTAATGATGCTCGTGATAGCAAGTCACAGCCTGTGCGATCATGCGTAGGAGACGAGTCCATCGTCTGGGCACACCAGTAGTATGTCGTTGTAACCGCAAAGGTAGCTCGTCGGTCCTCACATCTGGAATACCGAGAGTGAGGCCCTCAACCTGCTCCTGCAAAGCTGTGAGAGTCTCGGCCACATCGAGGTCACGAAGAATAGCCCTTCCGACGGCCTCTCCTGCTGGGGCAGCAGCTGGTACTCTCAGGCGAACTACTAGACGAACGGGACCAACATCTTCATGTACACATGAGTTTGATTAAAGTCTTGATAGAATAAAGCACAAGGAAATTATAAACAAAAGACGATAAACAACAATATGGTCAAACATTTTACCAATGGCGCCCCACTGCTCGCCATCCGACAGTACTAAATCTGGATCACCCCGGAACTCCATGCCAGCGTATGGATACTTAGAATAAACCATCTCCTGACGATCAAACCACCTGAAGAAGGTATCAAAAAATGAAATCTGAGACTGGCCAGCATGCCTAGACATATGGTCCACCCATTTCTGCATACGTGGTTCAGTAGGAGAAGGTAAATTGAGTGCAATGTACTGCGACTGCATCAGTGGTATCTTCTCCAAGGAAAAGGCGATCAAAATAGAACCATACCCAAAGTTCTTCAACCTCCCGCTCTTTATCTTGGTCAGCTATTCTTTCATCACAAGAAGTACTACGTCGCACCAGTTGAACACCTTCGGTTGGATGCATTCCAAGGCATGCTGCATATAAGATCGATTGGCTACATGAAGAGACGCACCACCAGCCATCCTACCAAAAGTAAACAGAATAGTCCTAAGGGACCTTTCAGTGACATCACGGATGATGATCTTGCCGTCTTTACTCGGCTGAGATCCTTCTCTGTAGTACCAGCGGACATAATCTCTCACAGAATCGCCTCCTCAAGCCGAACCTGACAAAGA
The DNA here is from genome assembly GCA_031772625.1 of Pinus tabuliformis. Taxonomy (NCBI): domain Eukaryota; kingdom Viridiplantae; phylum Streptophyta; class Pinopsida; order Pinales; family Pinaceae; genus Pinus; species Pinus tabuliformis. The sequence goes on along the minus strand of CM062815.1, from coordinate 954,287,492 downwards.
GATGGGGGCACCCCGCCTCGACAAGCCAGTCAAGAAATAGATGTCTACTACATTCAAGGGGATAGATTTGCCCCTGATCTGGAAAACCTGATTGGTAGGATCCCAAGCATCGAGCAAATACTGCAATAAGTTGATCTGCTGTCTCATGCTAGAAATGCGGAAGAACTTCAGCAAGCCACAATTCCGCAGCGCGTTCACTGTAACTGGATCATGTAGGGCAAGCATGTCCTCTTCTTCATGCTCACATTCTCGCCATGTAATGGTCATCTTACTCCAAAGATCTCTGAAAAACAAACAAGAGAGGAGTTAGGTCCTGATTTTGGTGAGAAACAGGCAAAAATTTCATCAAAAATTGTGCATCAAATTCCGTTTTTGCGCCCAACGCACCTGCAGCAGTGTTCTAGGTGCGTTGAATGTCAGATAGCCTTTAGACAGGCCAACATTCAATGAAGTTTTCGATACACTGAGGGTGCGTTGATGGCAGAATGAGTTCCTTAAACCCCAGGGGCTCAGAAAAGCTAGGAATCAAGCTCAAAATGCAAAATGGAAACCATGAAATGAAATAGCTCAGGTTTAGCTCCTACCTGGTCCAGACGGCACCAAGAATCGTCCACAGAATCTCCCGAAATCAACTTATGAAAATCGAGGGGGAAAAGCACCTCCAAAGCTCCAACAAATCAAGTTCAAATGAAATGGTAAAATGAGAGGTAAAAAACACTTTTTCATTACTTTTACGTAGTTCAAAGTAAAATATTAGCGTTTTAACTCGTTTTCAAGCAAATATTGTTCATTTCTGACTAGTTTGATGAAGCAGTTGAAAATACAGTATGATCTTTGAAAGGACAAAGCTATTTATGGTAAAATCAAAACAAGACCATCTAATCGAGCAGTTTTAGCACATAGTTCAAGCTCGTTAAAAAATAAACATAAGACATGAGCAAATGTTTCCACCCGCGTTTAAGCTCATTAAAAAATGAACTAATCCCCGGTAAATAACCACCGTGAATGTAGTACTTCAGCCATTAAAGCCTTGGTCGTGTTTGCACCGTCACCTCCACTTTTTCATTGGCCGATCATTCACCTCCACTTGATTGTTTACCCATTTTTAGGAACAACTGCAAAGAGTGATTTCACTAGCCATCCTTGTGACACTGTCGTGATTGGAAAATTCCAAACCTTACTTGGAATCAGCTGCTACCCGTTTTATCACTCGTTCCTCAAAAGACGAGTCTTCTTTAAGCTCTTTTCAACTAACTCGTAAAATATGAAAAGATTGCCCAGTCCTTGGCCTTCTAGCTCGTTAAAGGGACAGGAAGTGCTATCCCTCATCTAGATTTTAATCTTTTTGGACCTGAGGGATTATTGCACAAAATGATCGAGCGCTTGTTTTGTTCGGCTCGTTAAAACTATCGAAAATTCATCCCTTCTGTATTATTTTATACTTTTTTGGACTTAAGGGATTAGATGACGAAAAAGGAATTTTGGAGTTACCTTTACGTACCTTTTCAGACTCTCTAAAATTGAAAAGGACCGAGTTATCTTTGTCGTTAAACTCGTTAAAAAGATTAATAGCGACAAACTTGTCTTTAGACGAGAACGAGTTTCACTATCGCTAGGCTCGTTAAAACATAGCGATGGGTTTGCCCAAAGGGAAAATTATAGAACAAGCATATGTTATCCTCCTCAAGCTTGACAAAAATAAAAAGGTACTGGTCAGCAATGACTAGGGAAAAATTGGGAAGAAAACTCAAAGAATATTTATTGGTAGTAAGTCGCTCTTGAACATGACACTTCCACTCCGTGTCCGAGTCAGGTTGGGTTGTTTCATTCACCGGTCACATCGCCATGGTCACACCATACCATCCACATTTGGGGTTAATGCTACCAATCCATCACATCAGTGTCGCCGACATGTTCAAGAGAAGTCATCCAGAGAAGCCACCTGTGTCTCACCCACTACCATACATTATACTCCATTTTTTCATGACCGCCACCCTGAACCGTATATCATCAGATCGTTTTCACCTCCATCAAAATCATTTGCTCCGTTCCGTGTCATTGATGTGGGATTCATTAAGGCCCTCCTTTGACAGATCACTTCTTGTCGACATCAGCTCATTATCCAAGAAGTTGGTCTAGGAACACCCCATTCAGTACTTTGAAGCTTGCATGCCTCAATGGCAAGTTTCTCACTTCCGGCGACAGGTTTACATCAATGACCTTCGACCGAAAGATTTTGCGTGGTGTTCGACGCCAAGTTCTTTATTCACACCACGTGAATTGTACTACAGTACCTTCAAGATCATTATCATTATCGGTGATTCCTCTCGCGCTTGTTAACAGTTTACATCATTGACTGGTAATCAAGCGATGTCTTTCCATGTTCGACTTTAGAACATTTCTCACATGGATCGACTTGTACTTCGAGTGAAGATCGGACGAGATTGAAGACCCCGGATCTAGTTTCATCCATCCGGGCTGCGATATATATCCAGGGAAATAAAGACATTAAATGTACAGCATTGCAGCACAGATAATCATCCTACCAAAAGGATGATGGCTCTATCAGAATCATCAGTCTACACTCAGACGATTGTCTATCCTATGTACATAAAAATGAATTTATAAAACTGAGCATGGGAATGCCCGCCTCAGTTAGATCATGAAAACAGTATTAAGATAATGTATTGTATTGTATCTTATTACAGGCCTTCTCCCAGCATTGAAAGAACTTCGGATCCTCATAATAAAGCATTTCACCCAACACCAAAAGGTTAACGGCCTCATACTTTAGGGGGCAACTGTTATAGACATTTTTGTGCCTTACAACTCCAAGCATGAAATGTCCATAAACCAAGGGCTCCTAAGTCCCTAAAAGTGTTGTTCTAACCCCTAAAGGAACAAGGTCAACAGTTTACAGCTTCTCCCAGAAGTTCTCCACCAGAAACTACTCAGAATAAGTCAAAACAGGATCATTTTAGTTGCTCCACTGGCTAGGTGCGTTGCATTGCACCTAAATACACTGGCTAGGTGTGTTGCAATGCACCTAAATACACTGTGAGGGTGTGTTGGGCGAGAAATGACAAATGGCAGTGTCATTCCACGAGGTGGAGAGACAATGGAAGCTTCCAGAATCTTCTCCTGTGACACTTGCCTCACTGAATTCGACCAAGGATGAGTAAGAGGCCTTCAGTCTCCAAGTGGAAGCAAGAACTGACAGAGAGAAGACACTAATCAAATCACAAGCTGACTCATCCTCCTTACACATATCTATATATGGATCCCTCATCCCAGAGATACAGAGGCTGGAATTTTGCACATTGTAAGGAATTGTTGTTGGTTTTGAGACAAACATCAGAGTATTGGGTGATCTATGCTTTGTTGGAGGTGAAAAGGGGCTTCTTTGCTGGGAGGTTGATGTTGGGTCAGGAACCATCAGTTGTAACTCCTCTTGGATCTTTTCTTGTTTATCAATAGAAACTATTTGAGTTTTTCCTCCATGCTTTTGTATCATTGATGCTTGTTAGATTTGTATGGTTAACTTAAATCTGATCCTATGTTGTTTATGAATATAGATCCATGTCTTTGTATAGTGTTCTTCTTCTGTGATCTTACAGGTACTTGGTGAAGCTGGGCAAGTAAGGGAGCAGGTAGCTGGAAGCTATCAAAGAAGAGAGGGATTGGATCAAAGGATTAGCGCAAGACACAGGTTGGTTCTTTCTATTCCTCTCTATCTATAGTTCATAAAGGAAATACAAAAGTAGTTTTTCTCTGTTTGTTTCTAAGGAATTTGTCACACCTTAGTGGGATAGAGCAGTTCTAAATAGACACTTTTCCCGGTAACACTAATGGCGAACGAGAAGGAATTTCTCCCTCTTCTTCCTCAGGTGATTCTACTTCTTCAATTACAATGTGTCTCCCTGTAGAAGAAAAGAAAGAATCTTTTCCTAATTCAGATTCAATGGATGGTGAGGAAGAGTTTCCTAACTCAACTACTGTCTCTTGAATTCCAGGAATCCTAGGGCTAGGGGTGTAGGTTGGAGATGATGGAGGTGTCTCTTGTCTATTCCTTGAGGTAGAAGGAGTTGTAAAAATCGAACTCTTGGCTCTAGATAAAAGCCTTCCCCTAGAATCTCTTGCTCTATGCATGTCATTTTTATTTTTCTTCAAGTTGGGCTAATAATTCTCTTTCTGATCTTCCAGGTCACTCTAGGTGCAATAAGAGAGCATACTCAAGAAACTATTAAACCAATAACTTTCTCTTTTTTGATCCTCCAGATCACACTAAGTGCAAGAGGAGAGCATACTTTGAGAGGTTATCAATTTTCCTTCCTTGAAATTTTCTTGTTTTTTTTTTTTTTAAGAAATTGGCTACCTAATTTCACTTCCCCGGCAACGGCGCCAAAATGTTTGGTCAATTTAGTGTATTCTAAATTGCTATTTAAAATGTCAATCCGGGATTCGTAAACTGACGAAGTGAAGTGTACTATATGTACTAGATAACCATTTCCTTAGTCTTTTTTCATTTTTGAGTTTTCTAGTTTGTTTTTGGATTTATCTTTTCCTAATGTGTGATGGCGAAAATGAAAGTTAAGTGTGGATGGTGATGGTGATTTCTACAGTGATTTCCCCAAACTTAAAAGTGATCAAAGAGAAAGCTTTAAAACAACTGTAATGAAATCAATTCTTAAGAGGAAGTAAATGTATCAAACAGTGAACTAATGACAATGGCCCAGTATCCTTGCTGCTGAATGAAAAGAAAGTAAAAACTGAACTTAAAGCAACTCAAATTAAAAGCAAAGCAACTAATTCACACTACTTCAACTCTTCAGATCCTTTACCCTTCAGCTCAATCTACCTTGTGGGAAGAAATCATGAACAAGTCAAGTAATATGATATCTAAATGGCAAGAAATCAAATTGCATAAAAGAAACTAATCACACTACTTCAACTCTTCAGATCCTTTACCCTTCAGCTCAATCTAACTTATGGGAAGCAATCATGAAAAAGTCTAAGTAATATGATAACTAAGTGGCAAGAAATTAAACTGCATAAAGGAAACTAATCACATTACTTCAACTCTTCAGATCCTTTACCCTTCAGCTCAATCTACCTTGTGGGAAGCAATCATGAACAATTTTAAGCAATATGATAACTAAATCACACTATAATAAGTAATATTATGATTCCTTACTAATAGAGTCACTTGACTATAACAAGAAACCATAAACAAATGAGTAGTATGATGTCTAAGTAGCAGAAAAAGAAATAAGCAAATCACAACTTGAAAAAGGACAGTGCTGGAATTAAACTTCAGAAAATGGAAATTAGCAGGAAGGACAAGATGATCTCATATGTCAATAGTTATCAAAAATACGAAAATTTTCCCGGGCTGCCTAAGAAATCCTGCAAAAAAACGTTGATCAGCTGATAGCTATAAGAAAACAAAAGTGAAAATATAAACAGCAGTGAATTAAAAACATCAAAACAACATGTTATATACAAGCTAGTAATTATAAAAACAGAAACATAATAAAATCAAATGACAACTATACAGGGCTTTAGTGCGCAGGGGCCCTCTTCCACCTCAGCGAGTCAACGAACAGTCACAAGAACGAGCTCAAGAAAGTAGTCTTCTCATGTATTAAAATAGTAGCAACATATAAAACAGAGTACAGTGGGGTGACAATAGAAAATAGTTCAAAAATTACATTCCAAAAAGCTTCTTTACAACGTTCATCAACGCGTTATTTATAATGAAAAAGTGTTGAACTGACTAACTGAATCCTATGCTATTAACTGCGTTGCCAAAGACACGTAGATCTCCTCAGCCGAGATCTAGCGTAACTGTCATCATGCCTATTAAATCTTCGGAGTGGTAGCTGTTGGATTCAGGTTACGGGGATGATCTCCAGGTGTGCCGATGTCTCCGTGGGTTGAGGACTGGGCCACGTAAACTCTCACGTGCTCCAAACAGAGACGTGCCACCGCTAAATACCTTGGTTGGCTTTGCCTTTGACCCTCGTTGACCGTGACCTTCTATGGATGATTTCGTAGATTTGAAGGGACACGTTCCATGTACCTGTCACCTGTAGCTTGCCCATGTGGCTCGTATCTTCATAGGGCACCTGTAGCATAGCTTTTAACAAAATAGCTGCGGAATCCTGTGCTGGCTGCGGAAACTTGTCAGTTTCCGCAGCTGCCTGAACAAAAATCTAAACCAAACAACAGTCATAAGCATAGTTAGAAAACCATGTCAGAAGCTCTTTTTAGACTATAATGCAATGATTTAACAACTTGATGGATGAAGTAAGTGGGAAAAAGAAGGCTGAGAGGGTGTATAGGAAGATGCAAGTTTGAGGCTCAACAGATGCATTTCAAGAATCAAAGGCACAGGTGGATAAAGTTTTCTTTGATCTACAGCTGCAAATTACCGAGCCTCAATTGAAGTTGTAGCCTACTATGCCACCAGAGATCTAAGAGTAGTGTGAGGCTACCATCAGAACAAAGAGGGAAAAGCTCGATGCTGCAGTCAAGGATTATAGCCAGTTGTTCGAAGAGACTCGAGAATTGTGGACCTCACTACAGGAGGACCCACAAGTGAAAAATATTGAAATAGCCATCTGGGATAAGCAGCTATAGTATGATGAGATAAAGGCAACGTCACGCACCTTAGCCCATGTGCAACAGTCTGCCCAGTTGAAAGAGAGGACATCCCTGCAAGGACAGATTGAGGAGCTACAGAAGAAGATGTAGATTATCACTGCACAGATGCAGTCATGGGAAGAAGAAGCAAGGTAGCTCTCTCAGATTGTGGAAGGTACACTAAGAGTATGCAGTAGAAGCAGCGAACCATCGGCTTAGCAGTAGAAGGGCCAACTATGGAAACATTGGTCGAAGAAGTTCGATAGGTAGTAATTCAATGCATGGAGGTGCTTCACCCAGTGAAGTCTCCATTCACTAGTCTGAAAGAAAGTATCCAGAGTGTACCAGCAGAGTGACTCGAGTATGAGTCACATATTTGTGTTGGGGGACTGTTAGGATGGGGTCCCTGGATCAGTTTTGTTAAAATATTATAAGTTTCTGCATTTTGAGAAGTGGAGCGCACAACGCGCAGGTCAAATATGAGCAAAGGGGTTTTAGGAAGGTCAAAACCCCTTTCATTTTGGTCTTGTTTTGAGATCTGCCCATGGTTTTCAAACCATGGTATTGTAATACAAAATAATATATAAAAGGGTGTCTTAGCGAGTCTAAGGGAAGTATATAATTGAACATAATGGGATTTTGATATGTTCTAAGTTTTATACGATCTTTTTTTGTTTTGGCAAAGGGGAAGGCTCCTACAACTAAGTGCGCGGAGACCTTGGTAAGTCGGCAACTAAGTGCGCGAGCCCCTGCAGCTGTGTGCGCAGGGTTTGGAAATTTTGTATAAGGAAGGTCTGAATTGATAAATAACACTTAAAGCAATTATGTGTCTATTTTTATATACTAGTGTATTTTCTGTATTTACGCACTTGAATGATAGTTATCTATATTTCTAAATTTATTGCTTCGCAAAGATTTGGATCCATTATTATATGTGACTTTATGCATGATTAGATTTTTACACAAAGTTAATAACTCTCTATAACTGGAAATCACTTAAGTTTGGAAATTTCATGAATAAAGAAAACTCCTTAACCACATCACATAGCCTTATGGACGCAGAAGCCTAGTTCTAGCATCCCCCAATACTGCCTCGGGTGAGCCTACAACCTGCACTACGCGGGTTGTTGCGAAAGGGTTCGGTAGTGTAGGGTTTTGTTGGTTAGCACAACTAACTCTAAATATGGGTCCAAGCCCCCTCAAGCCAACAGGCATATGAATACCCATTAGGAAGCTCTTTAACTTCTCTTCAAGCTGGTGTAAGCAATAATTATCATATATTGTGCTAATGTCAATTTTTTTTTTTTTCCTTTTCAGACTTTAAGGTTTAACATCTTAAACAGTCAGGAGTTTTGGGATTTATGGTAGTTTTTAGGGATTTATGGGATTCCATGTCTTTTTAAGGAAACTTCCATGCTAGAGCTTCTTCTAGGGTTAAGACATTTATTTTTTAGGCCTTCAAGTATTAGGGCATCAAGGCATTAAAGGCATCATTCAACAAGGTATTTAGGGCTTAGAGCATCCTATATTCTAATCAAAATGTATTCATGCATCATATAAGGACAATGGATTTCATCAATGAGTAGAAGGGTTTCATGGTAAGGGTTTCTTTATTAGATCATGCATCAGCTTCATGCTTAGGGTTTTCTCCTAGGGTTTTCATAAGTTTAGGGCATGTATCACAAGAATATTTGCCATCACAAACAATGTCGTATTGACATCAATGACAATTTTGACAAACAAGGACTATTTTTTATGGGTTGAATAGAGGGTTAACAACTCGATTTTCTCCTCTTTTTTATATAGATTTCAGCCCACTTGGAGAAGAAACATACCTAGAATAAAACTCGGCCTAGATTGCAGACCACTGTAATTTTGGACCTACAATACCTTTGTAAACTCGGCCTATGTGACACCTGCAACTCAACTCTTCTTCAGCCACAACTCGGTCCTCTTAAGAAGAAAATTTTGGCCCCTCTGAGATGCAAAGTGAAGACAAATAATTCAAATCCAAAAGAAACAACTAAGGAACACAAATTTTGAGAAGCATCTTTGAGAGTTTTAAGTTTTTGACCTTAACACAAGAACATACCTGTGACATCAAGAAAATTTTTGACCTATTCTGACCTTAATCTTATTTTTAATATGGCCTATGCTTGTCGACACTTCAGATTTGTGATACTAAGTTTTGGAGTTTTGGCATCTCTTAAAGACTTATTTAGGGCATCATTTGAGGATAATATTGGAATAGATTTTAAACCAATTTTGAGGTAATTCTTGAAAGTAGACTTGGAGACATTGTTAAAGAGTTTTTTAGATAGAACTTGGTGACATTATTAAGCCGCCTTGAAGTCACTTTGAAGCAGATTTGGTGTTGCTCTTGGAGAACTCTTGTTGAAGCATCTTGATGACAATTTTTTAAGGTGTCCTTTGAGAAATGTGTAGAAAACCTGTTGTGTAGACTTGAGAGCAGATTTTTGAAGAATATTGAATCAGATCTTGGAGAGTACCTTGGATCATCTTATTAAAGACATCTTGTTAAATATCTGTTGAAGACACTTGTAGAAGTTGATGTTGGAGTCATTCTTGGAGACATCATTAACCTCGTGATGCATTATTGAAGCTCTCATGGAGTAACCTTGAAGACTATTTGGGTAATATGAAGAGTTGTGGAGACACATACTAGACAATTGATAAAGCATATCTTGGGGCATTGTTGATGGCGATTTTGAAGATATTGTTAGGGCTTGTTGCAGAAGATATTGGAAGCCTTGAAGAACCGTTGAACCCACATTGAAGATCTGAAGCAAAGGGTTGGAGCCCTAGAGGATTGAAGTCCTCAAAGAAGACCAAGTTGGAGCTTGGGTTTATAGTACAGGTTGGAGCCTGGTTTATTTGAAGATTGGAGTCTTCATCTAGGGTGGGAGCCTTGAACTATTATTGCACTTGATTCGTTGTAAAGAGGATTGGAGTCCTCATCATTATTCTTAATATAGTTATTATTTATTGTTCAGTTTGTGTTCTATTTTTAAGAGATCTTAACTAGTAAAATAATAATTGAAAGGAAATATTGATTCCCCCCCCCGAGTATTTCCAACACTTTTTTTCACACGACCTTCTAAAATTCAAGACAATGTTCGTAACAACAAAAATTTTAGATGACCAATATTCAACAAAACAAAAACACCACTTCAAAAGTTAGAAAGCATTATTAATTGATACGAAACATACTTGAGCTCATCTCTAGCTAGATAAAAATTGGAGTCGTCATGAAATCTTGGAGAAGATTATCCAAAAGCGCAACTAATCAATTTTGCAATATAATACATGAGATTCCAATTCCAAAAATGGTTAGGTTTAATGACTCTTCAATATACCTATCATGAGTTGCTAGAATTACTAACTATTATCATCATGGTCTTATATGTGAATAAATAACATTGAACCCTATTAAAAAAACCATTACCCTTGGTTTAGAATAAATTTTACTTCTCAAATACAGTGTTTGCACAAGGAAACATGCATTTAGATTTCCCAAAACATAAGATAAATTAAATGATGTTTGGTACTTATAGTATTATAAAAAGACTAATAGCTGTGATGAACATAGTCCCTACCTCTACCACTATTTAATTGATTCTATTTGCATAAATTTTTTCACATAGTGAAAGCTACTTTCATACTCAATAATGCCTTTCGATCAGCCTTATTATTATCAATTGATAAATATGTTCACATTAAAGACTTTTATTGCTAATTTTTAGTAAGCATTTGACGTATACGAAATTATTGGTAATATTTTAATTGTAAATCATGTTTATCTTCCTATTTTCAAATATTTCAAATTTTGTGCGAAAGTGCTCTTTGTGTAGATCTCCACACTTTGCATTAAATGTTTGTATTGCTAATATTATAGTTATAAATAATGCATATCAATAATTAATTGAGTAAAAGTTGTGCGGAGTGCACACAGATTTGTGTACAAAACCGCAATTCACTGAGCAAAGGCTTTGTTTATAGGATGTGCAGAAGTATAGAGAATGTTCATTGTGCAGAAGAAGCTTTCAAGTTTTCATTGTATGGATAATAAAATTGTTTATGCTTATATTATTCATAATATTTTAATTGTAAATAATGTATACTACTGTTATTTATGTGATTTTGTACAAACCGCATTTCATTAAGCAAAAGATTTGTTTATGGGATGTGTAAAAGTGTGAAGAAGGTTCATTTTGTGGAGGAAGCTTTCAAGCTTTCATTGTGCAGATATTTTCATTTCACATTTCTGGATTTCATTGATAATATTTTAGTATCAGAACATAATTCATATTTGTTATTCACAATAACATTATCTATGTTTATTGATAATATTTTAGTTATAAATAATGCATATCAGTAATCAATTGAATAAAAGTTGTGCGGAGTGCACACAAATTTGTGTACAAAACTGCAATTCATTAAGCAAAGGATTTGTTTATAGGATGTACAGAAGTATAGAGAATGTTCATTGTGCAGAAGAAGCTTTCAAGTTTTCATTGTATGGATAATAACTATGCTTATTGATAATTCATATTTGTTATTTGCAATAACATTGTCTATGCTTGGAAAGTATTATACGAATTATAATATTATTTGAATAATTTATTTAACAAACCTTGACCCTTCCCACCTGGGCCTGGGTAAAATCTAGTCATTAGGAGTCTTTTTAATCATTGCCCGGTCAAATATAGTTGTTGGAAGGACCTACATCCCCTATTTAACTGATCTCTCACATTTATTCCTCAACTTGTCCTGATGATGAACCACACTAGTTCGTTCGAAACGCGTCGACAAATGATTCTCTATGTGATTTTGCCGAAATTATTCTCACAATCATGTTATGGATCACAGAAGTCTAAACTCTTTAATATTTTATTTATAAATAATGTGTACTATTTCTTTTAAGTGATTCATTGGATGTAGGAAGTTTTGAAGCCTTGATTGTGTCGATCTCTGCATTTTGTCTTGAAGGCTTTCATTGCTAATATTTTAGTATTAAAACATAATCCATATTTGTTATTCGCAATGAATTTACTATAATGTAGACGATCACCAATTGATCTTCCACTTGAAAGAAATGTGGAGGAAAACTCTTATCAGAGGAATTGCCAAGTTGATGAGTATTCTCTAAAATTGTAATATTTAATTGTAAATAATGCATATGTTCATATTTTCTGAATATGTTTCAAATTAGGCATGGGAAAAAGTGCGGAGGAAGTCCATTAGGAAGCTTTTAATGTGTGGATCACCGCACTTGGCACTAAAGGATTTTATTTCTAGTATTTTAGTATCAAATAATGCATATTTATTGTTCATAATAAGACCAAAGCAAGTGTTCGACTTATACAATATTTTTGCTAATATTTTAGTAATAAATAATGTGTATCTCCCTACCTCTACAACTAATTAAGTGGGGTCCACATTTCACCCATATTTTTCTTACTCTACACAACAACATCTACATAGCTTCCTCTGCACACGCTTCCTCCACAAACATTCTAGGTTAGACCCCTCCAATGTGAGTAGTTATGATAGGTCCTATCATTTTTTCCCACCCTATTGGCATGTGAATTAGCATTGTTCGGATAGGCTTAAACATGGGTGGTATTGAAACTATAACTATTCTGAAAGAGAAGCTTAATGCTTCAAATTCCGATTCAATTTAACCATATTAATTAATAGCTTAGTGTTGTTGCTTATCGTTGACGTTCAACTACACACTACTATACTTTTTAATTAGTTTGATTGCTTTAAGAGAAGAGTTTGATGTTGGCCCCAGTTATGCTTATAAATTCACTTGATCCATTTCCTCCGCCAAATGCATATTATATTAATATTATAGAGTTAATTAATTTTATTGCATTAAAAAAAGAGTTTGATGGTGGCCTCAATTATGCTTATTAATTCACTCGATCCATTGCCTTTTCCAAATGCATATTCTATTAATATTATAATTGACTAATATAGTTACTGATTAAAGTTAATATGTATTAATGGTCAATCATTGCAAGTATTAGGATTGTACACTCGTCTATGCTCTTCCTTGTAATTATATAATAGAGCATAATAAGATATCTAAAACATTATAAAAATTGAATCATTGTATACAAGATTGATGTGCGTAGGTCGACACAATGAGTTGAACTTCCGCACAAACTTTATTATGCAAAAGTTGAGCTCAATGTGCAGGCCTCCGCACAATGGCAATACAAATGTCGAGGCCTGTGTCATGTAGGGACCACCAGTCGGAACTCAGCTTGGGAATATTGTGTTGAAGTCAAGCTCTTAAATATTTAAATATTTCTAGCTTAGAGAACTCCCAAAGCAATGATTATTTTTTGGATCTTCTTGGATTCAAGTCCTTTTCACACTGAATTCTGCCAACTCCCATAGTAAATGCTACAACTTACCAAAGTAAATGCAAATAGCAAGAACATTTCATCTTGCAAACGTAAGGTTGTTGCCACACTCCCCACTACATATTACAGGCTACCAATCATAATCCACTATACTAGCCCACAATTTTTCACCGACATAATATGTTTTCCCTACTCCATTGTAAATTTTAGGTCTATGAAAAATTAGTCGGAAGAACGCATAGGTTAATTTAAAAATGCCAATTGGATATGTACCACAAGCACACAACTAGTGTCCAAATTAAATTCATTATCAAAAATTATGTGTTTTCCCCAGAAAATATATAGAGCATGTGAAGGATAGGGTTTTGGTAATGGCATAACAAATAACTTTTATTGCATTTTTTCTAAAATAAGGCATATGTGCATAAATGTGAAAAAAATTCCATTGTGTCGAGGTCCGCACACTGAGCTGAAATTATACACAATGTCATATCGATTTGAAGTCAAGCTCTTAAATATTTAAATATTTCAAGCTTGGAGAACTCCTAGCTAGATATCCTAGGAACCCTTGTAGAAATTCCTTCGAAGTCACAAGAATTTTCTTTCCTCCGCTCATTGGTGGGAGGATGTGTAGTTTTCACCCTTCTTAGAACACCAAAAGTAATGATTTTTTTTGGATCTGCTTGGATTCAAGTCCTTGTCACACTAAATGTTTCCATCTTTCATAGTAAATGCTACAACTTACCAAATTAAATGGAAATAGCAGGAGCATTGCATCTCACAAACACAAGATCATTGCCACACTCCCCACTACAGATTATAGGCATTCCATCATCCTTCTATAGACCAATAAAAATTCACTAGACTACCCCACAATTTTTCACTGGTAAAATATTTTTCCCCACGCCATTGTAAAATTTAGGTCCATTAAAAATTAGCCAGAAGAACACACAGGTTAATTTACAAATTCCAATCAGATTTGTACCACAAGCACATAAATAGTGTCCAAATTAAAGTCATTCTTAAAAAGTTATGTGTCTGTCCCAAAATATGTATAGACAATGTGAAGGATAGGGTTTTGGTAATGGCATAACATATCACTTTTATGGCAATTTTTCTGAAATTAGGCATGTGTGCGGTAATGCGGAAAAAATCCATTTTGTGGATGAAGCTTTCAAGCACATGCGTGTATGCAAAGGACCCTCATTCTTGAAACAAGACCGAGACAAGTGATGCACCTATATAATATTATTGGTAATGCTTTTATTGCTAGTTTTTTTTATCGAATCATCTATATTTATTTTTTGCAATATTTTAGTTATAAATAATGTAAATTTCCATATTCCCGAATATCACTAGTCAATTGAGTACGGTTGAATTTTTCTAGAATACAAAGAACCTGTAACCGCATCAATGTTCGGATCATTTGGCACAAGATTTGTTTATGGTTATCTTGTTGAAATTAGGCACATATGTAGAAGTGTGGAGGAAGTCATGTGTGTTCTGGAAGCTTTCAAGCTTTCATTGTGTGGATCTATGCACTTCGTACTAAAGGATTTTGTATATTTTTTCTTGAGCAAGCTTGAAACTTTCATTATGTGTGTTTCCAGAGACCACAATGAATGTTTTTACTCCTAATATTTTAGTATTAAATAATCCATATTTTTTTTCACAATAACACCAAGGCAAAAGGTGGACCGATATGATATTATTACTAATATTTTAATTATAAATAATGTTTTTATTGCTAATATTTTAGTATTAAATAATTCATATTTTCTCTTGCAATATTTGAATTAGAAATATATGTATCTTTGTATTCCTAAATATCAGCAGTCAATTAAGTAAAGGTTGTGCTCAATCTGAAGAAAATTGGATCATTGATCATAAGCTTTGTTTATGGTTATGTTGTTGAAATGAGGCAGATATATGGAAGTACAAAGGAAGCCCCTTCAAGCTTTGATTCTACGAACTGTCACATTCCACACTAAAGGCTTTTGTAGTTTTTTTCTTGGAACATATGCATGAGTGTTTTGTCTGGTTGTGGAAATTTCAAAGCTAACATACACTATCAGTTTTCATTTATCAAATTTAATATCACATATTATACTTGTTATTTGTGTAGTATAACCTTAATGGTAATATCATATTTTATTATGTAATTACTCTAGATTCTTCCTGGGTAGTTGCAAGGATCAATGAGAAACAAGCATTGAAATCCCAGGCCCACCTACCTAATTTACTTATGTCAATGAACAAATTTCATTTAATATTTGGATAATGAAACAAAGGAAAAAAGACATTTAAGTGGTGAATTGACATCTAGGATCTGAAATTAGTTTTGCAAAATAAAATTTGGATGATAGCAAGGAAAGTCTACACAGTAAATCTGTTTGATATCAGTGAATAATTATAGAAAGGACTTTTATTTATCAGCAAAAGAGTTTTGGTTAATGAAAATAGAATGTGGTTTACGATATTAATAAAATAGTATCTCAATATTGATTTATAAAGCATGTAAGACAGATTAATCATGAAACGTAATCATGTCAATTGGACTATGTCAAATTGGAATTTAATTAAAATGTATATGATTTAAAGTAATAGATTTTACAACAATATTTTCTTATCAAAGATCGGGAAAATCAATACTATCCACATTGATAACAATTATTGATTAGTAGATACCATTAAACTCAATAGTAGTTAAATTTTGTTTCAAAACTTAGATGTCAATTCATGATTTAGATGACTTATTGCCTCTGATGCATTATATATATGCTCGTTACCTGTAAAAGCAATTTTTCAATGTTCATTTTGTTCTAGACTGATTAGTAGTTTATAGGAAATCGACTTTCTTTGTTGTTATGAAACTGTTAAGTGTTTTAAGGTTTTGCTTTATAATTTGTCTATTGTTTTTTCATTTGTTACTAACAACGAAGAAATGGCCCAAAGAAACAATGGCAGGGGCACAGAGGAAGAGGTAGATGTAGGGAGCGAAGATATCTTAATGCTCTGGCAATATATCTTAATGCTTAGCAAAGATATTTTTATTCTAATGGATAAAACACTAGAACTCCGACAAATGCTTAGGTGTCTCGAAGATGAACTAGATACCGTAATAATGTTGTTAGAAGAGTTATTGCAAGACATGAACAGCTGAATCAGTTCTCGGTTCTTGCAATATAATCATTACAAGTGTTAATGTCCAGAAACAATGGTTAATTAGTATAGAAATTGCTACTAATTATTATTATTTTTTGAACCAATTTTGAAATTCAACATATGCTAAAGGTTGTGTATTGTAATATTCTTGATAGAGTTAAAGAAAAAAAACATATCGGACTATTTTGGGTTACAGATCTATGTATAAATGCAATATGTTTTATAAGTTACATCATAATCTTGGTTATTCGGTTTAGAAACTCGCTTTAGCCTCGTTTTACATTGACTTATTTAGATATTTGTTTAAATATTGTATGGAATAACTATTTCAATAGAAAAAACACAAGATTGGTCGACACTATAAACAAAGAAAACCATTTCAATAGAAAAAACACAAGATTGGTCGACACTATAAACAAAGAAAACCATGATTGTAAAGTAATGTCACCAAAAATTACAACCTAACCAACTTGTAATATTCATTGAGTAGCTATAAAACTTGCAAATTTGATAAATCAAGAAAACAATGTAAGAAACGAGATCACAAAGAAACAAAAAATGACATAACATAGTACAAAACATAGAGCCGAAACAAAAATAGTTCATTGGATTAAGTTTATGTACAATGTCATTGTAGCATTTGCATTGGTAGAAAAAATTGCCTTGTTTTCTCGGATGATTACATTATTAATCTTGTTCACATGAGTATAATATATTGATTGATAATGTGAAATCAGATCTTAAATATCAATTAAAATGAAAGAGCTATTCGGCAAAAAATTAAAAATAAAATTAAAAATCATTTCATGAACCAGAAACTTTGAAGCAATGTCAGGATTCCTGGAAATGCAAGGAGCGAGCATTGTGATTTATTGAATTGATTAAACAAATAAACTTGTCATTGTATACATACAACTACGTTTTGATGGTCTATCGTAAATGTGCCATGTGTCTCAAAGTTGGTCAAGATTTCAATAGCATATGTTTTGTCTGCACAATATTGATTGTAGGAAATTTTTCATAGTGCAGGTAATACTCTTTCCAGTTCGACGCCCCTCAGAATACATTGTTCTTTAGTCCTGAGACTTACATGTATGATGCAGTTTAAGTGATGAAAATAAATAAAATGAGAGTCGTGTTTGCAATCATTGTAATAAAGCATAGTTTTTTTCATAGTTCTAGTAGTTATAATTGGAGTATTGCATCTCGTGCATACAGTTTCGAATGGGTTCATATATACGCTAACCACTCTCAAGTATCCTTGGAAATGTTGTAAAGTTGATATAGAAAACAGAGGCTTAGTAACATGAAATCAAATGTCTTTTTTATTTTTGTTCTTTATCCATGTCTATCTAAACAATATGATATAGCTTACCATCATATTTCTCTTGATGATGAAAGTAAGCTTCTAAGAATATCAATTTTTTTTCCTGTGTTCAATGCACATATGAACATTGATTGTGAAGTACGGAAAACTTTTTCCTGTTTTTTAACTACATTTTTTAGCAATATCAATGGAAAATCATTTCGTTGCAGATCTCTTTAAATTGAAACACATGCCAAAACAAGTTTATCGTGTACTTGAACTTGTTACATATGCGGAACTTGTAAAACAATACAAGAAAATCGTACAATAGATGAAGAAGAATTTTTTTCTCTGAACATTGGGATATACAAGCCTACACATATGTAACTTGTTTTCTATTTGAATGAAAATTGGGTTTTCTGGTGGGGAAAAACAAGCAGATAGACAATAACTTCGTAACAATAAAACGTTCAAATAAAACAAAGTATATTGTAGCCATGTCATGTTCTCCATTGTCGTCTTTGATTTCCGTAACATATTGCATTGTTGTTTGTGTTGCCAAAATTGCAATAGTTGTGATTATGCCTACTTGAAATGCATCGTCATTACGTGATGGATTTGCAATCGTCATGTTTGAAAAAAATAGGTACTCTACACAGTTAGGACAAATGTTTTCTACACTACTAAAACTATTTAAATGAATAGATTTCTCACAATCACCACTATTGTATCTATGCTTTGGAATAATTTTGAAATCTTTAATAGAAACATCGGCATTTGCAACAAGCTTTGACTCATGTTGTTCGATTAATGATGTTGTCACAAACAATGTGATCGTCATTTTTGCTTCCTTATATGTTAAGTCTGCATGGAATATTGTTTTTGACTTAATTGCTTTGTCCAAATGTGTTTGATATGTAACCAAGGCAATTCCATGAAAATTATTCCCAATTATATTGTTATTAATGTCTTCAATGAACAATGGTGTAGACTTGACCTCTTTTTGCCTAGTCATGAGAATTGAATTGAAATAATTTTTTTGTTTTTTATATAGAAAAAAGTGAGAAAATAATAGAAAGGCAAAGGGGGGAAAATTGATACAGAGTTAATTGAACATGCACAAAAGCACCTACTTGCATTTATTTCTTCACTAGTTACCATTGCTTTCGTTTTTCTGCTACAATATATATTTTTGTGGTACTTCTCATTGTTATCTCTACGTTGTTGTCGATCTCTAGTGTGACATCATTCAAATTCGATAAATTTTATCTATTCACAAATATTACACTGAAATCAATGCTTAAAAGGACATTATAATTGAAACTGAATAAGAACTATTAAATGAAAACATAAGGTAAATTAAACTCATAAGTAGTGTACAAAAATTTTAAATAGACTTTAGTTTTAGCAAATGCTAAAGTTTTATAGAAATGTTCAAAGTATTTTTTTCCTTATAATTGTTGTCCTAAATTTGAATCTCTAAGTGTCATATGTTCCCAGGAAATTTAAAAAGATTTGTTTTTGGTTGTAGTACATTAAAAAATATGGCCCAAAAGCAATGGCAGAAAAAAAAAAACACACTTGTGTTGTGTAATGCAAATATAATCAAAGTACAATATTAAAACATAAACATGTCTCTTAAAAGACTTATCATTGTCCTTAATGGTATGTGTTATGCTTGTATTCATTTCCGCTGCTATAATGATATGAGTTAGATCAAATATATATAAATAAGAAAAATAAGAGTTTATAATTCCATAGCACATAAGCACTTCAGAAATAAGAACTATATGACAGTAACACATTTTGTCCAAACGTGTTTAGTATTATCACACTATATAGTATTTGAACTTTGTATATCATTGCCAGAGGACTGTATCGTATATTGTATAAAAATTGTTAGTACTCACCAATAGAACTAATCATGCATTATTAACCTGTCAATAATGTTATGCATTCTGCACTTTCATTCTAAATAATAGTCCCTCGTGATGTGCAACTACCAAAACAATACCATACAACCCAGACAAGGATTCTATTTGTAACCAGCTCCTTCGAAAACTAGCTTGACATGTATTTGTAACGTGTATGCTAAATATATTACATGATGAACACCTAGAGAATGCTTCTATGAACAACACAACCAAAATTAATGATTAGTATTGTGATGCTACCATATAAATATTAGACACTTAACATAGTTGGACGGATAGATAGAAAAAATTGTAATAATAAAAATAATAATAATCAAAAGTTAACGGATTTTGACTACGAATGTTTAAGTTTAATGTCTTGCTTTAAAAAATAAAGAAAATAATCAATGTCATGTATTCTTAGATGCTTAATTTTTTTACATGCTTTGAAATAAATGATTTATTGGTAAATATGATTAATTTCATCAATTAAATAAAATGTTAAAGCTATAGTTTCAATAATGCCATTATCACTATGGAAATTTGTAAAAGTAATAGCTATTTTACTTAGCTCTCTAGATGACGCTAAGAAATAAACCTTAATTAAAAATATTTTCTAGACTTGTGCGGAGCTTTGCTTATGCATAGTTTTCAGTCTGTGGAAAGCTCCCCACACAATTAATTAATCAACTTATCAAGGCAGCATTAGATGTGCATTTCATCATTAGTGTGGTGTCCACATTTTATCCTTATTTGAGAATGGTTTTCACATTTGCAATATTTCGTTATTGTCACCTCTACACATGCACAACAAAAATCACCTTCACACATCTTCTTTCACTTCCGCAGAACTAGTCATTTTTTGTTTATTCGTTATTAAGTCTAATTTTCATCCTTATTCGAGAATGTGTTTTTCACTTGCAATATGTAGTTAGTGTTGCTTCTGCATAGTTTATTTTGCAGAACTAGTAACCATTTTTTCCTCTTGTTCATAATTATCATTTTTTTTAATTAAAACAAAATAAATGAAACTATTTACTGCGAAAAGATAACACCTCACCAATAAAGTTTTGCATTACTAAACTAACAATAATTTGCAATACAATGTGAAGAAACTCATTGTGCAGGGGTGTGGAGCATATGCACTTCTCTACATAATGAGCCATCATCTATATTTACCTTACAAAACAAGTTCAAACTAACTGTAATCATGATAATCAACTAAGAAACTGCCAAATGCGAACAGGTAATCGATAAAGGTGAATCGATTTAAAAGCTTGCAATATTGTAGTGTTATAAACTATTGAAGATACGACTGAAGGATTTTATTGTTAATATTATAGTATTAAAACATAATCCATATTTTTTGTTCAGTATAACATTGTTTATGCTTCTATTATTGATAATATTTTAATTGTAAATAATGCATACCACCACTATTGATTAATTCTCTTTGCATGAAGCTTTAGTCCCTACTTTTATTGCTAATTAATTGATCAAGGTAGTTATGGATGTGCATTTCATCGCTAGCGTGGGGTTCGAATTTCATCCTTATTCAAGAATGCTTTTCAAATTTGCAATATGTCATTATTTTTTCCTCAACACACGCACAACAAAAACCACCTTCACATATCTTCTTTCGATTCCACATAGCTTCGTTCGCATAGCCAGTTGTTTTATCGTTTATTCATTATTAAGTTTGAATTTCATCCTTATTCAATAATGCTTTTCACACTTGCAATATGTCATTATCACCACCTCTGCACATGCACAACGAAAGCCACCTTCACACATATTCTTCCGCTTCCACACAGCTTCTTCCACATAGCTAGTCATTTTATCGTTATTAACCGCTAACCTTTTTGCCTCTTGTTCATAATTATTATTTGTTTTAATTAAAATAAAATAAAATGAAGCAATTTATTGCTAAGAGATAACACCTTGTTAAAAACAGATAGCATTAAAGTTTTTCATTACAAAACTAACATTTGTAATACAGTGCCGAAGAAACTCATTGTGCAAAAGTGCAGAGAATCTGCTCTTCTCCGCACAATGAGATATCATCTGTATTTACCTTACAAAACAAATTTGAACTAACTATAATCATGATAATCATCTAAGAAACTGCCAAATGTGAACAAGAAACCAACAAAGGTGAACCAGTTTAAAATCTTGTAGTATTGTAGATATTTTGCATTTCTCTACTACTACTATACACCATTGAAGATACAAGTTCAGCTTCGAAGACTAAAGGATTTTATTGTTAATATTATATTATTAAAACATAATTCATATTTGTTGTTTAGTATAACATTCTTTATGCTTATATTATTGATAATAATTTAATTGTAAATAGTTACTTATGTACTCAATAACGCCCTTCAATCACTAATCGACATTTGAAGCCATTATTAATTGATGATATCGTGGCGAGGAAGCAATCTTGAACCACTTGAGAATCTCTGAACGACTTACCTTCGACCAACTAACTTGACCAACTTTCATTATGTTCTTCCATTTACTCATTCGATAATGAGATCACATTCTTCATCAAAACAATGAGTTCTCCAGGGGGGTCTCCTATACTCCTAATATGGGGGGTCAGGAGGTAAGCAAGCTTGGCAATAGGTTATGTATTACCCAATAGTATTTTCTAATTGTTAGAGTTCACATGAGCACTATCTATCATATCCCAATGCCACCTTTCTGTACTAAATTTCCCCACTTTGACAGGAGTGTTCCACAGGATTCATAACTACTCCTCAAGCTTCATAACGCTTACCCAGCCCATTCAGCTTGACCATTTCTATTATCATATGGAATACGAATTAATATACCTCAATCTCAACCAGAGAGACCGGTCGTTTCAGCCCCGGCTCTTTCCTTAAAAGGAAAGGATTTGACAGGTAGGCCTTTTGGATGGATGGATGGAAGGGTCAGGCCTAGACACTTACTTAAGGCTTCAGGTACCATGATACAACCCTGATTTGAGGGACATGTTTAGCCTACTTGAAATCTCCCTCAAGGAGCTCCAGGCACGAAGCTTTGCTAGTACTAAAAGAATTTCCCTAGAAGTAGCCAAAGCACGAATAACTTACAGAACTAATCAGTTAGACAATAACGACAAGGCTTTTCTATTCCGGTTGGCCCCAAAGCCTAGAGCTAACAACTCACCAATTGAGGCCACCTGTCAGACGAGAGAAGAGAACTAAGGTTCTATTAAGGTAGTAATTAATCAAATTTGCGTCTACTGAATTGTGTAAACATTATTTATGGAAGTCCCTAGATTGTGTGAAATGAGAGGACCATCCTGTCAATTTTTATCTTCATCTACAACTCTCTCCATCATGACAAAAGTGAATAAATCCTTCTTTGAAGCACTTATTAGGTATCACTAATTCACCTCTTATCAACATCAGTAGGCTGGGCTCACCCTCCGTAATACTTGAGCTTATCTTGAGACCTTGCTTCACCCAATTCTATGTTTTAAGTGATAGGTAGGCCCCTTACTTATAAAGGGTTCATTCATGCACTCATTCTCACTTGTTGATCAGAGGATGCGTAAGCAAGATTAACCATAAGGGAGTGGAAGACGTGTCGTAAATCCTAAAGACCATAAGGGAGAGTAACTTTAGTTGCTCGATCATAAGGATGTGTAAGCAGGCTCGACCATAAGGGAGAGGGAGTAACAAAAGAAATTAGACTGGCCAGCGATCCAAAATACCTGAACATGCACCCTAGAACCCGACTATCAAAATGTATACCTATCAAGATTCATCATCCTGGTCAGTAAGTGGTCCAAAGGTCAAAGTTGAATATAGTTAAAATCAAAATCCAAATAAGGGTGGGAAGTAAGAAAGTTGGAAAGATAGGATCCAAGTAAATATTAGTGTTGTACCTGGGAATTGAGATCAGTTAACGTGGCGGTGTACTTGGAGATTTATATTTCATTCACGTGGCCATAGAGTAGTTGGTAATTTGACCCAACAAAGTTGGCCAATCCTGGTAAATATCTAGTGAGCTTGATGGTGTCTATACTGCCTGCATGATTCTAGTATATGTATCTTGACCAGTGTATCTTGGGTGGTGTTCATCGTTGGAACAAGTAGTTCCTGACCCGCTAAATAGGCTCCTCATACCTAGTGTCGTGACAACTGCTAAATCCATTGTGTTTACGTGTCCTGGAAAACCATAATTGGAAGAACCTAGCATCGTATCGGGGATCACCAAAACCTCTTCATTTCAAAGATGTTTGAGGTCAATGGATGCGAGGTTATGCTTCTTTAATTTGAAGGGAGTTGCCTTTATAGGTAATTTGTTTACTTACGGAACACAGCACAAAGGAAACGCCCTAGGTAGATATTTTTCTATTTCTTCCATTACATTGGTTGCCCTAGATAACCCCATAAACCCTATTCTTGATTTGCCAAGCCCACTCTTCAGGGCCTTGCCTTACTTGCGCATTTTTAAGAACTGAGGAGAAAAATACATAAGCAACGGTAAAGTCATTTGACCAAGTGAAAGCTCTAGATGCAAATCATCTAAGGAAGGACCTTATTGGCTGGGTTGACCAAAACAAGACTTGATAATACCTTTTTAAAACCTTATTCTCTCAATGCCTATGGGAAACTCTAATCCGCTCCAATCCCATATGGGCAAAATCCTGGGGCATCATCATAAGTCTGACAATGTCGATATGTGAAATATCATATATTATTGATAGACATATACTTAATAGGTGATCCAGTCATGGTCATGGTATGTATAGCGCCCCCGGGAATAATATAGTAGAAGGGGCAGGCAAAGGAACATCTATGAATGATCACTTAACCTATCCATATTATCGTATTGGAAATCGAATTCTCATTCAAGCCATGCATGTGACCGCTTAAACCCTATTATTTGAGGCTTTCATGAGCTTTTATCCTAGACATCTATTTCTCTCTTGACTGGCTTGACCTCTTAGGGTAGGGAACCCATAAACCATCAAAGAATCTCATATGTCATGCAAGGACAAAGCATGGGAATTATGCTCTTGTCAGTGCAGCTTTCACTCTTGTCTGTTAGTGCATTAATGAACGAATGCCCTTGAATCATTTCTTAATAAAAATCAATGAAGGGGCGGTGCTTGCTTAAATAAGAATTAAAAATAAGATTTGTACATTTATTATTTTAATAAACTTTGCCCCACGCTTTGGGCACAGTGAAAGCTCTACACACATGGATTTGCTCTGTGCACACGTTTTTTTCCAAACAGTCAATTCCGCACAACCGCTTCTGTAGTTGTGAGATACATTACTAAATAATAATTAAAATGGAGATTTGTATATTTATTATTTTAATAAACCTTGTGCGAAATTTTTCTTGAGCGGAGATTTCATTCTATAGGTAGCTCCACACACTGTTTGTTTGCACAAAAAATGCTTTGTAAAGTGCTTCACAAACTCCTTATTCCTCTTGAGAAAACTTGATAATTACAGTAAAGGTACTTAACTTTTGTTTTTTTATTCCAAACTAAGCAATTTCATTCACATTGTCAACAAGGTTTCATTGGGAACTGAATTCAATATATACAAAAAAAATGGTTATCAGTTTGCAATTTTATTCGACTTAGCATTATTTCAAAGCATTAAAATATTAAATATAAAATCATGATTTTCAAAGCATTGAAATATTAATATTAACATGTATTTTCAAAATTAATACAAAATACAAATCTTTGAAGCTTTCATTATGATTTTGAAAGCATTAAAATATTAATATTAGTGTATAAATCGTTACTAATTGAATTAATCAATAGAAATTTGAAACTGCAACATGTCTAATTTTGATGCTTATTAATATTCTAATGTTCATAATTGTTTAACAATAGCCTAATGTCAATATGATTCTAGTGAGGAGTGTGGAAGTAGATTCCAAAGTTGTATTGTGTGAAGCATTCCTATGGCTTTTTTTACCTTTGTATATGGATTTAATGTGAAAATGTAGAGGCTCAAATTATGCAATGGAACAACTCTCGAGCATAAGCACAAATGTCAGTGAACACCTTTTGTAGACAAAATATGGTTTCCACACTTCAGCAAAATCAACTTCTTCTGCACAAAAAAACTTTGATAAGCAATTGATTAAAGGTTGTGTAGTTCACATAGTGAAATCCTTGTTTATGGTTATATTTGTGTAAATAGGCATATGCGCGGAACTACGGATAAATTCCATTGTGCGGAGGAACCTTTCAAGCTTTCATTGTGTGGATATTTGTACTCCACACAATGAAATCTTTTCGTATAAGGAAAGATGTTCATAGAAAGCTTCACTGCTAATTAATCCGTTAAAGGTTATGTAGTGCAGCACAAGGCCATTCAAAATCAAAATCGCAGAAAATTGATATATCACTTTCATTTTGAAACACAACAAAAAGCTTCCATTATGTACAATAGACAGATATGAAGAAAACATAATAAAATCCATTCCTATAGTATTGTACTTTAGACAAATTTAAAAATATGATGACAATGAACGTGTTCATGTTTCATAGCAAAACAAACTATTCTCATGTTTCATGTTATTGGAATATATATATATCGATGACATAATACTGGAGCTCAAAGCATAAGTCTATAACACTAAGCAATACAATCAAAGTAACAAGAACAATATCGAGTTTCAAATTTCAATCATCATAACTATAATTGAAATAAATAAACGGAATACAAATGCATAGAAGATCATATGCTAAGCATTAAAAACCTTAATTCTCAACATGAATCACTTGTATCAGTAATGAAAATGTTGAATGGATAAGTCCATTGGCTCATTCACTATGTTATTTTGGAATATTTTGTTTAGCTACCTGCTTCTGCATTCAAAAATAGTAAATGCGTGAACTGTAATATTGAAAAAGGGAACTGCAAAAAAAACAAGGAATTACACTCAACAAGTAGACTATGTGACATTAGTAAAATTAACAAATCACGATGATTGAATACTAGTAAACATAAAACGAATATGCAAATATTTAAGGAGAATTACAATTTGTGAAAGCATATACACTAATTGTTTCACTATCAGCTGCCTTTCTAATGCATGGCCTCTTGAACCAATATCTTCAACTTAGCTTGAATGAATTATTTCATTTGTCCCATTGTAATATCTAGCCTCACATGTTGATTTAATAATTGTTTTTCAATCTCCATTACCTCTTCTTGTAACTAAGTAGATAATATTTATTTCTTGTCATTAATACTAACAAATCCAACTAGCCATTTTTCAATTTCTTCTGGAGAAAAAATAGTTATATCATCAAACTATTCTGTTGTTGACTATTTTCTCTTATCCAATTAAAATTTTAGTGTATCTTTTGTAATCAATTCATAATTTCATATAATGCATGACCTTCTAAATCTCAAACAATTTGCATCGCCTTCAGAAACACATCACTTCTCCTATTGTCTATGTTCTCACATTCATAAATAATGTTTTTAGTGTATTGATTCTTATGGGCAGTCCATCTTTGATTTCCCTCATTTGATTAGCATTTGGCGGTTCTCTATTTTTCTTGTCCATATCAGACAATAATTCAAGCCTTTGACTAAAAGCAAGTATGTCATTGTTAATGAAATGCTTGTCTTTGTTAATATTACTTCTCACCAAATCGACAAATGACTTTATTTCCAGTGCTAACCGTAGGAGAACAGAAACCACCTGCCATGCATGTTCAATGATTTCTAACCTTTGGCATATATTACCGACAATATGACATTTGATTGCATTAACTAGTTGCATAGCTCTAATAGATCCATGAGATGTGCTAGTAGTGGAAATTGCAAATTGTTGAGTTTGTATTGCCACTGGAGTAATTAACAAAGGACCCACATTTAAATAATTTTCCAGCATTTATATTTTTGCTTTCAGTACCAGGTTCTCTACTTTCTGTTGCTCAATAGACACTGTAAGCACATTCCTAGTAGCTTCATGCAATGGCAAAACATTTGTGGCTACAATTCCAGACATATGAAGATTCATTTTTGTTGTATCAATAATTTTTTTACCATGCATCTTTACTTTTCAATTTTCAATATTTTATTGTCCCTATTATAGTTTTCATCTTCAAAAGTAGCAAACTGAGTATCAAAAATAGAAAATTCTTTGGCAATTTTCACAGTTATTTTTTTATTTTCATTCAAAGCACTACTAACCCAATCACGTAGCAAAGTTTCAATCTCCTTGTTGATAGCTTCTTCACTACTTCTTGTTTGTAGGGGACTTTTCATTTTTCCAATTGAGGCTCCTTATCATCTCTCACAACTGATAATTGATCGTATATCAGTTGTGCAATTTCAGTATATTTTCGTTTTATTTCACTTGAAGATGAATGCAAAGCAATTTCGAGTATGCAAACATAAAATTGTGCAACTTTTCCACTTCTTTATTTACACTTTGTTTCAGTGCTAATACTTTCTTCTTCAGCAATTTCTCTAATAGTCATTGCTCCTTCTTGATTATTGCTTGGAGCACTGTGACTCTTTTTTCTTTCACTTGCAACTTTTGTCAACAAGCTCTTGCATTTGATGGCACCTAGATGTGTGATAAATAGGCCTTCTAGATCAACATCTTTCCAACCTTCAGCTTATTTTAAATTAAAACAATGCAAAGACATTGCAATCTCTGCAAGCTAGCTTCCATTCTTCACGGTTACTCGCCCAATGGTAAATGGCAAAGAAATAAATTGTTTCTTCTTTTTCTGTTCAAATTTAACCCCTCAATCGTAGTATTTTCTATAGACTTTGGCAAAAAAATACTTGTCCATAACAATTCTTGGAAGAAATCGTGGTTTCCCTTGAAACCCATAAACTCGAATAACTGTATTATTTCCTCTTTCTTCATGTATCCCTTTCCCCCATAGGAAAACTTGTGCTTCGCTAGATATTCGATGGGGCTCTCATCTAGTTATCATGCAAATAACTTGCTTTACAAAAATATCTTGAATTAGATAAAAAATTCAAATAACTTCTTGCTTCCACAGTATGGGATAGCGAAATCGAATTGGTTCTTTGTCAAAATTGAAGTTAGTGCTATGTGGAAACTCATCAAAATTATGACTCAACATGAGGTTTTTATCATATACACCATCACAAAGAACCTACCACTCTTGAATAAATGTATTAATTGAAAACACAGTTTAATGGAATAAGATTATCCCAATCAAATACACAATTTTTTTATATGAATAATGGAGCACATAGAGGATGGATGTTGACACACTTCTTGTAGTTTCTTGGTCCATTAAACGCGCATACAACCAACAAAACTCTCTAAATGGTTTTCTAAACAAAGTAATATCTAGAGAGGAAATATCAAAAGGAACCTCGGAAACTGGTGAAACTAAATCTTGTATGATTTTCAAGCCACCTATTAGTGTCAGTGTCTTCACACTGCCATCAGTGATCAAAATTTACTCTTTTGCATCTCATGGTAGGAGTCCCATACTGCTGAGTCATTCCATTAGGTCATGGATCTACTGATGGTAGGGTTTACTTCATTTTTTCCCTCATGATATGTATTTGTTGATCTTCTTTCATACCTTTTAGTCATGATTCATGTTCATTTTGCACTCCATTTCATCAATTACATAGGGTTTGGTCTCATTAGGTCTTAGGGTTTCCTCCATGGTCAAACTTCTGTGATTATATGTTAATAAGGGTCAGAATGCACATGAGGAGGTCAATAATGATCAGAAAATTCATAATTTGTTAATTTGTAAGCTTAATGAAGTTCTCACCTCAAAACTAGTTTTGAGGTGAAAACAGAGCATTTGTATTTTATCTTTAAATTTGATGTAATTTTAATGTTCTCATATGTAATAATGGTTCCATGTTGCTCCTGGAAATCTGGTGATGTTTCCAAAGTACTGCCACTACAAAAAATCAAAAGAATTTGAGCATCAGTCCACCTATCAAAGCAAAGAAACCAAGCATCAAAAAATAGAGTATTGGAAAAAGTAGATAGACATTATAAAAGTGGGTTTTCACCAACAAAAAATCAAAAAGTGAAAGTTATATAAAGCCATCCTTCTATTTATCATTTCATTGTATTAGTGTTGAAGTTCAAAGTGCCAAAAGGAGAGCTAAGGATGGATTTCAAGCATTATTGGGCAAATAGAAGTGAATCGCTGCATTTCTGGAAAAATTTGAGCGGCGCTGCGCTTTTGAGGAGGGCGCTACATTTTTTAGTTGGCGATGCGCACTTGGCAGCATTTCCCTATGAAATTTTACACAGGCGCTGCGCTTTCAGAGTGGCGTTGTGCACTTGTGTGAGGCATTGCGCTTCTGCCCAGCCAAGCCCAAATCACCCAAATCATTCCAAAAATGCCAAATTCACCTCAAAACCTTCAATTTCTCTCTCTTACAAGTAATTACATTTATCATATCTTATGTTTTATGGTTTTGTTTGCCAATTTTGGTGTTTAGCATTCTTTAATCTAAAACCCTAGCTTCTAGGGTGAAACCCTAGTTTTCCTCATTTCACTAGTGTTTTATTTACCCTATCTACTTGCCATTATTCCCTAAACTTCATCCCATGTACCATATTTCCTAAATCTCATTCCCCTCATACATTTTCCCTAAATTCCTACTTACACTCTCCATCAACCCTACAAACCTTACCCTCTCTCCCTAAAACCCTACTCATCCCTAAAAACCTATTCACACATCATACTCTCACATATTCCTTAATATTCACTTTGTTCATTTCATTCCTTCACCCTATCCCATCATTCTCCATACAAAACCATAAGTGTTCATAGCCACAGAAAAACAATGGAAAGAGACAGTGAATATGACTATGAGGAAGAGACACTCAATGATAGTTCCATGGAGAGGCATAAGTAGCAGAGGAAGCCTCATAAAGGAGGAAGAATTATCAAAGAAGAGCCCACTAGTTTGAGGGAGTTACAAGCTTTCCCACTTGCTATTTCTTTCTTTAAACACCAGGCATGATTTAATTTTTGTGAAATGATAGAAAGAGTCAGTTTTCATCATGAGTTGGCTAGGCTATTTGTGACTCATTTGCATAGTAATGAAGTAACTCTTGCTGAAATAACCTTCACCATATCACCAGCTGTCATCTTAGAGGCTACAAGAATTCCAGATGTGGGTGAAAATTGGTACAAAGGTCAGGATATTGATAAGGAGTACTATGAGCCTTACATCAAGGCTAGATACAGAGACCAAATGAAGAGAGTATTCCTCTTCAATTTTTTGGAAGACAGGTATGCCCCATTGATGAAAATAATTATCAAGTACTTCACTTGTGAAGGTAGGTTCTCCCGGTTGTATGCCTATCACAATAGACTTCTCATGAATTTCACTAGAGTAAAGATGATGAATCTCCCTTACTTCATGTTTAGAAATATTGAGAAAATGGCACATATTGCACAGAGGAAATCATACCCCTAGGAGTTGAATAGTATATGCCATTACCCTTTGATTAAAATCATTGTTTTACACCAGCTTAGCCTTCTTAACATTCCATGGGACACTTTCATTGCTCATGAGATGTTCAATGGTCCACAGATCCCTTCACCAATGCATCAAGAAGAAGGTGGGCCTTCTAGCCATGGAGAAACAAGGGAAGAAGCCAAGGAAACCAAAACTGATGAGGTGCTAGTGTATGTAACTTATCAGAGAGGCACAAGGAGACATTTTGCAGCTGCTAGGCAAGTGCTTGCTCCACACGTTGTGGAAGGGGCCTTGCCTTCGTCATCAATCCACAAGAAAATGTTTGCTCCACAAGGTGTGGAAGGGGCTTTGCCTTCATCATTGGCAAAATAGGTACAGGTTGAGCAGTTGAGCAAGGGCAAGGAAAAGGTGCAAGAAGAGGATCTTGGTGATGAGCAGGAAAGAGATTTTGATCTCATTGAGCATGAGGAGCCACAGTAGCACTTTTCTCATCATGGAGTTGACATAATTGACTTGGAAGCTCAGGATCCGAAAACTGTCAAAGGCATTATCATAAAGGGAAAAGAAGCTGAAATACAATCCTTGGCAGATAACTTAGAGAGAGCTAAGTTCATCATCAGATATTTAGAGCACGAAAAAAAACAATTGAGTGACAAGCAAGTCCTCATGGAGCTACAAATGATCAAATAAAACAGGCAAAAGGCCAAGGAGGCTCATGTCAAGTTGACTTCTATTGAGCAAGAGATTGAGAATGATAGGGAAACATGGCTTGAGAGGATCAACATACATCTCAAAGGGCTGATCGAGAAGGCCAACAGGGATAAGAATATGCTTCGCCACATGGCCTACCATTATATGACCCGCAACAAAATTTGCAACATGAGGATCAGGAAGCTTAAAGCTAGGTTGAGGAAGGCTTTAAAGAGCAAAAAGGAGCAAGATAAGTTGAGGATATTATCTGAAGCCTCACTAGCCCATCAAAGCAGCTGATGGTGGTGTCCCATGCCAAAATTGGGCAAGTTTTGATGATTTTTTGCATTTTTTCAAATTTTACAATTTTCAACATAGAAAACTGGCCCAGAAGCTTTTTCCTAGAGCATATGATGGAGGAAAGTTTTGTATATTTGGATTCAGCATGATGAAAGCATCAATCCTAGAAAATTTCAAAAGTTTTGGAGCAAAAATGGCCCACCAAAAGGTCTAAAAACTATCAAAAAATGACCTTTCTACCTCTTTTTGGATGCACAGAAGCTACCTTGGAAGATTTCAGTTTTGAGGGGGAAAATGACCTCCAAATGAAAAAATTCAAGTTTTTCTAGAAACTAGACTAGAACACCTTTCCAATGAGCCATAGTGGGCTAAATTGGGCTAAAGGGAAGGCATCCAAAAGTTGGTGGAAAGTAGCACTACGCTTTTGACCAGTGGTGCTGTGCTTTTGACCAATTTGTCGAGAAATCCAAAATTTCACCTGTTTTCACTATGGATTCACTTTCTCTCTCCTTGAGGTTGTTTTTATGATGTATATGACATGGTATGTAATTGTGATGGTAAAACAGGGTTATAGGGTAGATTCATTAGTTAGAGGTAGTTTTTAGGCTAATGAATCAGTTTCCATGCTTAAGAGGCAAGTAGTTTGACTGTCTATATTCCTAGTCCATGTTTGGAAATAGTTATAACAACCCCTCTTCTCATGGATTCGACCCCTGATGGTCAGGATGAGTGGTTTGGTTGTCTATATTATGCATTTTCTTCCTCATTTGCAAGGGCTGGACTCACTTGGATGCTTTGAGCTACATTGTACACCATTATCAGCAGTTTGGCAAGGAAATAAACAGGATTTGCAGCTATTTT
The DNA here is from genome assembly GCA_031772625.1 of Pinus tabuliformis. NCBI lineage: Eukaryota > Viridiplantae > Streptophyta > Pinopsida > Pinales > Pinaceae > Pinus > Pinus tabuliformis. Next base: position 954,254,758 of record CM062815.1, on the reverse strand, counting down.
TATGGGATACTTGTGGTATGGTGTTTTTGCATAGTTTCTTCTTCTATTATCAGTTTTTCACATGTTTGATGTATGCCACAATCTAATTCATTTCTTCTAGCTGAATGATATCAAGATAGATAGGTAGAATTCATTGTTTACAGTGCTCTGCCTTGGGAAGCCATTCGGTTTTCTATGTTTTCTACTATTTGAGAAAGATACATGATCTTTACATGCCCTCCTCGGCTCCTCACCAATCTTAGACCTCTCATCTCACTCAATTTCAAGTGTAAAAGCCTATACCTACCTTACCCCATAGAACACCTTGCATCCTGACTTAATTTCCTGGACCCAAAACTGCCTGGCTCCATTTGATCGAGCAAAAAACCCAACATATTCAATCAAAACCCCCTGAGCTACTATACCTAGCATAAAATATTGGTTCATGATCCAGTCATCTTGACTGAGATTCATAAGGAGAGAGACCTCTCTTGACCTAGTAGGGCTAGCTACCAGGTTAAGCTTGGTTTGTGGTTATCCTAGGATTGCCTTTCTTCAGCCTGAAGTCAATCTAGCCTCTACACGACCTTCCTTTTATTCTAAAAACTATTTTATTTTGACAAATCTAAGCGCATATCCAGAATCAGTAGCTTCAATATCCGCTTGAATGTCTCTAAAGTCTAAGAAATACTAGGATATTTGGCTAGTAGCCTAATTATTTTTGTTGTTAAATCCAATTTCTTTATGCATAATAAATGATTTCTCTAAAATCAAATGCTTCTAGAACACATGCATCATTTTATAATCTGGTAAACCAAATCTTATCATTGCTTTTCTCCTGCACAAACAGTTTCACATATCGTTGATGCGTAGCCGACCATTGAAATCTTTGATCGATGAGCGCAAGCGAGTTAATAGTATCAATGCAAATAGCCTCTTTCCTTCCCTTCGAAGCCATTTATGTTATGTACTTTTAAAATATTATTTCAACCAACAATGTTTTCAATGCGCTTTAGGTATAGATTATCGATATGTTATGTTGGAAATACTAAGAGTGGGGGGGGGTGAATCAGTATTCCTTTTCAATTGTTACTTTTACCAATTAGATCACTTATAGTTAGAACACAAAATGAAATATAGAAATTAATGTTTTATTAATATAATATTTACAATGAATCAAGTACAATATAAGTAGGGCTCCAACACTAGATGAAGACATTGATCTTCAATCTCCCAGACTCCAACCTGTATTTTCCAAGCACTGACTTGGACTTGCAAGGCTCCAACCTTGTCAATTTTGAGGCACCATCCTCAAGGGCTCCAACCCTATATCTGGTTTAGGCTTCGACCTGGTTTCTTGAGGACTCTTATCCTCTAGGGCTCCAACCCTATCCTCCAAGGCACCAACCTTGTCTTTTTTGAGGCTCCAACCCTTGCTTTACTTCGTTAAGATATATTTAGTTGTACTTCACGACTCCCAATGTCTCCACGTCACTTCATCAGTGATAACCTTGTCTTATCATGAAGGTGTCACCACTACTTTTCATGATACCCAAACAAGATCTCCAAGATCAACTCATGATAGCTTCAATGCATCATGATCTCCAAGGGTGTATCCTAGACTTCAATTAATGCTTGGTGATGCCTCAAGATGTCTTCAATCAATTGTCCCAAGAAATGTCTTCAATAGTTTTCTCAAGTTTGCATCTATCAACAAGTCTTCCGAAAATATACACACTGGATTTCAAGAGACCTCCAACAATACTATAGATGATCCAAGATTTTGTTGTACTATGTAACAACCCCCCCATTTATACGAATAATAGTTGATATTTGACATATAAATGGGGACCCTTTTTAAAAATTTTAGTCTTTGAAAAATAAATCCTAACTCTAAGAAATTGCCTTGAAAACTCTTAGAAAACAACCCAAGTTTAGGATCTTTGTCGCAAATCGCATTTCGCATTTTTCCCATGTAATAATTATAAACATCTTTAAGTAAACCCCAAATTTCAATATGTGATGAGAACCCTCGTTGCGATATAACAATCAGAATGTCTAGAGAACACATGAGCGCACTTCGTAGAGACACAAATAAATAAGCCATGCCATTGTGTCATCCGTTAACAATTTGCGAAATGCGATATTGCGATTTTTGCAATCGCATTTCGCATTATAAGCAGGCAACGCTATATTACAACGTTTAAAAGTTGTGATGCACGAATAAAACACCAAGCACGGTAAGTTACTGTGTTTTAATATAATAATGAATAGTTTGACCAGGTAATTAATGTTTAGCAACCCGAGGAGAAGTAATGACGTTTCAAGTTATGGCTAGTTAACGTTGAATATCTCATTTGAAATCCTCCCACGATTCAAAGTCATTTTAGAGTGCTTTCAGCCTTAATTGCCCTATATTTTCTGCGCTGATATATCTCTTCCATTTCAAGCAAGCTTCAAAAGACACGTCATTGCGAAAGGTGATGCAAAGGTAGAAAAAGTAGAGCATTACAGAGTCTAAGCTATCATGAATGTCTCATATATTCTCTGATACAGTATGCAGCGCTGATGGGGGAGCGACAGCATGGGAGGTCATATACAACAGGCTTGAGGATGAGCGTCCAAAAATTATTGTCGTAAAGGCAACGATTGATTCAATAAAACCTTTGAGGGTCCAATTCAAAGATGGTGCATGTTATTTCCTTCACAGAATAGGAGCAGGAGTGAAGATCCTCCCCTATACCAATATGATTAGGTGGGTCATGAAAAATCTCACTATTGAAGACAGGAAATTCAAGAACTTAAGGATGGAGCTCATGGCGTCATTCAGAGATGAAGACCTGAAGCAAATGTACCATATACTTGACCCTTAGGACATATATGACAAGTCATACCTGGCCAAATTTGCAAAGAAAAATAAAGAACCTTTCAAAATGATCCATGATTGGAGGGTACTGGAGAACAAGTTCAAATTTGACAAAACAAGTATGTATCTTATAGCCTCCTTAGCAAACCCCTACAACTATGCAGCTGCTATGTTATGTAGGCTATATGGATTAACTTTTCCATAGAATGGATCCATTTGATTGATGCCTGTGTCAATTCTGACATTATGAATTGGGCCATTATCCTATCTGATAACCTAGCCACTGCCATCACCAAGTACCGTCAGAAAAGATCCTCCTCCACAGAAAACCTCCTCCATTCTATTTCAATGCCTGCATCATGGATGCCATCTGTTTCTACACTAAATATCCAATCATGGGTTGAAAATGGACCTTGAAGGACCCCCACCCTATCCATCTCTGCCATAAACAGATTTGGGAATCCCATTATATACCCCATTTTTATAAAATATGCCATGTCGTTATTTTTCCATTGCATCAATTAATTTTTAATAAGAAATCCCCCCAGTTTTCCAAAGAAGCCGCTACAAAACTTCTCGTAGTAGGCAAGTATTTTTTTGAAAAATGGTTTACATACATTACGGTTTTTGGCAATACAATGGAACTGCATTTCCTCCCTTTGTATGTCTCTGATAAATTATTAGAAAGAGAAATAGCCCACTAGACTGTGGGAAAAGGCTTGACCAAGACCCTAAAAGAGAGAAAAATTTCATTATGGCCATATTTTCCTATTTTGTGTGGTTCCTTTTCATTAGCAAATTTTAACCATGAAACCAAGGAGTCAGTAAGCCTAGAAAGCCTCAGGCTACATACTTTGCTAAAAAGGCAATTTGATCCAGACAAAATAGCACATAACATTACTATTGTAGTAAAGATCAAGCCTTATAACCATGAGGCTAATAATTCTGAAGACCTTTTATAGTCAGTTGAATCCTTTGAACACGTGTTTGAGTGGGAAAGGGCAAATCTGAGTCCAGAAGATTTTGAAAGCTTTCAGGAGTTCAAAAACAAAAGTCTCGAAATAATTTCATTGCATTTGTTAAAAATTGAGGACAAGCATACACCAAGTGTGACTATCAACATCGAGGGACCTAATTCTCACATAGAGTCTCAAACGGATACAGGGAAAGCAATGGATATAGGGAGGGCCCAAGACACCGAGAATACAACGGAATCCAGCAGGAGGTTAGCCGAAAAGCAGGGTATGAGCAACCCAACTAAAGATATTGGTTCTGAGATCAAAAGCAACAATTTGGAGTAGGAGTGGGATCAATTCAATAAAAATTACAAGGCACTCCTAAGACAACAGATGTTCAAGAAACCACAGAATATCACACTCCCCTGCATACCCAGAAGATTACAGAGTCTTAGCCGATGGATGAGCAAGGGACAAGTTCGTAGTAGACAGAAATCATTCCTGCTTTGCCCACCTCAGAAAATGTCCTAAAGGTGACTAAAATTCCTCCTTTAGATTTGTTTTACAACCCACTTCATAAGGTTGTAGTGAGGAGACAGAGGAAAAGAAGGAGGGTAGAGACACCCAAGATCCCACCTAGGAATGAGCCGATGGACATAGTCTGGAAGGATATTCCTTCCAATCCAACTGAAAACTTGACCAGACTGTCGCAGTTTACAAGGGCATATGTAATTGCCACCATGGATAAAGATACCGAGATATCTATTTTGTTAAGGGAAAACGACGAGAAGATAGCGCAGCTCGAACAACAACTGCAAGTTGAAAAAGAAAATGTGAACTAGCTAGTTGCTAAACAAATCGCTCAATTACAGCAGAATATGGAAGTGTTAAAGATAAACTATGAAGCAAACATTTCTACAAAGAACGTACAAGTTCAATAATTTCAAGAGCCCATGAAAAAATACGAAGATGTCCCTACTATTAAGGAATTCGTCAAAGAGGCACTAGAGCTAAATTCCCTCCTATTAAAACAACGAGAACAATTTTACCAAAAGATGTCACATATCACTCCTTATCTGATCACCAGTGACCAGCTAACGGATAAGGTGATTGACCAAAGAACTAAATTTACTGATCTAAACACAAGAATCTCAGAATTCATCGAGTGGAAAGAAACAAAAGAGGGAAGGAGGGCTAATCTTCCTGAGATCGAGGAGACACATAAGGACATTCTATTCATGGATTTGGATGCAAGGATCAAACAAGCTAAATTAGTAGTGGAAAGAGTAATCGGGGTGTCAAAGAACATAGTAAAAGTGGTAAACCACACTTTGTATGCCACCAACCTGGTGAAAGAAGGCAACCCAAAAATACTACCTGATTTAAATGACTTGCATAAAAGCTAGAAGGAAAGAGCAGAAATTCAAAGGGAAGCAATCGCAAAGTTAGCAAAGACTGACTGGGAGGTGTATTGGCAATACCTTGTCAAGCCACACAGCCAAATCATGACCCTTAACTGCTCACTCCATTCAACTCAGCGGATGCTACCACCTCTCACAGATGTTATTTTCGCAGGACAGGTCAGAACACAGTTTGGGGCACCTCCTCAAGTCAAACCGATGGCTGATATATGCGATTTAAAAGAGAAGTTGGCAGACAGAAAGTTATCATCATAGCCTCTGGTCATCAAGTAACTTTTATTTTTAGAGTTAGTTAACTAGAGTTAGTTAACTAGTTCGGAGGAAGGTTGTTTGAAACATCCTCAAATTTTTGTATAATCTATTTTTGAACATTAGTTAGAATAGTATTTATACCCTTCTCATGCATTTAGAGAAGGGTCCTATTGTGGCCAGCAACAACCCCGCTTCTTATTTAGTTTTATCACTAATACTAAATAAGTGGGGACCCTTATTTAAAAAATTTTAAAAAAAAATTAGTGCTTGTACTCCCTTTTTGAATAAAACTTACTATCATAAACTTAGGATAATGCCCGAAAAATCTAAAAAGACTTAAGTTTTATGATAAAGTTCGAATAAAACCATTCTCTCAATAAAAAACGTCGCATTGCAAAAAAGGTAATAGATACTTTCCTTTAAACAGAATCCTAAGATTGCGAAATCGCGATGCGAGATCACATACTAAAGAAATTCATCACATCACAATTTTCATCTGCCTCAAATATCACTTAAGGTGAAATGCCTCAAAACTGCTGAAATGCGATGGTGCATCTCGCAAATCGCATTTCGCAGAAAACACATTGTAATGGATGATTGCCACATGCAATGGATTAGCGATATTGCGATCCGCGATATTGTGATCTGCGATATTGCGAAGCAAATCACAAAATCGCCTTATTGTAGATCTACAGGGTCATTATTCGAAAAAAATTTTCCATAAACCGATGCCTAGTTATGCGTGTTAATGTTAATTAATGAGTTAGTTGGTAATCATTAATGAAATATGGTTTTGATCTAATCAAAGAGCCATTTCATGTAGGGTGATATATTTTATATGCTTTTGGCATTTAAAGCCTTCCTGTCACCTTTTTCTTATCATTACTCTTGCCTCATTTGTAAACTGCAGGAGCGAACAGCAGAGAAATATACATAGCTGTGTTCAGAATATTATGGAAATAAGGGTAAAGCTTCGAGTTCTTAAGATAAAGAAATGACGCCCTTGTACACAGACACCACCTGCAATAGAGATGCCAGTGTTACTACTTGGGAAAGCATGGAAGAAAATCCCAGAGTAATGGAAGTTACAGCTACTGTAGACTCACGCGGGTCGTCTGAGGCATCAATTACAGAACTAGCATGCTTGTTCTTGCCCCGGATAGCGGCAAGGCCTAAGATTCTTCCATACATAGACATGGTCAAATGAGTACTGGATAGTGCTAAGATAACAGACAGACAATTTAAGACTCAGAGCCAAGAACTCATGGAGTCGTTCTTTCCACAAAATTTAAGGTTTACATCTTCCAACAAAAAGTGCACAAGAGGCGAAAAATAGCACTAGGGAAGCCCGGATTGAAAAATGGAGGCAATTTTCGATGCGCGATTATCGCCAGGAAAAACCCCTTGAGAAGGAAAGCCTCTAATCGTTCAGTCACCTGTAAGCCCGGAAAATTGTAGGAAAAAGTGCTAAAAGCGAAAGGCAAAACCTAGACTCTAAAAACTAGTGGTATTTATCAGGGATATCCTCAAGTGGTAATGTAAATTTCTACCACATGTACATCATCTACAGACAAGTTGGAGACAGAAGGCTCAAGAAAGAGCAGAGTCCATCAAAAGGTTAACTGAGTTGAATTGGGATTCTTACTGGACATACTTGGTAAAACCACATAGCCAGTGCATGACTCTCAAATGTATCATTAATTTTGCCGAGAAGATGGCACCAACACTTGCCGATTCCATTTTCACAAGACAACTAAAATTGGAAGTCAGCCAGCCAACTGTCCTCAAGCAAATGTTGAACACTTGTGACTACAAGGAACAGATACATAGATAGTTAGTTGCCAGTTTTAGTTTTAAGTTCAGTTTTAGTTTTAATTTTGCTTTATTTTTGCCTAAAATGAGGACGGTCATTTAAACCTCATCCTACAGTTTTGTAATAAACTATTTTTAGATTTAGCTAGTAGTATTTAAACCCTTCTCATGCATTTAGAGAAGGGTCCTGAAATTTGTCAAAAACTTGTCCTCAGAACATTCACTTTTGCATCCTCCAAGGAGGTTTTGATGAATGAATGGAATCGGATTTATTGATATCTGTGTTTAATGTCTACTACTGAAATTGCACTTTTATACTCTTAGTAGATGTTGGATTAAGAAGAGATAAATCATTATTGTTGGAGCTCATGAGTAGAACTAGTTATAAATGGTACTTTTATCTCTTAACAATTTCTTCTTATGTGTTAAGGTGATATCCATGTTCAGTTATTTATATATGAATGCTTGAATGCTTGAGTTATCATTTGGCACTTTTGTATGGTGATAGCTATTTATTTATGCTTAATATATGAGTGACTTATTATGCGATACGTTTTTCAAAATTATTTCGTCTAACTTTTTATACGAAATGGTTTATCTTTATTGAATTCTTTTCTCATAGTAATTGAATGATCTTTATTACCAATTTCCATTAGAAATTATTTTAGATCGCATAACTGAAAGATTAAATCCCGGGTTAGTTTTAGAATTAGATATTTCTATTCATTAGAATACAATTGCATGTTGTTAAATTAGATTTAGAATAAAAGCATTTTACTTAGAAATTATTAGAAAGGAAATATCAATTCTCAACACACACACACATAAATTGGGAAACTGGTCCCATATCCCCAGTTGGACCCACTATACCAAACGGAAAAGGAGCTGTTAACCAAGGTCCAGACTGGGTGGGTATCCCCCTTGTTGTAGACCCCATTTTTGGGGCTTCAACATATTTGGCGCTAGAAGGAGGGCCTGAACTGTGAATGGCAAGTAAATCTAAATCTAAATACCATTCTGAGAGTAAATCGCCTTCACCATCTCCCCCGACTTCTCCATCGCATTTAGAATCTTTAAATCTTGAGCAAGAAGTCAATAAAACAACAACCACTGCTACAAACCTGAACATTTTAGAGAAATCTACTATTGAACCTCCTGAAGTTGAATCTTTGATCCATAAACTTCAGTCATTTTCTATATCACCCCAATGATCTAAAAAATTTCAAGGTAGTGTGACTTCGCAATATAACCCTTCTCATCCTCTTACCAGATTGAAGAGTGAAAAGTTTGGTATTGAACCAACTGAGTTACCTCCACCTACAAGGAAGAGAGAAAGGAAATCACCTAAAGGGTCTGATAGCGAGACTCTTTTGGCATCATCATCCATCTCAACCTCTCCAGCGTGAAGTCAAGCATCCACCCCTCCACTTCAAATTATTGTCCACCAGACCACTGGAACTTCAACATCTCCTCCTCAATCATCTAGAACTATAATATCCTCATCTTCCCAACCACAGGGATCATCTTCTGCACTTTCCTCTGTTAGTAGTTCAACGATGGCCCAATCTCCATGGAATAACCCAGGGGCAGTCTTAATGCCTGCACCCTTGAGTCAAATACTAGCCCATCCTGAAAAATGGCTGCCCAAGTTTAATCCTGAAGCAGGCATGCTAGCAAAAGAACATATAAACAACTTTATGTTACCTATAAATCTCAATGGGGTTACTAATGAAGATGTTGTTGTCCATCTCTTTCCTTACACTTTGCAAGGAGCAGCCTGATCATGGTATTTCTCATTACCATCTAGATCTATCACTAGTTGGGATATTTTCCAAGAACAATTCTTGACTAAGTTCGGTGATGACAGGTCTACTGCGACACTAATCAATGATCTGTCTAACCTTAAGAATGATTCAAGGGAACCTATCAAATATTTTAACTCACGCTTCAATAAATTTTTGAACAAAATTCCTACTGCTTCCAAGCCTAGCGAAGAAGTTCGAACTGAATGGTACATCTCTGCTCTACCATCAAACATAGCAATCTTCATTGATAGGGCTGACAAAACAACTCTAGCTAACAATATGAAGGAAGCAATAGTGGTAGAGAAACGTATCATGGCCTTAGAAAAGAAAAACGCCGTTGATGAACGAAAATCTAAGAAGGTTACTTTTAAAGAAGATCCAAAGAAAAAACAATCGAAAGACCCATTTGATTTAGAAGGATTGCAGAAAGTTCGAAACCCATGTCTAACGAAATGGTTGACATTAAGAAGCAAGTAGCAGAGACTTCTTCTAAAAAGCCTTACAAGACTTATAGAAGAAATCCCTCAACTGATTCAAAGCCTCCCAATGCTATCAAAAATGCTGAATCAGAAGAAGAAGAAGAGGAAATTTCTAATGAAGAGCCTACTGATGAAGAAGAAGTTGTAGAAGTACAGGGAATGTGGGATTTCATCCTTCCAGATGAAGAGGATCAAGAGGCATCACCGGTCAGTACTAAAAGTAGAAATCAACTCGATCCTCCACAACCTACTCCTAAGCCAAAAAGCACAAGCTCAATGGCTAAGGATAAAGTCACAAGGAAGAAAACTTCACCCAAAGCGACTCAAAATAGCCTAGTCCAAACAGATTCACCAACTCCATCTAAAACATTGATTGTTTCTGATGAGATGGAGTATAATATCATAGAGGACATGAAGAAGGCTAGGGCTAACATTACTTTTCATGAATTGAGCAAGTTAAAACATCAACAAAAGTTACTTTTGAAAGAGTTACATGCAATATCGATTGCACCTCTGCCCGCCGCTGTAATCTCACAAGCTTCTCACGAGATGGGAAGATCTCTAACTAGTTTGACTAATAAAGTTGATCCAAATGATATCGCTCTAATTGGAGGAAGGTCAAGATCTCATACTCCGCCATTTCTTCTTACTTATGAAGTTTTCAACAAAAATTTGCATAATTGTTTAGTGGATTCAGGAGCTTCATCTAATATCTTACCTAAATCAATATGTGCAAAGTTGAGCTTTCAACCTCAAAAATCTGCAGTATGCATAGTTCAGTTGGACCGATCACAGGTTGAAGTGATTGGCGAACTAAATCAGGTTACCATAAGGTTGTCATCTAACCCAAAGGTATGTCAAGTTATCGATATTTTAGTTGCAGATATTCCAGAATTTTATGGCTTAATTCTTAGCAGAGATTGGTCTGAAAAACTTCATGGATACTTTGCAACTGATTGGTCGCATATGTGGCTCCCTTACAATGGTAAACCAAATCAGATAAAGGTTGAGTGAGAAAGACATCAAAAATACATAGTAACAGAATTGGAAGGAGAAAATGAACCTGTAGCATACAACAACAATATAATTGGCAACTATTCTATTGACTCTTTCTTAGGAAATTTTAATGCTCATACTTCGCCTTACTTAGAACATTCTATTTTATCTCAAGTAGAAAATTTTTCTCAAACAGATAATTCTAAATGTATTAATTTTATAGATAGTCCTATAAATAAATCTTTATTTTGGAAGTTATTTTTTGACGGTTCTAAGTCTAACGAGGGAGCAGGAGCAGGATGCTTGTTAATCAGTCCAGAGGGAAACAAAACTAAGCTAACTTGTAGACTCGAGTTCGATTGCACCAATAATACTACAGAGTACGAAGCCTTAGTCCAAGGATTATAAAAAGCAATCGGATTAGATATCAAGTATCTACAAGTCTTTGGAGATTCTCAAATTGTAATTAGACAGGTACGAAACACTATACATTGTTTATCAGGTAATTTAAAGTATTATCAATATTTAGAACAAGATCTGACTCAACATTTTATAGCATTCAATATTTCATCAATTCCCAGAATCCAAAATTCTAGTGCTGACCTCTTGGCAAGCGTAGCTTCCAAGCTCATTCCCTCAAAAGACTATAGCCCAGATAGATTTTCAATCGAATTGATCTTTAGACCCTCGATTCCTGATAACATTACCAATTGGAGAATTTTCAACGATGACCCTGATATTGTAAGTTTCCTCACATCAGAGGGATCTTACACTAATCAGATAATTGACGAAGACCAACATGATAAACAATTGCAACAAGATAGCACTAATAATGCTATGCCAAAATCAATAGTCAAATTGGAAGACCTATATGATTTGAAAGACCGATTCAAAAGATCTACCAATTCAAAACTTCAAAGTTCAACTCTGAACTATGAATTAGTAAATCTAGGAACAGATACGAAGCCACCGAATATCAACCTAGGTCTTGGCCTAGCCCCTGAGGAAAGATTAGCGTATGTTCATCTCCTAAAACAATACAAAAGTGTCTTTGCCTGGAACTATGATGAAATTAAGACTTACGACACTTCTATCATTCAACATACTATCCCAATGATAAACAATGAAAAACTTGTCCAACAAAAGCTGAGAAAGATCCATCCTCATCTAGAGAACCAGATCAAATCTGAACTCAATAAATTATTGAAAGCCAAAATCGTTTTTCATGTTCGACATTCTAAATGGGTTTCCAATATGGTTCCCGTTAGAAAGAAAAACGAAGACATTAGAATTTGCATTGACTTTCGAAATCTTAACAAAGCCTGCCAAAAAGATAATTTTCCTTTGCCTCCTATGGAGCAAATATTACAAGAAGTTGCAGGATCAGAATTAATGTCCTTCTTGGATGGTTTCTCCGACTACAACCAAGTTTTGGTCCATCCCAATGATCAATTGAAGACCACGTTCAGAACGAAATGGGGTACTTATGCATATTAAAAGATGCCTTTCGGTCTAATCAATGCTAGCGCCACATTTCAAAGGGCCATGGAAATCGCATTTAAGGGATTAGTAAACAAATCAGTAGTAATCTACTTGGATGATATAATTGTATATTCCAAAAAACGATCTAATCATCTCAGAGATTTAAAATAGATCTTCCAACGTTGCCAAAGGTATGGAATTTCACTTAACCCAAAAAAGTCCTTTTTGCATTAAGTGAAGGAAAACTTCTTGGATTTATAGTGTCAAAATCTGAAATCCGTATTGATCCCGATAGAATCAAGGAGATTTCCGAAATACCCTTACCTCACAACAAGAAAGCTATGCAATCCTTCCTTGGCCAGATTAATTTTGTAATGTTGAAAAGTGTGCAACAAGAAATGCTTGTTGAGAATGCAACAAGATGATGGAGCTTAGTGAAAAGAGTCACCTTCACTAAGTGGGCCCGCAGGCAAATTATGGCGCAAGTTCTATTTTTGATCCCAGCAGGGATGGTCACAGTATGGGTGATCACAGTATGAGTGATCATAGTATGGGTGACCACAGTATGGGTGACCACAGTATGAGTGATCACAGTATGAGTGATCAAAGTCTATTTTTAGACTGGCTGTCCAAAATAGAAAAGTCAAATATTATTGTCTCATAATAATATTTGGACTATAAACTTGATCTTATTCTCTTGGAGCACTTCAGGATGAGCTACAGATGTGGTACATGCAGATCCCAGAAGGAAATACGTGGTTACCTATGGGATGACTAATATTTGCATGCAGGACTTCAGTTAGAACTCAAGTGAGTTGAGTTTAGTGGACTGGAGGTGCAGTTGATGGAGTTGTGTTCAGTTTAGCTTTGTTAAACTGGTTGTATTTAGTCTAACTGGAAAATAGACTAGAGATGAGTTGGGTGAATTAGTTATTAATTAATTCACAAGTTATTAACTCATAATGCAACTATAGAATACATCAGTTAACTCAGTTGCATGTCAGTGCATGTTCAGTTCAGCAGGGACAGGTGTTAGAGGATCATATTGCTATCAGTTGTGACTATAGCTGTGCATGATGATTTGCACAATCAGAGGGATTGAGTATGCCAATGAATTGGCCAATACCAATAATTGTAGCCTGTGCTCATGTCCAACACAGTGTGATTGATACTTTGCAGGTGAAATACGAGTTTGGTAAACCATTCTCATCAATTCTTGAGCAGGTATTGAGCTGTGGAGGCAGGCAAGCAGCGGGGGAGATTTGGAGATCAGATCTGAGCTGTATTGTGTCTAGCATGTGGAGATAGTACTGAGTACTTGTGAGGAGTATTGTAGTATGCATTGTTACATGATTCAATCACTATAATATACAAATAGTTGGGGTTTTTAGCGAGATGCTTTCCCTAGGAAAACACTGTGTTGATATGTGTGATTGATGCTTCTATGTGCGCCTGTGAATGTTTCTGCTTCTGTAAATTGATGATCAACGTAGAGGAGGTTATGTATTATGCATGTTCCGCCTATAAGTGTATAATCAGGATAATCTCTGTGAATATGTGTCATATTATTCAAAATTTCTACATGTAAAGAGATTTGTTCCAGATTTTTCGAGGATTGTATCTCCCTCACAAGTAATGATTAAAAACAATTCAATCTTCAAATGTGGCCAAGATGAATATGAAGCATTTAATCTGATTAAGCAAGCGATTGTAAACGCTCCATCTTTAGCAACTCCAAATTTTTCCGATCCTTTCGTTTTGTATACATTTGCCTCTGATAGATCATATGCTGCGATACTCACTCAAGCAAATCAAGACAAGGCAGAAGCCCTAATTGCCTTTTCCAGTTCAAATCTACAAGGGGATGAATTAAATTATTCTGACATTGAGAAACAAGCTTATGTTGTTTTTAAAGCGATCAAACATTTCAAACCCTTTCTGCTTAAAACCCATACAAAAATCATAGTACTGTTTTTAGCGGTAAGAAATCTCTTAGTACAGAAATACATGGGTGAGAAAAGAGCCAATTGGGTTACTATCTTACAAGAATACGACACTGAAATTAAACCAGCAAATATTGTAAAAGGTCAAGGCTTTTGCAAAATGCTGGTTGGAGCATCGCTTATTTCCGAAATACCATCTGCAGAAATACAAATGTACAAGGTAAGCCTAAACGATGTTGAATCATTATATGTTGATATCATATTTTATCTAAAGAATGGATATGCTCCTTCAAACCTAGATTATACAAAGAAAAGAGCCCTAAGGTTGAAGGCTAAGCAATATCAGCTTGTGAATGATGTACTTTTTAGGATGAATTATGATTATGTCCTCCTTAGATGTCTTAAAAAATCTGAAGCTGAAAAGGTGTTGCAGGAACTCCATGATGAATCAACAGGTGGACATTATGTTGGAGATGCTACAACGCATAAAATCCTGCGTGCAGGCTATTATTGGCCTACACTATTCAAATATGCGCATAGCTATGTAAGGAAATGTCAAGTTTGTCAAACTGTTGCAGGAAGACAAAAGAAACCATCGTTGCCTTTGCAACCAGTCAATATCGATCAACCTTTTGATCAATGGGGATTGGATATAATAGGTGAAATCGTTCCTCACTCTTCTAAACAGCATAGGTATATCCTTACAGCTACAGATTATTTTACTAAATGGGTAGAAGCAGTTCCTCTCAGGACAGCTAATGCCGAACATATCATTGATTTCATAGATCAGTTCATAATCACCAGGTTTGGTTTACCCTCTGCTTTAATGTTTGATAATGCATCATATTTTTCTGGCAATGCTATGACTAAATTTGCACTCAAAAGAGGTTTTAAGCTTAAATACTCTGCCAATTATTACCCACAAGGGAATGGATTAGCTGAATCAACGAATAAAAACTTAATCAGAATCATTAAGTGAACCATTGATCAAACTCATAAGAATTGGCACAAATCCTTAATATATGCTCTATGGGCAGACCGAATAACGCAAAAAGCCTCCATTGGCACTTCTCCCTTTAATTTAGTTTATGGGAAAGAAGTGGTCCTTCCAACTCATCTAGCGATTCCTTCTTTGGCCTTAGTTCAATTTATTGACGAAACACCAACTTCTTCCTTACAACTAAGGCAGCTGCAAATCGTTAAGCTAGAAGAGCAACGGGAACAGGCTAAAATAACTCATGCTCATCACCAAGCATTAGTAAAAGCTTCTTTTGATTCAAACATGATATCCAGAAAGGACTTTCAAATTGGATATTTAGTTTTAAAATGGGATAAGGCTCATGAGGAAAAGGGAAAACATACGAAATTTCAACGAATGTGGCTTGGCCCTTTCCAAATTGCAGAAATCATAGGTCCATCTACTTTTATGTTACAGGATTTAACAGGAAAAAGAGAGTCTTTACCTGTTAACGGGCAGATCCTCAAAAAATACTTTCCATAGGAGATCATTCTTCTTCTTTTTTGTAAATTAGTTTTTCCTTTATTTTGATAATAAAACCAGTTGTAAATGGTTGCATTCATTATTCACGAAAAAGACAAGTATTTCTTTTAGATTTTGTTCTTTTTCTTGTATAAATAGAATTGATTTAGAAAATTGGTCATTATTATTGAAAGATACAGTCAAAGGCTATAAGCCTGAAAATGATACTAGTTTCAACCTTGTAAATTTTGATAAAAAATGACCTTTAGTGGGAATTTGTTTTATATCATTCAAGTGAAAAGTATCAATAACAAAACAAAGATTCTCTGTAGAAAAGCTCTTTCCAAAAAACTCTACCATTGTCGTCCAGAGTTGTTCTTGAGGAAACAATGACTTCCCCCCCACCTAGAGAATTACGAGCTTCAAGGAATAATCCAACGATACACTTTAACTTAAAGAATAAGAGGTCTCATCACGAGCCAGCTTATCATGATCATAGATATTATAGTTTGCTGACTTTGCCAAAACTACATACCACAATAGGGCAAGGACTCGAGATTGTTGTAATCAAAAGACAAGGGGTCTCATTACGAGCTAGCTTGTTCAGCAAAATTATAAATCAAGTGAGTGGCACTGTCATAATTTGGCTACCAAACCAAGGCATTGTTTTTGAAGGATTAAAAGAAAATGAAAGAAATAAGTGTGGATATGGATTTCCCTTTGAAAATCGTATATTTATCCAGGTACGATACAGGATCATTGATGGGTAACAGGTAACCCTATCGAGGCTATAAATGCCTGCTGGCAGCAGAGGCTCTACCTACGACAAATGAGCATATTTAAAACTAATTTACAGAGAAGGCTTTGTTTTTATCTTTATAAACCAAGTAGTGACTGATGTAAATACAATGACTAGCTCTAGGAAGTAAATAACCAAAGTTAACATAGAAGAAACAAACTATCATTGACAGCTGAAAGCATGGTGTATTTTATCTTTCTATAATAAAGTTTGATTTTCTGGAAAAGTTTTATGTTTTGGAAGTTTAGAAAATTCAAAAGAAAAGCAGAGATAATTGGTTCTTCCAAGTGAATCGCCAATTGTTGTGGCCAGCAACAACCCCCCTTCTTATTTAGTTTTATCACTAATACTAAATAAGTGGGGACCCTTATTTAAAAAAAAAATTAAAAATAAATTAGTGCTTGTATTCCCTTTTTGAATAAAACTTACTATCATAAACTTAGGAGAATACCCGAAAAATATAAAAAGACTTAAGTTTTATGATAAAGTTCGAATAAAACCGTTTTCTCAATAAAAAACGTCGCATCACAAAAAAGGTAATAGATGCTTTCCTATAAAAGAATCCTAAGATTGTGAAATCGCGATCTGAGATCACATACTGAAGAAATTCATTGCATCGCAGTTTTCATCTGCCTCAAATATCACTTAAGGTGAAATGCCTCAAACCGCCGATATGCGATGGTGCATCTCGCAAATCGCATTTCGTAGAAAACACATTGTAATGGATGATTGCCACATGCAATGGATTAGCGATATTGTGATCCGCAATATTGTGATCTGCGATATTCCTAAGCAAATCGCAAAATCACCTTATCGCAGATCTACAGGGCTCGTCATTCGAAAAAGTTTTTCCATAAACTAATGCCCAGTTATGCGCGTTAATGTTAATTAATGAGTTAGTTGGTAATCATTAATGAAATATGGTTTTGATCTGATCGAAGAGCCATTTAACGTAGGGTGATATATTTTATATGTATTCGGCATTTAAAGCTTTCCCGTCACCTTTTTCTTATCATTACTCTTGCCTCATTTGTAAACTGCAGGAGTGAAGAGCAGAGAAGCATACATAGCAGTGTTCAGAATATTATGGGAAAGAAGGGTAAAGCTCCAAGTTCTGAAGATAAAGAAATGATGCCCTTGTAGATAGACACCACCTGCAACAGAGATTTCGATGTTACTACTTGGGAAATCATGCACAACCTACTTGAGGAAGAAAATCCCAGAGTAATGGAAGTTACAGCTATTAGAGACTCATGCGGGTCATCTGAGGCTTCAATTACAGAACTAGCATGCTCGTTCTTGCCCCGGATAGTGGCAAAGCCTAAGATTCTTCCATACAAGGACATGGTCAAATGAGTACTAGATAGTGCTAAGATAACAGATAGACAATTTAAGACTCAAAGCCAAGAACTCATGGAGTCGTTCTTTCCACAAAATTTAAGGTTTATATCTTCCAACAAAAAGTGCGCAAGAGGAAAAAAATAGCACCAAGGAAGCCCGATTGAGAAACAAAGGCAGTTTCTGAAGTGGTAATGTAAATTTCTACCAAATGTACAGCATCTACAGACAAGCTGGAGACAGAAGGCTCAAGAAAGAGTAGAGTCCATCAAAAGTTTAACCAAGTTGAATTGGGATTCTTATTTTTGCCTAAAATGAGGACGGTCATTTAAAACGCATCCTACATTTTTGTAATAAACTATTTTTAGATTTATCTAGTAGTATTTAAACCCTTCTCATGCATTTAGAGAAGGGTCCTGAAATTTGTCAAAAAATTGTCCTCAGAACATGCACTTTTGCACCCTCCGAGGAGGTTTTGATGAATGAATGGAACGGGATTTATTGATATCTGCATTTAATATCTACTACTGAAATTGCACTTTTGTACTCTTAGTAGATGTTGGATTAAGAAGAGATAAATCATTATTTCTAGAGTTCATGAGTAGAACTAGTTATAAATGGTACTTTAATGTAAGTCAGCCAGCCAACTCTCCTCAAGAAAATGTTGAACGCTTGTGACTACAAGGAACAGATACATAGATAGTTAGTTGCCAGTTTTAGTTTTAAATTCAGTTTTAGTTTTAATTTTGCTTTATTTTTGCCTAAAACGAGGACGGTCATTTAAACCGCATCCTACATTTTTGTAATAAACTATTTTTAGATTTAGCTAGTAGTATTTAAACCCTTCTCATGCATTTAGAGAAGGGTCCTGAAATTTGTCAAAAACTTGTCCTTAGAACATGCACTTTTGCATCCTCCGAGGAGATTTTGATGAGTGAATGGAATAGGATTTATTGATATCTGCGTTTAATATCTACTACTGAAATTGCAATTTTGTACTCTTAGTAGATGTTGGATTAAGAAGAGATAAATCATTATTGCTGGAGCTCATGAGTAGAACTAGTTATAAATGGTACTTTTATCTCTTAACTATTTCTTCTTATGTGTTAAGGTGATATCCATGTTTAGTTATTTATATATGAATGCCTGAATGCTTGAGTTATCATTTGGCACTTTTGTACGGTGATAGCTATTTATTTATGCTTAATATATGAGTGAATTATTATGCGATATGTTTTTCAAAATTATTTCGTCTAACTTTTTATACGAAATGGTTTATCTTTATTGAATTCTTTTCTCATAACAATTGAATTATATTTATTACCAATTGCCATTAGAAATTATTTTAGATCGCATAACTGAAAAATCAAATCCCGGGTTAGTTTGAGAATTAGATATTTCTATTCATTAGAATACAATTGCATGTTGTTAAATTAGATTTAGAATAAAAGCATTTTACTTAGAAATTATTAGAAAGGAAATATCAATTCTCAACACACACACACACACACATAAATTTTGAAACTTGTCCCATATCCCCAGTCGGACCCCCTATACCAAACAGAAAAGGCGCTGCTAACCAAGCTCCGGACCGGGTGGGTATCCCCCTTGTTGTAGACCTGATTTTTGGGGCTTCAACAGGTCCATAAATTTATCAAAAATATTTTCAAAGAATGCACTTCTATAAGTTTGTGAATTCTTTGATGAAATTATGGAACATGATCGTTTCTTTTAAATATCAGACTACTTTCCTTTGTTGATGCACTATTGTATACTTGGAAGATAATTTGATCTGAAGAAAGGAGTTGATCTATGTCATTAGTCAAATGAGCAGAACTTCACACATATGGTACTTCTATCTTGTATGATTAGTTTTGTTTTTGTTTAATTAGTGATAACACTTCATTTTCATGAATTGTATATGAGATATGTTCTTTTCGTTAAGCGTTAATTGCAGTATTGTATGATGCCTAGCTAAAATTGTTTATTTTCATATATAATCATCAGATATATGTGATATAGTTTATACATTTCTTTGACTAACTATTTAGTCAAAGAAATTATCTTTACACGTTATCACCTCTATTTAATGTGTGATTGATCTTTATTATCACATGTCAAATAGATATCTTTTTAGATCGCATATCACAAAGAAATACCCAGGTTTATATTAGATTAAGTTAGCTAGGGATTTGAATGATAGAATAGGCCATTTATTTATCACTATCCTTATTGCAATCACTTGAAAACCACCCACTTTCATTTTAAAACCCACACTGGGAAACTAATCCCAATATCCCCAGTCAGAGCCACCACTTCAAGCAAAAAAGGAGTTGTATTAAGGTCCAGATTGGGTGGTTATCCCCCATGTTGGAGCAGTAGAAATCTGAGGCTTCAAAATTTTGGTGCTAGAAGGAGGGCCATCCGACTATGAATGGCATATAAACCTAAATATCAATCGAAAAACATTCATTAGAGTCAAAACCCCTCCAAAACTTCTACACCTTCTAAATCTTGTTCAAAATCTTTGGATCATAAATCTAAAGTTGTAGAAACATCTCCCTCGTCTTCTGAAGTAGTAAGACATCCACCTCCTTTTGATTACACTCCTGAGTCTCCCGAAGTTCACTCTTTGATCCATAAATTGGAATAGATTTCCATTTCTATCGAGAAACCAGAGAGGCCCGAATCTTCTAAAGAAAGTGTTACTTCCTTATTACGAAAAACTAGTGTATTAAATAGATTGCAAAGTGAAAGGCTTGGAGTAATTCATTTTGAGTTTCCCATCCCTCCAGGATGTAAGAAAGTTATCACGTCAAGATATGAATCGTATATCAGCGAGATCACATCACCCTTCCATCCATTCACTTCTCCATTCACTTCTACTCAATCCACCTCTTCTCAACAATCCACTTCTCCAACTAGTACTTCTACTAGTAGTACTAACCAGTAGTAATTTCTTTGCCATCTATACCTACTTCTAGACCGGCCTTCCCATCTTCCCAGTCTCCGATTCAAGTTATGGCCAATCAACCCGCTCAACCTTGGACAAATCCTGGTGTTGTTCTAGTTGCTAATCCAAATGCTCTCCCAGCAAACCCAGAAAAATGGTTACCTAAGTACAATCCTGATGATGGTATTCTTGTTGAAGAACTATTGGAAATACTGGGGGGGGGTGAATCAATATTTATTTTTTTGTTGTTCTTGTTGTTACCAAAAGCGCGCGCGCACGCACACACACACACATATATATGGAACACAAAAATAGATAGTTGGAATTAATACTTTTATTAACACAAAACAATGCAATGAAAGAAATACAATATATATATATATATAATTGGTTGCAATTAGTGGCCAAGATCCAACTTGGACTTCAGTGAGGCTCCAACCTCTTGGGCTCAACCCAAACCTAATATAAATTGTTATGTTGCAGTTCTCTGCTCCCAAGCCTACTAAGCCTCTGCTTTTCTCCTATTCTCTTGCCTCTCTAGCCTCTCCTACCTCTTGCATGTTCTTTGGCTTCCTCTCTCCCTGATTATACATGCATCAATCTCCATCTCACCTTGTTTTTCTATTTTTATGTATTTCAGATGACTCTCACTCTTCGTTTTCGCTTTCCACCGCCTCTTTGGCTTTCTCCTTGGTCGTTGTCATTTCCTTTGACTTGCTTGATTTTTTCGGCTTCCCTCCTTGGTCACTGTGGCTTCCTCTACATTGGCTTTCCATTCAGCTTCTTGGCTTTTCGGTCACTATGTGTTAAAACTGTAACACAGGCCCATTTTTTTAATGATAACATGCATCCACTGAGACTATTTCATTTAACGAACATGCCACGTCCTATCGCAATCACAATCGGCTTGATTCTATCCTTCTAAGCTATCGTTCAGGCCTCCTGAACCATCTGGAGCATCCCTTAGTGTATTTCCACCTCCAAATGCTTCGCAAGCCAAATATTAAATTACACAGGAAATCAGAGAAAAAACCGATGAAATTGTTAAAGAGGCGGACTTCAAATTTAATTCACCCTCATCTATACTATATCGGGTCCGCAGTCTAATCGCAATCGGTGCTCAAGGCTTCCAGGGGTCCTTTATACATCGATACCATGGCATCGTCGATGGTCGATGTCCGATCCTCCAGTGGACGTGATATTATATTAAGCCCATCTATAATTTTGCATCAGGTCTGGTCTTGCAATCGCAATCGGCGCTTCAGGAGTGATAGCCCTTTATACATTGCGATATGAGAGTCCCGATGGGTAGACGCGATGTTATATAAGGTTGGTGTTATAACCCGTTCAGGTCCGTGTATATTCCTCCGCTTTTGACTTAATCCACAACTTGATTTCCACCAATATTATGTTATATCACATTATAATGGTCGGTGGGTCCACTTATATATATATATATATATATATATATATATATATATATATATATATATATATAGATATATATATATATATATATATATATCACAATCACTTAAGGCCCACATACATTGCAATCGGGGGTTTGGGGTGATGGTGCATAGCCAAACCGCCGATTAGCACTGTCGCCGATATATATGTCTTCTGATAGTGTGTTTGCCTATTTACATAACCTTCTCCGCTCCAATAATGTATTCCACTATATCTTGGTCTTTTTGGTTTTGGCCTCATATATATGTTTATGCCGCCGATAGTGTAAATACATACACATATATACATACATATATATCTATATATATACATATATATATGTATATATATATATATATATATATATGTATATATATATATACATATATATGTATATATATATATACATATATATGTATATATATATATACATATATATGTATATATATATACATACATATATATGTATATATATATACATACATATATATGTATATATATATACATACATATATATGTATATATATATACATACATATATATGTATATATATATACATACATATATATGTATATATATATACATACATATATATGTATATATATATACATACATATATATGTATATATATATACATACATATATATGTATATATATATACATACATATATATATATATATACATATACATATATATATATATATACATATACATATATATATATATATACATATACATATATATATATATATACATATACATATATATACATACATATACATATATATATATACATACATATATATATATATATATACATACATATATATATATAGATACATACATATATATATATAGATACATACATACATATACATACATACATATATATATATATACATACATACATACATATATATATACATACATACATACATATATATATACATACATACATACATATATATATACATACATACATACATATATATATACATACATACATACATATATATATACATACATACATACATATATATATATATATATACATACATATATATATATATATATACATACATATATATATATATATATATATATATATATAGAGAGAGAGAGATATATATATATATATAAGTGTTATGCTCCCGATAGTGTATTCTGTGGCATATATGGCCCCCGATCGTTGTTTAAATGCATGCATATATATGTATGCGCTCCGATATGCTCTCTGTTGGCTCTGTTTTCTCCTCTGGTGGCTCTGTATGCTCCTTTTGGCTCCTCTGATAGCTCTATTTGCTCCTAGAATATTGTCATATTGACATCAATGACAATCTGTGTCCAACAATCTCCCCCTTTGTTATTAATGGCAATATTCTTCTACTCTCCCCCTTTGACATCAATGGCAAAGGAATGCATACAGACTCCCCCTGTCAAACTGCTACATCTTTATGAATGAACTTGAGTGATGATAAAGAGATAACCCCCATCTTTTGACGTAGATGTTCAAATGCCTCTTTAGGAAGAGGTTTTGTGAAAATATCAGCTATCTTCTCCTTAGTACTAATATATTCCAAGACGATGTTTTGTTCAGCTACTTGTTCATGAAGGAAATGATACTTGATTGGTATGTGTTTGGTCCTTGAGTGCATCACTGGATTTTTGCTGAGACTGATAGCACTTGTGTTGTCACAATAGATCTTAATCGGTTGATATGTACCTATGTTGACATCTTTTAGAGTTTCCTTCATCCATAGTATTTGAGTACAACAGTCTGCTGCAGCTATATACTCGGCTTCGGCTGTGGATAATGATATGGATGACTAATTTTTGTTGAGCTAGGATACTAAACAGTCTCCTAGGAAGAACACATTTCCACTAATACTTTTCTGATCATCTACACTTCCAACCCAATCATCATCGGTGTATGCAGTTGCAGTCAGTGTTGAGCTCTTAGGGTACCAAAGACCGAAATCATGAGTTCCTTTCAAATATCTGAGAATTCTTTTTACAGCTAATAAATGGGATTATTTGGGACCAGATTGAAATCTTCCCACCATTCCTACTGCCTGCATTATGTCTGGTCTTGTAGCTGTTAAGTATAAAAGGTCTCCAATTATTGACCTGTAATGAGTTGCATCTACTAGAGGGGAGTCATCATCTTTGCTTAGTTTGCAGTTTATGGTCATAGGTGTGCTCATGGGTGAACAGTCCTCCATTCCATATCTTTTGAGCATGTCTTTTAGATATTTGGCTTGGGATATACAAAATCCAACTCTGGTTTGAGATACTTGAAGTCCAATGAAGTGAGATAGCTCTCCTATCATTGACATCTCAAACTCTTTTGACATGTTTTGAGAAAATTCATGGCTCATTTCATCATTATTGTTAGCAAAAATCAGATCATCGACATAAACAAGAGTAACTAGTAACTTACCTTCATTTGTATTTATGTATAGATTACTTCTAGCCACTCCCTTTTTGAAGCCTTGTTGTTGTAGATAGTGATCCAATCTTGCATACCAAGCTCTAGGAGCTTGTTTTAGCCCATATAAAGCCTTTTTCAACTTACAGACTAAGTCTTTTGCTTCTGTTAGATCAAACCCTTCTGGCTGCTCCATGTAGACTTCTTCCTTGAGTTCCCCATTTAGAAATGATGATTTTACATCCATTTGATAGATTTTGAATCCTTTTGAGCAAGCAAATCCAAGAACATCCTGATAGCTTCCATCCGAGCTACTGGTGCAAATGTTTCTTCAAAGTCAATTCCTTCAATTTGTAAATAGCCTTTGCAAACAAGCCTTGCCTTGTTTCTGATAACTTGTCCATCTTCAGTCATTTTATTTTTGAATACCCACTTGGTTCCTATTATGTTTTTGTCCTTTGGACGAGGTACCAGATCCCATGTCTCATTCTTCTCAATTTGGGACATTTCTTCTTCCATGGCTTTTATCCAATGAGGATCCTTACTTACTTCTGCAAATGTTTTTGGTTCTACCATGGATAGAAGAGCAATAACGTTTCTCTTTGGTGTAATTATCATCCTTCTTCAGGTTTGCACCCCTTCATCTCTATTGCCAATAATCTGCTCTTCTGGATGATATTTCTAGATAAACTTCATCTTTGAAGGGTTATGACGTGGTTCTTTTTCCTCTTCTTCTTCTTCTTCCTGGTCTATTTATTCTTCTTTAGATTCTTCTTCTTCAATGAGAAGATCATCTTCATGTTCTTAAATTTATTTTTCTGGAAGGTCTTCATCAATCTTTACATCAATGCTTTCCACTATTTTCTTTAGTTGAAAATTGTAGCACTTGTAGGCTTTTCTCTGTGTAGAGTATCCAAGGAATATCCCTTCATCAACCTGAGAGTCAAACTTTCCTGGTGAACCACCATTGATTTTTATGAAGCACTTGCTTCCAAAGATCTTGAAGTACTTTACTGAAGCAGGTCTTCCTTTCCATAATTCATAAGGATTTTTTTCACAATTTGGTCTTAATTGAGTTCAATTCAGGGTATAGACAGTTATCCCGACTGCTTCTGCTGCTAATAACATTGTTCTTGCCATTTCTTGAACTGTCCTGTTTCTTCTTTCAACTACCCCATTTTGCTGGGGTGTTCTGGTAGCAGATAATTCCCTTTTAATTCCATGAATATTACAAAACTCATTAAACTCTTTTGATGTGAATTCTCCCCCTCTATCTGTTCTAAGGCACTTAATTTTTGAGTCTTTTTCATTTTCTACAAGATATTTTAGATTCTTAAAATACTCAAAAGTTTCAGATTTATATTTTATAAAATATATCCACATCATTCTAGTATAGTCATCAACAAATAACACAAAGTACCTTTCTCCTTAGAGTTCCTGATTTCTAGTTGGTCCATGCAAATCAGCATGGATG
This sequence comes from Pinus tabuliformis, assembly GCA_031772625.1. Lineage (NCBI taxonomy): Eukaryota > Viridiplantae > Streptophyta > Pinopsida > Pinales > Pinaceae > Pinus > Pinus tabuliformis. Next base: position 954,228,845 of record CM062815.1, on the reverse strand, counting down.
ATCTCCAAAGGCTTTGATGTAGAGAGCTCCTTTGTCTTGTGGCTGGTTCTGGTTTGCTTTCCATGTTGACATGGACCACATACTCCTTGATTTGGTTTGAATAGCCTTGGGATGTCTCGTACAGCTCTAATCTTGCTAATATTGATCATATTTTCGAAGCTTGTATGTCCAAGTCTCTTGTGCGACAGCCAACTCTCATCTATCTAACTCAGGTAGCATTTATTTTTTTGAATCTTGTTCAGAATGTAAATGTTGTCTGGTGTTCTAACCCCTTTTGCCACAAGTTCCCCTGAGGAAGAGTTCCTTATTTCACAATCTTTGGTGTTGAAGACAACCTTATGTCCTTGATCACAGATTTGGTTGACACTTAGGAGGTTGTGTTTGAGCCCGTCTACTAGCAGAGCATCTTGATATTTTCCCTTTCCATTGATAAGAGTAACAATTTCTTTTCCTGCAATTTTTCCAGATCCATTTCCAAAGGACACATTTCCTTCCTTTTTTCTTAATGATACAAACTTCCTTTTATCCCTTGTCATGTGTCTAGAGCACCCACTATCCACAAACCAATGATTTTCATCATTTTGAGAATATATAGCTAAGCTTCATTTATCCATGTTGGGTTTCTCACTACTTGCTTTTCTTCCTTTGAGTGGGTAGTTTTGTTCAAAGTTTCCATTATTGTAGCATAATGAGCAAATCATATCAAATTTGGTCAAGGGATCAAACAAGTTAAAGGTTTTGATTTGTCGTTGCCTTTTGGGGGCCTATGAATTGATTATTCAGTCCTTTAGCTTTGGTGTTTCACTTCTGCGAGCCATGCAATGTCTGGCTTGATGACCGAAGTTTTTACAGTGAAAACAGTGTCCAAGAAAGATAGTTTTGTACCTGTTGTAGTAGCTACGGTTTGAGTCGATTTCCTTCCTTGGAATTACTCCCACCTCATTCTTTGGATTTGAGATGGGCCTTTGGTGGAATACTGGTTTGTATTTGTTGTAGTATCCCTGATTCGACTCCACATTCTTCTTTGGAGTAATTCTCTCTTCATTCTTTGGATCTGGGATGCACTTTTGATGACATACTTTTTCTTCTTTTGGATTGCTAGAAAGTGCATCGGCATAGCTTTTCGCACTATTCTTAGTGCTTGAAGATTCTCCTTTAAAACCTATTCCAGACTTGTCATGTTGAGGTTTTTGACTTTTCAGGATAGTCTCAAGTATTTGAGAGCTTTTCCAACCCTTTTTAACTTGCTCCAATTCCTTCCTCAAAGATACTATTTCAGCTTCACGTTCTTCGCAAGTTTCTTCTTTTTCTTTTAGCTTTGTTTCCAAGAGATCTTCTCTTCTTCTTGTTTCCTCGTTTTCTACCTTGAGAGAAATGATTTTATTCCAGAGTCTCTCATTATCTTCAATGGCACTTACTAACAGTTCATCTATGTTTCCTTCTAGCCCTGAGTCATCATCATTCGTGAAAGCCATGAATAATGTTTCTTGGCTTTCATCATGGTCACTTTCCTCATCTGATTTCTTTTTGATGACTACAAACTCATCCTCATCAGACTCATCTTTCTCAGAGAAGAAGTTCTTCTTATTGAATCCTTTCTTTTTATGTGCCATTCTTTTAGAATTTCCTTCATCATCACTATCATGTTTCTGAGGACATTTTCCAGCATAATGACCTATTTTTCCACATCTGAAACAGATAAGAGGGTACTTCCCTTTTAGCTTATATCCTCTCTTCAGCTTTCATACAAATTGAGCCAATTCGGATTCCACATCGGAGTCATCACTACAGTCATTCCTTTCTTTCCCCTTCTTTGATTTTTAAGCCTTGAATGCTGCATCTTTGGAGCTTGGGCCACCTTTCCTCATCTCATAGGCAGTGAGGATTCCATGGAGTTCATCTATCTTGAGATTATCTAGATCTTTTGCTTCTTCTATGGCACTTATTTTGGAGTCAAATCTGTCTGGAAGAGATCTTAATACCTTTTGAACAATGGTACTTTCTTCTAATTTTTCGTCCAATCCTTTAAGGGAGTTGACCACTTCAGCTACTTGGAGGAGATACGTTGCAATATCTTCTTCATCTTCCATCCTCAAAATTTCAAATTGTCTTCTGTGAGTTTGAAGCTTTGCCTTCTTGACTTTTGAGTCTCCATCATATAAGCCAACTAGCTTATCCCACATTTCTTTGGCAGATTTACAATTCATTACTTTTGTAAACTGTGAATCAGTGATTCCACTAGTGATGGAGTTCAAGGCTTTTTCATTTGGAATGTAGGCTTTCCTCTCGTCTTGCTCTGTTGGAAGAGTGGTAGGTATTTGGTACTCATTTTGAACAAAATGCCAGACTTCAGGTCCAAGGGACATTAAGTAGTAGGTCATTCTTTTTTTCCAGAAACCAAAGTTAGTGCCATCGAAAAGAGGAGGTCTTCGTGATGCTTCATGATTTCTCATCATGGTTGCAGATCCTTCTTAAAGTTGTTAGGCTAGTATGAAGAAACTTGTTCTGATACCAACTGTTTGAAATATTGAGGGGGAATGAATCATTATTTCTTTTTTTGTTGTTCTTATTGTTACCAAAAGCACATATATGCATACACACACACACACACACACACACACATATATATCTATGGAACACAGAAATAGATAGCTGGAATTAATTCTTTTATTAACACAAAACAGTGCAATGAAATAAATACAATATATATATAGTTGCAATTAGTGGCCAAGCTCCAACTTGGACTTCAGTGAGGCTCCAACCTCTAAAGCACCAACTTTGTCTTGCAATAGTTCTGCACTTAGGAGCACCAACTCCTAAGGATTTCAATCCTGTTCAGTTCTGAGGCTCCAACCTCTTGGACTCCAACCCAAACCTAATATAAATTGTTATGTTATAGTTCTCTGCTCCCAAGCCTACTGAGCTTATGATTTTCTCCTGTTCTCTTACCTCTCTACCTCCTCTTTCCTCTTGCCTGTTCTTCGGCTTCCTCTCTCCCTGATTATACATGCATCAATCTCCATCCCACCTTGTTTTTATGTTTTTATGTATTTCAGATGCCTCTGACTCTTCGTTTCCGCTTTCCGCTGCTTCTTTGGCTTCCTCCTCGATCGTTGTCGTTTCCTCTGACTCACTTGATTTTTTTGGCTTCCCTCCTTGGTCATTGTGGCTTCCTCTACGCTAGCTTTCCATTTAGCTTCCTGGCTTTTCAGTCATTGTGTGTTAAAACTATAACACAGGCCCGCTCTTTTAATGATAACAGGCATCCATGTCCTATCGCAATCGCAATCGGCTTGATTCTATCCTTCTGAGCTATAGTTCAAGCCTCCTGAAACATCGGGAGCATCCCTTAGTGTAATTCTGCCTCCAAACACTGTGCAAGCCAAATATTCAATTACACGGGAAATCAGAGAAAAAACCGACGAAACTATTAAAGAGGCGGACTTCAAATTTAATTCACCCTCATCTATATTGTATCGGGTCCATAGTCTAATCGCAATCGGCGGTCAAGGTTTCTAGGGGTCCTTTATACATGGAGACCATGGCATCGTTGATGGCAAATGGTTGATCCTCCAGTGGACATGATATTATATTAAGCCCATCTATAATGTTGCATCGGGTCCGGTCTTGCAATCGCAATCGGCGCTTCGGGGGTGACAACCCTTTATACATTACGATATGAGAGTCCCGATGGGCGGACGTGATGTTCTATAGGGTTGGTGCTATAACCCGTTCAGGTCTGTGTATATTCCTCCACTCTTTGACTTAACCCATAACTTGACTTCTGCCAATATTATGTTATATCACATTGTAATGGTCAATGGGTCCACTTATATATATATATATATATATATATATAGATATATATATATATATATATATATATATATATATATATATATATATATATATATATATATATATATATATATATATATATATATATATATATATATATATATATATATATATATGGCAATCGCTTAAGGCTCACATACATTGCAATCAGGGGTTTGGGGTGATGGCGCATAGCCGAACCGCCGATTAGCACTGTCGCCGATATATATGTCTGCTGATAGTGTGTTTGCCTATTTACATAACCTTCTCCGCTCCGATAGTGTATTCCGCTATATCTTGGTCTTTCTGGTTTTGGCCTCATATATATGTTTATGTCACCGATAGTGTAAATACACACACACACACACACACACACACACACATATATATATATATATAAGAGTTCTGCTCCCAAAAGTGTATTCCACCTACATATACACTATAATCCTCCCGATAGCTCTCAATAGTGTATTCTGTGGCATATATGTCCCTCGGCCACTGTTTAAATGCATGCATATGTATGTCTGCACTATGATATGCTCTTCGATGGCTCTGTTTGCTTCCTTCGATGGCTCTGTCTGCTCTTTGCTTTGTTTTCTCCTTTGGTGGCTTTGTCTATTCCTCTTGGCTCCTTCGTTAGCTCTATTTGCTCCTCGAATATTGCCATATTGACATCAATGACAATCTGTGTCTAACAAGAACATCTAAATAAATTTATGCTAGCCATAAATCTTAATGGAGTTGCACATGAAGATGTTGTAATCAAACTGTTTCCTTGTACTTTCCAAGGATCTGTTGGATCTTGGTATTTTTCCCTTCCAGCAGGTTCAATAAGAGACTGGGATACTTTTCAAGAACTATTTCTTGCAAAATTTGGTGATGACAGGACCATAGCATCCTTAATCAATGATCTTTCCAACTTAAAAGCAAATTCAGATGAAAGTATCAAAGACTTTAATTCCAGACTTAACAAGTTACTAAACAAACTCCCAGCTGCCTCAAAACCTGCAGTCGATGTACAAATAGAATGGTGCATATCCTCCCTCCCTTCTAATATCGCAATTTTTGTAGATAGAGCCAATAAGGCTACCATGTAGAAAACATGAAAGAAGCTTTGTCTGTAGATATAAGAATCATTGCTTTAAAAAAGATGTCATAGACAGATGAAAGGAAATCAAAGAAAGTAACATTCAAAGACGATTCAAAAAAGAAAACCCCAAAGGACCCTTTCAACCTTGAAGGCCTTCAGAAAGTGTTAAAGACCACATCCAATGAAATGGTAGAAATCAATAAATAGGTTGCGGAATCATTTGCTCCCAAGAAACCTTTTCACTCATTTAAAAGAAATCCTTCTTCTACATCTCAGCCTCCAAATACTATTTCTAATGCTAAGTCTGATCCGGAAACAGAAGAAGACTCCCCAACCGAAGAGGAAGCTGAAACTGAAGAAGAAGTCGAGTTAAACGGAATGTGGGACTTCATTCTTCCAACTGAAGAGGAAGCACAAGCTATGCCAGTAACAACAAGAAGTAAAAACTCTCCTAATATGTCTACAACAATTCAGAAACAAAAAATTGCTACTCTTGTAAAGGAGAAGATAGTAAGTAAGAAATCTAAGACTACTCAAACTGATTCTATTCCACTAGATCCTCCAACTGCTTCCAAAACGTTAGTGATCTCGGATACAGTAGAATATAACATAGTCGAAGATATGAAAAATACCAGGGCGAATATTTCATTACATGAGTTGACTAAACTCAAAAAACAACAAAACATTCTACTCAGAGATTTAAAAGCAGTTCCTGTAGCTCCTCTGCCATACGTCGTGGTCATTCAAGTTGATTATGATATGGGAAAACCTCCTTCATCTTCAAACAAAGTAAATCCCTCAGATTTAGTTTTGATAGGTGATAGGTCTATCTCTCATACACCTCTGTTTCTTCTTAATTATGATATTTTCAATAAAAATGTCCATAATTTCCTTGTTGATTTAGGAGCCTCTTCAAATATTATGCCAAGAACTGTGTGCACCAAATTGAATATTACACCTCAAAAATCCATTGTACACATAGTTCAAATGAACAGAACTAAAGTAGAGGTACTTGGAGAGATAGCATCAATTTCAATCAGGCTTTCCTCTAATCCAAAATTTTCGTAGATAATTGATATTCTAGTGATTGATATCCATGAATTTTATGGTTTAATTCTAAGTAGGGATTGGTCTAAAAAGTTACACGAATACTTTGCAACTGATTGGTCTCACATGTGGTTGCCAAACAATGGTAAACCAAACCAAATCAGAGTAGACCATGAAAAATTCATAAAGTACACAGACACTGATCTTGAGGGAAGAAATGAACCTGTAGCTTTCACCAATAACATTATTGGAAACTACTTGGTCGAGTCATTCTTGGGATCCTTTAATGCTCAAAGATATCCCTTTCTAGATAATGTTGTAATATCTTAGATAGAAAATTTTTCACAAATAGATGCTTCCAAGTGTGTAGATATATTTGATAAAGTTGTAAATAAGCTACTATTTTGGACCCTTTATTTTGATGGTTCCAAGTCTGAAGATGGTGCAAGTGCAGGATGCGTCTTAATCAACCCGCAAGGAGATAAAACCATGTTAGCCTGTAGGCTTGAATTTCAATGCAATAAGAATACCGCAGAATATAAAGCTTTGATTCAAGGGTTGTACAAAGCCATTGGCCTTAATTTCAAGTATTTGCACGTATATGGAGACTCGGAAATAGTTATTAAATAGGTAAGAAACATAATCCATTGCATGTCTGGGCATCTCAAACATTACCAATCTTTAGCCCATAATCTTACTTCTTATTTCACTGCTTTTAACATTTATTCAGTCCCCAGATTATAAAATGCAAGTGGTGACTTACTTTCCAATGTAGCATCCAAACTTATACGTTCAGAAGAATTTAATCCAAATAGATTTTCAATAGAGTTAGTTTTTAGACCATCCATTCCTGATAATTTAACAAATTGGAGAGTGTTTAATAATGATGCTAATATAATCGATTTCCTTACATCAGAATGATCTTATGAGGAACAAATCATAGATGAACACGAGCACGACTTGCAAATCAACCATAAACAAAATCAAAACCCAGTTCCAAAATTTGTAGTCAAAATGGAAGATGTCTATGATTTGAAATACATATTTAAGAATTTTACCAACTCCAAGACTTAGAGTTCTACTCTGAGATTTGAAGTGGTAAACGTAGGTACAACTGAAAAACCTCAAAATGTCAACCTAGGACTTGGTTTATCACCTGAAGAACGGATATCATTCATCAAGGTGTTGAAAACATATAAGAGGGTCTTTTCCTGGGATTATTCAGATCTCAAGACCTATGATTCCTCTGTAATTCAACATACTATTCCATTGACTTCTAATGAGAAACCAGTTCAATAAAAGTTGAGAAAGATTCATCCTAACCTTGAAATTCAAATCAAATCTAAGTTGAACAAAATTCTTAAAGCAAAGATAATCTTTCCTGTTAGACACTCAAAATGGGTATCAAATATGGTTCCAGTCAGGAAAAAGAATGGCGATATTAGGATTTGTATTGATTTTAGAAACCTGAATAGAGCTTTTCAAAAGGATAATTTTCCTTTGCCTACCATGGAACAAATATTGCAATCAGTTGCAGGTTATGAGTTAATGTCTTTTCTAGATGGATTTTTGGGATACAATCAGATTCTTGTACATCCAGATGATAGGTTAAAGATGACATTTAGGACCAAGTGGGGAACATATGCTTATCAGAAGATTCCTTTTGGACTTATCAATGCGGGTGCTACATTCCAACGCGCCATGGATATTTCTTTTAAAGGTCTAATTAATAAATCAGTTGTTATTTACCTAGATGACATTACAATCTACTCTAGGAATAGAAACAATCATTTGAATGACCTAAATCATATCTTTGAAAGATGCAAGACATATGGCATTTCTTTGAATCCCAAAAAGTCATACTTTTCTTTAGCAGAAGGCAAGTTTCTTGGGTTCATAGTGTCAAAGAAAGGGATTTATATTGATCCTGATAGAATCCAAGAAATTGAAAAGATTCCCTTCCCACATAACAAAAAGACCATGCAATAATTTCTACGCCAGATCAATTTTGTAAAAATATTTATTCTAGATTTATCACATATTGTTTTACCCCTTCAATCAATGATAAGAAAAATGCAGTCTTCAAATGGGGTAAAACAGAGAGAGAGTTGTTTGAGTTAATAAAAAGTCCATCATCAATGCTCCTTCTCTAACCACTCTATACTTTCTCAAACCTTTTGTTTTGTACACTTTTTCATCTGATACATCATATGCGGCAGTTTTAACACAGCTAAATGATCAAAACATAGAAGCACCTATCTCTTTTTTCAATTCAAATTTACAAGGTGTCAAGTTAAACTACTCAACTGTTGAGAAACAAGATTTTGTTGTCTTTAAAACCTTGAAACATTTCAGACCTTTTCTCCTCAAAACTCATACAAAAATAATAGTACCTTACCCTGCAGTAAGGCAACTTTTGATTCAAAGAGAAGTGGGGGATAAAAGAGCCAATTGGGTCACTGCACTTCAAGAATACAATGTAGAAATCTGGCCAAAAAAATTGTTATGGGCCAAGGTTTTTGTAGGATGTTAATTGGAGCTTCCCACTTATCAATAGAAGAAGACCAAGGTAATGAAGTGCAAATATCAGAGGTAAGCCTTAGTGATGCACAATCACAGTATGTTGATTTGAAGTTTTATTTGAAGAATGGATATGCTCCTATGCATCTCAATTACAAAACAAAACATGCTTTAAGGTTAAAATCAAATCAGTATCAATTGGTTGATGATGTATTATTTAGGAAAAATTATGATTCAGTCTTATTAAGATGCCTTGAGAAACCTGAAGCTGAAAAGGTTATGCAGGAGTTACATGATGGACCAGCTAGAGGTCATTTCGGAGGAAACACCACAACTCATAAAATCCTACATGCAGGTTATTATTGGCCAACACTGTTCAAGGATGCACATGACTATGCAAGAAAATGCAAAATTTGTCAGACTGCAGCTGGAAGAGAAAAGAAACCAGCATTCCCTTTGCAACTAGTCAATATCCAACAACCATTTGAACAATGGGGATTAGATATAATTGGTGAGATTGTTCCTAACTCTTCCAAGCAGCACAAATACCTCCTCACAACTACTGATTATTTCATGAAATGGGTAGAGGCTATCCCATTAAAGGTAGCTAATATAGAAAGTATTACAGATTTTATTGATCAGTACATAATTACCAGTTTTGGCCTCCCCGCAGCTTTAATGTTTGATAATGCATATTATTTTCTTGAAATACTAAGGTAGAATTTTCTTATGGGAAAGAAGCAGTTCTCCACACAAACATAGCAATCCCATCTCTCACCCTAGTGTAGTTTATCAATTAAAATCCTTCCTCTTCTCTTCAAGCAAGACAATTTCAGATCCTTAAACTCGAAGAAGAAAGAGAAAAGGCTAAAGCTACCCATTCCCATCATCAGTAGTTAGTCAAGGCCTCTTTTGATACAACATCTGCCAGTCATAAAACTTTTGAAGTAGGTGATCTGGTTTTGAAATGGGACAAAGCAAATGAGGAAAAAGGTAAGCATACCAAGTTCCAAATATTGTGGCTTGGACCATTCCAAATCATTGAGAAAATTGGTCAATCAACATTTCTGTTACAAGACTTGTCAGTTAAAATGGATTCCTTGCCCGTTAATGGGCAAATTCCGGAAAAAATAAATAAATAAATAAAATAAACACACACACACACAACAACAACAACAACAACAACAAAAACAAAAAAAACTTTTCCTAGAAGACAATCTCTTCTATTTTTATATCATATTGTCTTTAAGATTCTTAGGAAAATAAATGTTAATGTAGTATTTACTTTTGGCTTCTCAAAATAAAATCTCTGATAATATTTTGATTTTTCGCTTCTATAAGTAGGAAAAGTTAAAGAAATAATTAGAGCATTTGAGTATCAAAATGAACCTTATTTCTTTAAAAAAACTTGACCTTGCTAGAAACATTTGTTCAATGAACAAGCTCTTATCTTTATAAAGTATAGATGTCTTGTTATCAGTCAAAGAAAAGAATCTTTAACCCAGTAAGGACTTTCTACATATGAGTATCTCAAAACTCTATCATTATCATCCAAAACTCTTTAAAAGGGCTAGTGATTCACCCCATCGGATAAAATTTTCTTTTTTCATAGTGTAATTCTAAAATATACAGAACTTAAAATATAATAAGTCTCATTATGAGCTTGTTTACCATGATCATAGGGGAATAACTAAAGTGATATTACCAAAACTACATATCAAAACAGGGTAATAGCCAATGATCTAATCAATCAAACGACAAAGGGTCTCATCAAGAGCCAGCTTGTTCATTTTAGTTACAACTGGTGAATGGCATTATCATTATTAGGTTACCAAGCCTAGACAATGTATTTTAAATTTCAAAAGAAAATTACATGAAAAGAAAAGAAAGGTCCTAAGGAAAAAGAAAAAGCAAATGAATATCATTTTGAATTTTGAAAATTGCTTCAGATGGGACAATGAACCATTTTTGGTTAAAAGGTAACCCTGTCGAGGCCATGAATGCCTGCTAGAAGTAGAGGCTCTATCTGTGATAAATGAGAAAACCAAAAAACTAATCTGTAGAACACACCTGCTATATCTTTTAAAATCTTAGAATTGACTGATGCAAACATTTGTATTTTTATCACTACAAGAGTAAAGTAGTTGAATACATAGATTTAGTGAGTAATTACGATTCTAGAGGAATATTGTTTAGGTTATAATTCATGTAATTATTATCCCTATAACTTTTCTTATTTGAAAGTTTTTAGAAATTTCAAAAGATCAATCAGAGATAGTTGGTTCTCCCAAGTGAATCACCAATTGTTGTACTATGTAACAACCCACCCCCCCGCAATTTATATGAATAATAGTTGATATTTTACATATAAATGGGGACCCTTTTTAAAAAATTCAATATTTGAAAAATAAATCCTAACTCTAAGAAATTGCCTTGAAAACTCTTAGAAAACAACCCAATTTGGGATCTTTGTCACAGATCGAATTTCGCATTTTTCCCATGTAATAATTATAAACATCTTTAAGTAAATCTTGAATCACGATATGCAATGAGACCCCCCACTGTGATATATCGATTGGAACGCCTGGAGAACACGTGATCGCACTTCGCAGAGTCACAAATAAATAAGCCATGCCATTATGTCATCCGTTAACGATTTGTGAAATGCGTTATTGTGATTTTCGCAATTGCATTTTGCATTATAAGTAGGCAACACTATATTACAATGTTTAAAAGTTGTGATGCGTGAATAAAATACCAAGCATGGGAAGTTACTATGTTTTAATATAATAATGAACAATTTGACACGGTACTTAATGTTTAGTAGCCCAAGGAGAAGTAATGATGTTTCAAGTTATGGCTAGTTAACGTTGAATATCTAATTTGAAATCCTCCCATGATTCAAATTCATTTCAGAGAGCTTTCATCCTTAATTTCCCTATATCATCTGCACTGATATATCTCTTCCATTTCAGGCAATCTTCAAAAGACATGTCATTGCGGAAGGTGATGCAAAAGTAGAAAAGGCAAAGCATTACAGAGTCTGAGCTATCAGAAATGTCTCCTATATTCTCTGATACAGTATGCAGCACCGATGGGGAGAGACAACATGGGAGGTCATATACAACAGGCTCGAGGATGAGCGTCCCAAAAGTATTGTTGTAAAGGCAACGACTAATTCAATAAAACCTTCGGGAATCCAATTCAAAGATGTTGTTTGTTCTTTCCTTCACGGAATAAGGGAGAGAGCGAAGATCCTCCCCTATACCTATATGATTCGGTGGGTCGTGGAAAATCTCACTATTGAAGACAGGAAACTCAAGAACTCTAGGATGGAGCTCATGGGGTCGTTCAAAGCTGAAGGCCTAAAGAAAATGTACCATATACCTGACCCTCAGGACATATATGAAAATTCATACCTATCCAACTTTGCAAAGAAAAACAAAGAACCTTTCAAAATGATCCAGGGTTTTTAGGGTACTAGAGAACAAGTTCAAATTTGACAAAACGGGTATGTATCCTATAGCCTCCTTAGAAAACCCCTACAACTATACAGCTGCTACGTTATGTAGCTTATATGGATTACCTAACAATGCTAAGTTTTCCATAGAATGGATCCCTTTGATTCATGCATGTGTCAATTCCCACATTATGAATTGGACCACTATCCTATTTGATAACCTAGCCACTGCCATCACTGAGTACTGTCAGAAGAGATCCTCCTCCGCAGAAAACCTCCCTCCATTCTATTTCAGTGCCTACATCATGGATTCCATTTGTTTCTGCACTAAATTTCCAATCATGGGTTGAAAATGGACCTTGTAAGACCCCTACCCTATCCATCTCAGCCATAAATAGATTTGGGAATCCCATTATATACCCCATTTTTATAAAATATGTCATGCCATTATTTTTTCATTACATTAATTACTTTCTAATAAGAAAGCTCCTAGGTTTTCCAAAGAAGCTGCTACATCAGGGTTTTTGGCAGTACAGCGGACCCGCATGTCCTCCCTTTGTATGTCTCTGATAAATTATTAGCAAGAGAAATAGCCCACCAAACTGTGGGAAAAGGCTTGACCAAGACCCTAAAAGAGAGAAAAAAGTCATTATGGCCATATTTTCCTATTCGGTGTGGTTCCTTTTCATTAGAAAATTTTAACCATGCAACCAAGGAGTCAGTAAGCCTAGAAAGCCTCAGGCTCCATACTTTGTCGAAAAGGAAATTTGATCCAGACAAAATAGCACATAACATTACTACTACAGTAAAGATCAAGCCTTATAACCATGAGGCTAATAATTCTAAAGACCTTTTATAATCATTTGAATCCTTCGAACAAGCGTTCGAGTGGGCAAAGGCAAATCTGATTCTTGAAGATTTTGAAAGCTTTCAGGAGTTCATAAACAAAAGGCTTGAAATAATTCCACTGCATTTGTTAAAAATCGAGGACAAGCCTACACCAAGTGTGACTGTCAATTGGGAGGGATCTAATTCTCGCATAGAGTCTTAAGTGGATACATGGAAATCACTGGATACAAGGAAGGATCAAGACACCAAGAATACAGTGGAATCCAACAGGAGCTCAGTCGAAAAGTAGGGTATGAGAAACCCAACTAAAGATATTGGTTTTGAGATCAAAAGCAGCAGTTCGGAGCAAGAGTGGGATCAATTCAATAAATAATTACAAGACACTCCTAAGACAATAGATGTTTAGGAAACCACCGAATATCACACTCCCCTGCATACCCAGAAGATTACACAGTCTGACCTGACGGATGAGAAAGGGACAAGTTCGCAGCAAACAGAAATCATTTCCACTTTGCACACCTAAGATGTCCTAAAGGTGATTGAAATTCCTCCTTTAGATGTGTTCTATATCCCACTTTATAAGGCTGTAGTGAGGAGACAAAGGAAAAGAAGGAGGGTAGAGACAACCGAGATCCCACCTGGGAATGAGCCGATGGACATAGTCTGGAAGAATATTCCTTCCAATCCAGCTAAAAACTTGACCAGACTGTCATAGTTTACAGGGGCATATGCAACTACCACCATGGATAAATCTACCAAGATATTTATTTTGTTAAGGGAAAAGGACAAGAAGATAGCGCAGCTCGAACAACAGTTGCAAGTTGAAAAAGCAAATGTGAACCAATAAGCTGCTAAATAAATCGCTCAATTACAACAGAATATGGAAGTGTTAAAGATAAATTCCCTCCTATTAAAACAACAAGAACAATTTTTCCAAAAGATGTCACATATCACTCCTTATCTGATCACCAGTGACCAGCTAATGAATAAGGCTATTGACCAAAGAACTGAATTTACTGATCTAAACATAAGAATCTTAGAATTCATCGAGTGGTAAGAAACAAAAGAGGTAAGGAGGTCTAATCTCACTAAGATTGAGGAGACACATAAGGACATTCTATTCACGGATTTGGATGTGAGGATCAAACAAGCTGAATTAGCAGTGGCAAGAGCAGCTGGGGTGTCGAAGAACATAGTAAAAGAGGTAAATCACACTTTGTATGCCACCAACCTGGGGAAAGAAGGCATCCCGAAAATATTTCCCGATTGAAATGACTTTCATAAAATTTGGAAGGAAAGAGCAAAAATTCAAAGGGAAGCAATCGAAAAGTTAGCAAACACTGACTGGGAGGCGTATTGGCAATACCTTGTCAAGCCACATAACCAAATCATGACCCTTAACTACTCACTCCTTTCAACTCAGCGGATGCTGCTACTTCTCACAAATTCTATTTTCGTAGGATAGGTCAGAACACAATTTGGGGCACCTATTAAATTCAAACCGATGGCTGATATATGCGATTTAAACGAGCAGCTGGTAGACTGCAAGTCATCATCATATCCTCTGCTCATCAAGTCACTTTTATTTTTAGAGTTAGTTAACTAGTTAGGAGGAAGGTTGTTTGAAACCTCCTCAAATTTCTGTATAATCTATTTTTGAACGTTAGTTAGAATAATATTTATACCCTTCTCATGCATTTAGAGAAGGGTCCCGAATTTTATCAAAAACATTTGCAAAGAATGCACTTCTATAAGTTTGTTAATGCTTTGATGAAATTATGGAACATGATAGCTTCTTCTAAATATCAGACTACTTTCCTTTGTTGATGCACTATTGTATACTTGGAAGATAATTTGATCTGAAGAAAGGAGTTGATCTATGTCATTAGTCAAATGAGCAGAACTTCACACATATGGTACTTCTATCTTGTATTATTAGTTCTATTTTTGTTTAATTAGTGATAACACTTCATTTTCATGAATTGTATATGAGATATGTTCTTTATGTTAAGCATTAATTGCACTATTGTATGATGCCTAGCTAAAATTGTTTATTTTCATATATAATCATCAGATATATGTGATATAGTTTATACATTTCTTTGACTAACTATTTATTCAAATAAATTATCTTTACACGTTATCACCTCTATTTAATGTGTGATTGATCTTTACTATCACATGTCAAATAGATATCTTTTAGATCGCATATCACACAGAAATACCTGGTTTTATATTAGATTAAGTTAACTAGGGATTTGCATGATAGAATAGGCCATTTAGTTATCATTATCCTTATTGCAATCACTTGAAAATGACCCACTCTCATTTTAAAACCCACACTGGGAAATTGGTCCAATCATACCCAGTTGGAGCCACCACTTCAAACAGAAATGGACCTGTCTTAAGGTCCGGACCGGGTGGTTATCCCCCATGTTGGAGCAGATGAAATCTGAGGCTTCAATAGATTCTTAAGTCATTAATTCTCTCAAGAAGTTGTTTCAACAAGACTTCAAGGATCCTTCAATAAAATATTTTTAATAAACCTTCAAGATACTTCATTGGATCTACTCTATGGACCTCATCAAACAATGCTACAATTCTATTACAATAGTTATAATAAGGTTTATTCAATATTTCACCAAGACTTCTATCTACTATAACTCTGCTCCAAAGGTGTCACAAGCTATCTTAATAATATTCCTTTAATGGATCATAAAACACTATCCTCAAAACTCCCAAAACATTATCACTAGGATGCCTAATAGAGTGCTCACAAAAGATGCCAAATTCTCAACCAAGTGCCACATTTTTGAATTATTAAGTGCCACAGCACAGAGTTCCAATCTGGTAGGAGTCTACCCACAAGAAAATCATAAGTACGATCCAAAGTTTCCACAAGTCTAAGCACAACAGATGTCACAAGTCCTAGTATTTAAGCCGCAGGTCCTGAAGTCTTGAGCATAGTTTTGAACTCTAATGTTTCTATTACAAATCCGAGCTCTCCACTTGTCAATAAACGAGTTCACACAATTCTGAGGAGTAAGAAATTATTTTGAGGTCTTGTAACCCTTATCCAAGTTGTTGGAGACAGTCTACACGCCTTCTTTAAGTCTAAGGCATTGTAATATGTGATTGCCACAACAAGTCTGAGACTGTAATTAATAATTCCCAGTTACATTTCTCCATAGATCCGAAGGTGTTTACTTCTCTTCACACAGTCAAGTATCGAACTGCTACTATTTATCCTTCAAAAATATCTGAGTTAGGTCTGTGTGAGGTCTTTCACATCTACAGGTGATTGTACATTTAGCTACAATGATAACCCAACAACCCAAACATAAATGACTATGCCCTCCTTGACCTTTTTGTCTTGTTGTTCTATATTTCTGAAGTAATCTTCACCAAGTATTATGATTGTTCACCGAAATTTCTTCGTTAAATGAATATTCTAAACCTCCTTTTTATATGATTTGGATGTTAGGATGAATGGACATGTCTTTCTAGAGGTAGGCTGACATGAATGTCTAAGTGTAAGTAGGCTCAATATCATATATATATCTATATATATATATAGATAGATATATATATATATATATATATATATATATATATATATATAGAGAGAGAGAGAGAGAGAGAGAGAGAGATATATAACTTGAAAATTCGATATCTCACAAACTACTAGGAGTTTCAGGACAACTAAGGGCTCATTAGAAGGGGAAAAATGTACTCTATGAGATGTTATCAGTCTCATTGTGGAAAGATGCCTCCAAAGTGTCAATAAATATTTTTCTTTGTGACTGCTCTTGAATTTTTAGTGTAGAAGGTGATTAAGACAACAAGGGCTTCTTCTTTGTCATTAACTTGTTAGAGCAAGGGCTAGATCATCACAAGGAGAGATTCTTCATCAACAGTCACTATGAGCATTAATAAGAAGGACTTATTCATCAAGAGTAAGAACATCATCATGATTTCTAGGGCTTCCTCATCAAGAGAAAGGATACAAGAGGTTATAGTGTCTTCATGGTTAGTTCAAGGACATCTAGGACATTATGAACAATAGGCATCTAGAACAGGACTTCTTCACATCATAATGGCATCAATAATAGCTTGATATCTTCATTAATGGCATCCTTATCAAACAAGAGGGACTTGTCATCATGAGAAAGGACATCATCATAATATGCATGAGGTTATGATATCACAAGAATATTTGCCATCCCAATAACAGCATATTGACATCAATGACAACCTTGATTAACAATCTCCCCCTTTGTCGTTGATGGCAATATTCTTTCCCTTCAACATTTTCTTCCCCTTTGAAATCAATGGCAAACAGGGTGCCCAAGTACTCCCTCTATCAAGTTGCTTCTTTTCTTCACGAATAGTAGTTCTTCATAGGTATGTTACTCCCCCTGTCATGGTGCTCTTCTTTCTGGTAATGTGGTCCATGATAGATGTGCTTACATTCATTCATGTGATGAACCAACTCCCCCTGTCTTCACAACCTATTCTAGCTCAAGAAATATTGCCTGCTAAAAGTCCATCAGATGAATAAGGAGTATGTTCTTCAATGGAGTGTTCTCGAGAGATGATCTATCAAAGAATGAATGCCCAAGTGGCTCATCAAGGATTTCATAGGGCCCATTCACGAATAGTTTTTGCAAGAGTGCTTAATCATCATAAGCTCCCCCTAACTATATGCATGGTTTTCTTTTTGGCAGACTCTCCCCATCAAATACTTGGAATATCGAGGACGACATCATCAAGTCAAAAACATGTGTTGTCGGCTGGATATTTCAAGAGACTTCTAGATTCAATTTGCTTCCTTCTCCATACTTGTATAACTTTCTTCTCTGGCATGGTTCTCCCTTGTGTAGGGGCCCAAGTCAAGTTACAATCACGTGACATATGTCCATTTTTATGACACTTGAAGCACTCTATGTTGTTCATGAATAAGAATTCATGACTTCTTCTTTCAAAATTGTGTCTCGGAGATTAACGGGGACCATAATATTTATCTTTGTGATATGCCCATGTGCCCATATTTTGGACAAGCATAACAATACCCAAGAAATAAACTTTGGTACCTAGGAGATGGAGATTTACTTGATGTACTTCTGAAGCCTTTCTGCCTTGGGATTCCTTGATATTCATCACCTTTTGTATTCTTGACATCATCTACAAGTCTTCTTGGAGTGGTATTTCTTCCATTGTTGTCTTTACTCTTCTCCTTGCTTTTGCTGGAACTGCGAGCATCATTATTTCCATTAGACTTCCTCATGTCCTTGTTGTTTTAAGTATGGTCACCCTTGCTTGAGGATTCACCTTCATAGCAAGACCTAATTTATCAAATGGAGGTCTTTGATGGCAAAGCATGTGATCCAAGGCTTGAGAAATTTTCAAGTTCTTATTCAGCAAGTCAACTTCCTTCTTAAGAAAGACAATTTCTTCCTTCATTTTCTTGCATTCTTCATCCTTCTTTGATAGAATGATCTCCATTTCTTCCTTCATCTTGGTTGCTTCACATGATTGGGCCTTAAGTGAAGTGATTTCTGATTTTAACTAGGTGATGTCATCATCTTTTTCTTCTAGTTGGCATATCATGTGTTTCTCTTCTTTTCTGCTTCATCAACTTGTCCTTCTATGAATGTCAAAGCTTTCATCACCTTCTCAACTCCTTGTGCTTGTTTCCATTCTTCTTCTAGTTGAGACCTAAGGGAGGAGACCTCTTCCTTGTATTGACCAATCTCTTCTTCAATTTTGTTCAAGGTGGCTTGACAAGGTATCCTCTCGTTTCTTTGCCTTATCCAATTGATTTGTCATGAATATGACTTCTTCATGATGCTTTCTCTTGTTTTGGTGAAATTCTTCCTTAATCTTGGCGAGCTCCTCATCTCTTTCCTGTACTTGAAGCTTGATAAGGTAAACTTCCTTCCTTGTCTTGTCCTGGTCACCAACTTGCGCTTTCTTCTTCTTAAGTTCCTCATTTTCCTTTTTCAAATTGTTAATCTCTTCCATGGTAGCCATAAGTTTAGTGAGGAGATCTTCTTCAAAATATTTTTCATTCTCTTCATCTTCTAGGTCTTCTTTAGCCTTGATGTTATCACCCTTATCTTCACCTTCCTTGATGGGATCTAGATTTCCTTCTTATTTCCATCATTTTCTTGACTAGAGATCATTGTCAATGCTCCTTTTGAGTGAAGATCATGAAGTTTATCTCATATGCCTTTTGTTGGTGAACATTTTTCAAAATTGACCTTCATAGAATTAGGTAGCCCATTCAAGATTTATTTCACTATTGTATTATGTTCCTTGGATTCTCCATCCATCATGTTATCAGCAATCACTGATTTCCAGACTTCAGTGCCTTGAGTCTTTAAGAAATTCCTCATTCTTGCCTCCCATATATCAAAGTTTCCATTGAATAATGGAGCCTTCACAAATTGATTGACTTCAATTTCGGTGGTTGAGGGAGACACATCTTTAGGAGGACTAGAGACTTTCTTCCTTGGATTCACCATTTGTGTTCTAATGATCAACCTTCAAGCTGTTAGGCTTTGAGTGAAGGTACTGGCTCTGATAGCAATTGTTGGAAATACTTGGGGGGGGGGGGTGAATCAGTATTCGTTTTCAATTGTTACTTTTACCAGTTAGATCACTTATAGTTAGAACACAAAAGGAAAAATAGAAATATTTTTTTTATTAATATAGTATTTGCAATGAGTCAAGTACAATATAGGTAGGGCTCCAACCCTAGATGAAGACACCGATCTTCAATCTCCCAAACTCCAAGTTGTATTTTCCAAGCACCAACTTGGACTTGCAAGGCTCCAACCTTGTCAATTTTGAGGCACCAACCTCAAGGGCTCCAACCCTATATTTGGTTCAGGATCTGACCTGGTTTCTTTAGGACTCCTATCCTCTAGGGCTCCAACCATATCCTCCAAGGAACCAACCTTGTCTTTTTTGAGGCTCCAACCCTTGCTTTACTTCATCAAGATATCTTAGTTGTACTTCACATCTCCCAGTGTCTTCTTCACCGAGTCCTGACAATCTTCAGCAATACCTTCACATAGTCTCCATGTCACTTCATCAATGATAACCTTGTATTATCATGAAGGTGTCGGCGCTACTTTTCATTATACCCAAACAAGATCTCCAAGATCACATCATGATATATTCAATGCATCATAATCTCCAAGGGTATCTCCAAGACTTCAATTAATGCTTGGTGATGCCTCAAGATGTCTTCAAATAGTTGTCCCAAGAAATGTCTTCAATAGTTTTCTCAATTTTGCATCTATCAACAAGTCTTCCCAAAATCTACACACTGGATTTCAAGAGACCTCCAACAATACTATAGTTTCTCCAACTTTATTTAGTCATTAATGCTCTTAAGAAGTTGTTTCAACAAGACTTCAAGGATCCTTCAATAAAATATTTTCAATAAACCTTGAAGATACTTCATTAGAGCTACTCTATGGACCTCATCAAACAATGTTGCAATTCTGTTACAATATTTATAATAAGTTTTATTCAATACTTCACCAAGACTTCTCTCTACCGTAACTCTGCTCCAAAGGTGTCACGAGCTATCTTAATAATTTTCCTTTAATGGATCATAAAACACTATCCTCAAAACTCCCAAAACATTATCATTAGGTTGCTCCAAAGGATGCCTAATAGAGTGCTCACAAGAGATGCCAAATTCCCAACCAAGTGCCACAAGTTTGAATTATTAAGTGCCACGGTTCATAGGTCCAGGCTGGTAGGAGTCTATCCACAAGAAAAGCACAAGTTTGATCCAAATTTTCCACAAGTATAAGCACAACAGATGTCACAGGTCCTAGTACTTAAGCCACAAGTCCTGAAGTATTGAGCACAGGTTCGAACTTTAATGTTTCTATCACAGATCCAAGCTCTCCACTTGTCAATAAATGAGTTCATAAAAGTCTGAGGTGTAAGGAACTATTTTGAGGTCTTGTAACCCTTATCCAAGCTACTTGAGATAGTATACACACCTTCTTTATGTCTAAGGCATTGTAATATGTGTTTGCCATAATAGGTCCAAGGTTGTAATTAATAAGTCTTAGCTGCAATTCTCCATAGATCTGAAGGTGTTTACTTCTCTTCACACAGTCAAGTATAGAACTACTACTATTCAGCCTTCAAAAAAATATGAGTTGGGTCTATGTGAGGTCTCTCACATCTACAGTTGACTTTACATTTAGCTAGAATAATAACCCAACAGCCCAAACAGAAATGACTATGCCCTCCTCGGCCTTTTTGTCTTGGCCTTCTGTATTTCTGAAGTAATCTTCACCAAGTATTGTGATTGTTCACCGAAATTTATTGGTTAAATGAATAGTTTGAACCTCCTTTTTATATGATTTAGATGTTAGGATGAATGGACGTGTCTTTCTATAGGTAGGCCAACATGAATGTCTAAGTGTAAGTAGGCTCAATATCATATCACATATATATATATATATATATATATATATATATATATATATATATATATATATATATATATATATATATATATCTATATATCTATATATATATATATATATATATATATAGATATATATATAGATATATATATATATAGATATAGATATATATAACTTGAAAATTCAATATCTCACAAACTACTAGGAGTTTCGGGACAAATAAGGGCTCATTACAAAGGGAAAAATATACTCTATAAGATGGTATAGGTATAATTGTGGAAAGATGCCTCCAAGGTGTCAAAAAATATGTTTCTTTGTGACTGCACTTGAATTTTTAGTGCAGAAGGTGATTAAGACAACAAGGGCTTCTTCTTTGTCATTAACTCGTCAGAGCAAGGGCTAGATCATCACAAGGAGAGCTTCTTCATCAAGACTCACTATGAGCATCAATAAGAAGGACTTCTTCATCAAGAGTAAGGACATCATCATGATTTCTAGGGCTTCCTCATCAAGAGCAAGGATACAAGAGGTTATAGTGTCTTCATGGTTAGTTCAAAAACATCTAGGAAATTATGAACAATAGGCATCTAGGACAGGACTTCTTCACATCATAATGGCATCAATAATAGCTTGACATTGTCATTAATGGCACCCTTATCAAATAAGAGGGACTTATCATCATGAGCAAGGACATCATCATAATATGCATGAGGTTATGATATCACAAGAATATTTTCCATCCCAATAGTACCATATTGACATCAATGACAACCTTGATTAACATGTTAAACAACCACCACTTGTTACTACTTTGCTTGTGAAATCCCTTCTACAGGACACTTCCAATATATAATAATTCAGTATAGCAAAATTTTCATTTACAAGAAATAGTATAAATAATTCGCATAATTTAAATGTGCCAAGAGAAGCCAAACACCATCGAAACTTCTCTACTCTAACTAGATTCATAAATATGTCTACATGATTATCCTATGTATGGACCTTCTTGAGAGCTACTTTACCACCATCGATCACATGTCTCACAAAATGATGCCTTACATCAATGTGTGTTAGGTCCCTATAATACTAGTGATTCCCCCATCACTATTGTCATTGTATCCCTTATTTTTATTGTTGTGCCCCTATTGTCCCCATATTGTTATTATTGTGCCCCATAGAATCCCACTATTGTTATTTTTGTGCCCTTATATTATTATTGTTAGGTCGGCTTGGTTATGTTGTGTCCCCTTAGACTCCTATATATAGAAAGGAGGTTTTGTCATTTGAATCATCCAAGAATTGTTCATTTGTGTAATGTAAAGGAGGTTTCCCCCTCGAAGAGGCTAAATTCTAAGGTGTTGATCTATCTTTTTATCTTTTTGTGAGTTGGTTTCCTAACATTTGGTATCAAAGCTTTGGATTCTAGGGTTTCGCTGCTCCAAATAGGTCATCGTGGAATTTTCGCTATAACATTTCATAAATGAAAAAAAAAATCCATTTGAGAAGAAATCTCGCTGAACCTCGGGTCCAAATTTCAGAGCTTGTCTCGCTATATTTTCGAAGATATGATCTGAGGAAGTTAGGGGTTTTGCAAGCTCTAGAATTTAAATTAAAATAGGTCATCGTGGGATTTTCGCTATAACTCTTTTGCTATGAAGTTTCAGAAGCTAAAAAAAAACCCATTTGAGAAGAAATCGGTCTGAACCTCAGCTCTGAATTTCAAAACATGTCTCGCTATATTTTCGGAGATATAGTTTGAGGAAGTTAGGGTTTTTGCAGACCCACGAATTACACTCCAAATAGGTTACCTTAGGAAAATTGTCATAACTGTCTCTCTGAGCAACAGATTGAAATTTCGTAAGAAGTTATAGAAATAGGACAGATTGTAGTTTCTTGTATATATTTTTCAGATCCAAAGGTCAAAACAGTGACACGTGGCACTTCTTACAAGTTCACTCTTCTGAAAAGGTATATAATTAGGCCATCTTGGGAGATTTTGCATAAATAGTTCTTAGAGAATCCAATTTCAATCAAACTGGTGGCACTGGAAGGAGGACACAGAGGGGTACTGCAGGTCGTGATTTTAGAACTGGAAGAGTTGAAATTACAGAAATACATCAGATTCAATATCAGGCTCCTACAAAGTGAAACAAAAAAGGTGTGTAGTTTTTTTTTCAATTTTTGCATAAGCTTGGTTTGAAAAATTAGTTTGAAGGAATTCAAAGGGCATAGTGAAGAATTATTATCAGTAATTGATGCCCCAAAGAAAGAAAATGGAAACACCTAGTAAGCAACCTGAAAACTCTAACATGACTCGTGAAGAAGAGGAAGAAATGCAACATGATACATCAAAATTACAAGACCAAGTACAACAAATGTCACTCGCACAAAAAGTAACAGAAGCTAAGATGAATGATTTAAAGAAAGACGTAGAAGCTAAGATGGATGGTTTAAAGAAAGGTGTAGAAGCTAAGATGAATGGCATGGAAGCTAAGATGGATGGTTTAAAGAAAGGCGTAGAAGCTAAGATGAATGGCGTGGAAGCTAAGATGGACGAGGTGGAAGCTAAGATGGATGGTGTGGAAACTAAGATGGACGATTTGAAGACAAATTTGAAGACAAGGATGGAAGATTTGAAGACAGATTTGACAAAGTCTCTACAAGAAATGCTTACAAATGGTGAAAGGGTAGTAAAGGAAACTCATGATGAGAACAAAATAAATGTTAATCATGATTTCATAGACTCTAACATTGGATTAAAGAACCGACATGTTCTAAAGATCGATATGAGGAAGTTTGATGGTAAGGATCCCGGAACATGGATACTATGGATGGAGCAATTTTTCGATCTCCATAATGTGAAAAACACACAAAAGGTATGCACTGCAACTTTATATTTGGAACCAAATCAGTTTGTATGGTATCGATGGCTTTGCTCTTGTAAACAAATTGTCACTTGGGTTATTTTTACGGATGAAATGATAGCACATTATGAGGATACAAAAAGCAACACTTTTTTTAGCTAATTGATAAATCTCAAACAAAAAGGTTCAATGATGGAGCACATTGAGGACTTCCAAAAATTGAATATAAGGGTAAAAGATATTCCAGAGGAGCATAGGATTGATATGTTCATAGGGACTTTAAAATATAACATCCAACATGAGGTTCGCCTTTGGGAACCAGATTCATTGGAGAAGGCATTCGGGTTGGAAAGAAAAATGGAAAGCAAAATTATGGCAACAAGGAAGCCTACCACTCACAATCATAAAGATGGAAGTGTTGCTGCCCCTAGCCATCCACAACCTACAAGGTTGACACCACAATAATTGGAAGAAAAAAGAGCCAAATGACTTTGTTACAGTTGTAATACCAAATACACTAAAGGTCATAAGTGTACTGAGAAGAAATTATTTTACATAGATTATGAAGAGGAGGAAGAAAAGGAACAAGAAATGCCAAAAGAAGAGTATATACACCAGGAACAAACCCTAGAAAAAGAAGAAATGAATCCGACCATATTTTGCAATGCATTGGATGGAATTACCACTCCTCAAACTATCAAGATAGAAGGGCATATCAAGAATAAAAAGGTAATAGTGTTGATTGATTCAAGAAGTAGCCATAAATTTATTCATTATAAGATAGCCAAATAATTGAATTGCTTCCTATATCCAGCACCAGAGTGTCAAGTGATGGTTGCAAGTGGAGGAACCATAAATTGCTCAAGAAAGTGCCATAATATCAAGCTATCCATGGGATAATATGTATTGAATAGCCCAAACCTTTCCATTCCGATGGGTGGTGCTGATGTTGTACTAGGAGTCCAATGGCTACAATCCTTGGGTACAATAGCTTTTAATTTTCAAGAACTTTTCATGAAATTCTCTTCAGAAGGAAAGGAAGTTGAATTAAGGGGTATCGTAGGGAAACCAGGAAAGATAATCAACTCTAACGGAATGACAAAGTTTCTAAAGAAAGAACAACGTGGCATAATTGCACAATTATGTTCACTAGAGGTTCCCACATTGAAATCATCCATTTCTCCAGATCTCCAAAAAGTCTTGGACAATCATTCCAAGGTATTTAAGACTCCCAAAGGCCTCCCACCTATTTGTGATCATGATCATGCTATTAATTTCATTCTAGGAGGTGTTCCTCCAAACATTAGGCCTGACAGATATCCCTATGTCCAAAAGAGTGAAATTGAACGTATGGTTGCAGAAATGCTAGAGGCTGGTATATTTCAACCTAGTCAAAGTTCTTTCTCTGCTCCAATAGTATTGGTTCACAAGAAGGATGGATCATGGCACATGTGTCCAGATTATAGGGAGCTCAACAAGATCACTATTAAAGATAAATTTCCCATTCATGTCATTAATGAATTATTGGATGAATTACATGGATCAATTTACTTCACCAAGTTGGATCTTCGTTCAGGATATCATCAAATCAGAATGAAGACTGAAGACATTCCAAAAACAACATTTATAACTCATGAGGGTCATTATGAATTTATGGTCATGCCTTTTGGCCTTACTAATGCACCTTCTACATTTCAAGGTTTGATGAATTCCATTTTCAAACCCTTAGAAAATTTTTGTTAGTATTTTTTGATGATATACTAATCTACAGCAAGTCTTGGAAGGATCATGTCCAACATGTTGACATGGTGCTCAAACTATTGGAGGAGAAACAATTATATGCAAAAATATCCAAATGTTTCTTTGGAGTACAAGAGGTGGAATATCTGGGTCATATTGTATCTCATGAAGGTGTTAAGGTAGACCCTACAAAATTAAAACCATTAAGGAATGGAAAGTCCCCACATCCATAAAGCATCTACAAGGATTTCTCGGGTTGACAGGGTATTATCGCAAGTTTGTGAATAATTATGGGAGAATAGCAACACCTCTAACAACATTATTGAAGAAAGATGCATTCTCAGGGACTCTAGAAGCAACGAAGGCCTTTGAACATCTCAAAGAGGTAATGTGCCAAGCACCAGTCTTAGCTACACCGGACTTCACAAAAACCTTTATTGTGGAATGTGATGCCTCAAGAAATGGGATTAGTGTTGTTTTAATGCAAGAACAAAGACCCATTTCTTTCAAAAGTCGTCCAATCAAAGGAAAGTATTTACACAATGCTATTTATGAGAAGGAAATGCTGGCAATACTACATGCACTTAAGAAATGGCGACCCTACCTAATGGGAAGGCACTTCAAGGTAAAAACAGATCATGATAGCCTTAAATACTTCTTGGAACAAATATTATCTTCAGAAGAGTAGTGAAAATGGGTCACAAAGATGTTGGGCTATGACTTTGAAATCATCTACGAAAAAGGGAAGCAAAATGTTGTGGTAGATGCACTCTCAAGAAAGGATGGCGATGTGTAAGCATTTCTTTGTGCCATTTCTATTATCCAACCAAATTGGATAAACGAAGCAAGGGATGAATGGAAGAATGACGAGGAAGTGTGGGCACTCATTCAAAAGATACAACAAGATCCCAGTACATCTGATACATTTAGCTAGAAAAATGATTCGTTATGGTACAGGGATCGGTTATACCTATGTAATAATTCCCAACTCAAACAAAAGTTTCTTAGGGAATTGCACACCTCTCCCTTAGGAGGGCACTCGGGATTTCTAAAAACCTACCATAGGGTTAAGAAGGATTTTTTTTGCGATGGACTTAAATCGGATATTCAAAAGTTCGTGGCAAAATGTTTTGTTTGCCAAAAAAATAAAGTTGAAACAATTAAGACCCCAAGACTATTACAACCCTTATCCATTCCAAGCCAACGTTGGGAGGAGGTTTCAATGGATTTTATCATAGGTTTACCCAAGTTTGAAGGAAAGTGTGTTATCATGTTGGTAGTTGACAGACTTACCAAGTATGCACACTTTTGTGCATTATCTCATCCATTTAAAGCGAGTACAGTTTCTACTGCATTTATGGAAACAATTCAAAAGCTACATGGAAACCCAAAGATTATTGTAAGCGATGGAGATCCCATTTTCACTGGAAATTTTTGGACAGAATTATTTTCTTGCCTTGGGACTCAGTTAGCTCATTGTTCATCTTATCATCCTCAATCTGATGGGCAAACTAAGATAATAAACAAATGTTTGGAAGGAAATCTTCGTTGCTTTATATATGATAAACAGACACAATGGGTCAAATGGTTGCCTCTGGCTGAATGGTGGTATAACACTTCCTTCCATACTGCAACAAAAATGACCCCATTTATGGCACTTTATGGATATCATCCACCATCCATCACATCATATTTAAGGGAAAATTCTAAGGTTCAAGCAATGGAAGATCACATCGAGCATCAGCAAAAAGTTCTCCAACTCTTCAAGGATAACCTTACCTTGGCGCAGAATAGAATGAAACAACATGCAAATCAACATTGCAACGAAGAAAGTTTTAATGTAGGTGATTGGATATTCCTACAGCTACAACCATATAAACAAATGTCCCTCAAGCAAGCCAAGAAGGACAATAAATTATCACCAAATTATTATGGTCTTTACAAGGTGTTGCAAAAGATAGGTACTATGGCATACAAATTTGAACTTCCTGCAGCTTCCCGAGTGCACCCAGTTTTCCATGTTTCAGGCTTAAAGAAGGTTATAGGTGACAATATTCCAGTTCAAACAATATTTCCAAAACTTGATGAGGAAGGAAAAATCATATTGTAACTTGAAGCAGTCAAAGAAACAAGAACTGACAGCTACGAAACCGATCAATTTTAGAGTATCTCATCAAGTGGAAGAACTTACTCGTTGAAGACTCCACATGGGAGGATGAGAATTTTATACAGAAGCACCCAAAACTACTCAAGCATTGAGGACAACAATTTTTTGAAGGAGAGGGGCATGTTAGGTCCCTATAATACTAGTGATTCCCCCATTACTATTGTCATTGTATCCCTTATTGTTATTGTTGTGGCCCTATTGTCCCCATATTGTTATTATTGTGCCCCATAGAATCCCACTATTGTTATTTTTGTGCCTTTATATTATTATTGTTAGGTCAGCTGTGTTATATTGTGTCCCCTTAGACTCCTATATGTAGAAAGGAGGTTTTGTCATTTGAATCATCCAAGAATTGTTCATTTTTGTAATGTAAATGAGGTTTCCCCCTCGAAGAGGCTGAATTCTAAGGCGTTGATCTATCTTTTTATCTTTGTGTGAGCTGGTTTCCTAACAATGTGGTTGGTCTTGTTGTGATAAGCTGGATTTGTAGCCAAATGAATAGCACTCTGACTTTCAAAAAACACATTCACTTTCTCCTGCTTCCTTCCAATCTCATCAGGTAGATATTTTGACTAGATTGATTCTTTACTAGGATCTGAAGTAGTTATATACTCTGCTTCGGTAGTGGACAAAGAAATTATTTTTTGAAGCTTTGACATCCAACTAATTTCTCCATCTGCAAGAGTAAAGACATAACCTGTAGTAGATCTATTTTTTTCCAAATCACCTACATAATCAGCATCCACATATCTGCATATTAATCCTTCACTACCATTAAAGATGATGTAATGGTCACTTGTGCCTCTCAAATACTGAAGCACCCATTTCACTACTCACTAGTGTTCTTCTCCTGGATTTTTCATGAACCTATTGACAACTCCAACTGCATGTGAAATGTTAGGCCTTGTAGATACCATCACATACATTAATTTCCTACCACATTTGAATGGTACACGAGTCATATACTTCTTTTCTTCATCAGTTCTAGGACTCAAAACTAAAGAAATCTTAAAATGGGAAGCTAATGGAACATTAACAGGTTTCACATTATTCATACTGAACTTTTCAAGTACTCTTTCCACATACTTCTACTGTGATAACCAAAGCTTTCCATTTTTCTTGTCTTTGTGTATCTCCATGCCCAAGATATGTTTTGTCACTCCAAGATCCTTCATATCAAACGTCCTAGAGAGCTGAGCCTTTAACTTGTTGATCTCTTCCATGCTTTTTCTCACTATAAGCATATCGTCAACATACAAAACCAAGATAATGAATATGTCATTGAAACTCTTAAAGTATACACAATGATCATACTCACTTCTAGTAAAGTTTCGACTCACCTTGAATGAGTCAAACTTCCTATACCACTGCCTATGAGACTGCCTCAGGCCATACAAAGATTTCCGAAGCTTGCAAACTAATCTTCTGTTAATGTGACCTTGTAAAAAACATTCTAGTTGTTCCATATAAATCTCTTCATCCAAATCTCCATGAAGAAAGGTTGTTTTAACATCTAACTATTCTAACTCAAGATCGAGTAATGCAGTTAGTGCCAACACAGTACAAATAGAAACAAGTTTTACGAGTGGTGAAAAAATCCTCATGAAAGTCAATACATTCAACTTTAGAATACCCTTTTTCTACCAGCCTCGCCTTATACGTCTCGATATTTCCATGAGCATTTCGCTTCAATTTGAAGATCCATTTGCATCCAACAACACTTCTCCCTTCATGAAGTTATACAAGATCCCAGGTTTTGTTCTTGGCTAAGGAATCCATTTCTTCGTCCATAGCCCTTTTCCACTTTTTATTATCTGCATCATCCGTCGTTTCTTGATAACAAGAAGGTTCTCCATCTTCAATAATAAATGCAATAGATGAAGCAAAATCTTCATACCTTTTTGGTGTTTTTATTTCCCTTGTAGACCTTCTTAGAATGATTGGTTGTTGAATTGGTTCTGGAACTTCAACAATTTCCTTTGCATCTTCTTCACCTTTTTCTTCAAAATTCTCTCCTTCCTTTCGACTTTCTGAAAAAGATTTAGTCTCCAACTAAATTTGTTGATTCGGCGATACTTGTTCCTGTTCAACATTTTCAACACCTAATTTTAGAAGAGAATATTCATCAAATGTTACATCTATACTAATGAATATCTTTCGTGAAGAAGGATCCCACAACCTATATCCTTTAACCGCATAGTCATACCCAACAAAGACATAACATTTTTCTTTTGGGTCTAACTTTGAACATTGATTATTTGGAATAAGAGCATAGGCATCACAACCAAAAATCCTTAAATGTGAATAATCACAAGACTGGCCTAACCAAACTTCTTCAGACATTTTACATATAATGGCAACTGAAGGTGATCTGCTAACTAAATAACAAGTAGTAGATATTGCTTCTTCCCACAACTCCTTTTGCAAGTTAGCATTGTTAATCATGCTTCTGGCTCTTTCCATAAGAGTCTGATTCATACATTCAGCAATGCCATTTTGTTGAGGAATATAAATAGCATTTTTATGTCTAACAATCCCCTCAGCCTTATAGTATTGTTCAAATTCTAGGGAAGTAAATTCACCACCATTGTCATTTCTTAAACATTTAATTGATTTTCCTGTTTTCTTTCCACCATAGCTTTAAATTATTTAAAAAAATTAAATACATCAACTTTCCTTTTCGACATATAGACCCATCTTTTCCGAGGGAAATCATCAATAAATGTGAAGATGTATAATGCACCTCCATAAGATACAGTAGGAGATGGTCCCCAAAGATCAGAATGGATATAGTCCAAAATTTCTTTACTATTATGACTTCTAGTTTTAAATTTATGTTTACATTGTTTACCATATACACAATGTTTACAAAAATCCAACTTCAAGGATTTCAAATCAGGAAGCAACTTGTGATTCATCAGTACCTAAAGACCCTTCTCACTCATGTGACCCAGCCGCTGATGCCATAGGCGAGTACCTTCTTCTTCCTTCTCTGATACAATCATTGCCTCACTGACCTGAGTACTTCCTTTAAGTCTGTAAATATTTACGATCTTTTCTGCCTTGATAAAAACCAGGGCACCTTTTGAAACTTTCAACACTCCATTCTGACCTGTAAACTTGTAACCATCTGAGTCCAACACTCCCAAAGAAATCAATTTTTTCCTCAATTCAGGTACATGTCTAACATTAGTTAATGTTCTAATTGTATCATCATACATTTTAATTCTGATATTTCCCATCCCAACAGTTTGACAAGATACATTATTTCCCATAAACACATAACTACCATTCACAACTTCATATGAAGTAAACCAATTTCTGTGCGGACTCATGTGATGAGAAGCACCAGAATCTAACAACCAATTTTCATAATTTTGAGAGACATTACAAACAGGTAAAGCTTCATCTACTATTCCCAACAACGCAGATAAATCTTCATCAATCATATCTGAATCAACTTGATTTGCCTCTTTATTTTGGTTTTTAGACTCCTTTTGTTTCCAACATTATTTCTTGAGGTGTCCAATTTTCTTGCAGCACCAACATTTAGCTTTACACTTTTTGCCCTTTTATTTTGATCTGGATGAACTCCTTGCTTTCTCCCCTCTTTACTTTGACTGGCCTCTAGCTTCCATGGCTTCTAGTGCAGAGATTTCAATGATGGACTTCCTCCGTACTTCTTCAAATAACAGAGCTCCCACAACTGTATCAAATTCCAAACATTTAGCTATGCTCAAACTGATATAAGTTACAAAGTGGACACAACAAAGTAATAGCTTTGTCTTCTTCCTGAAATTTAACTTCCATATCTCAAAATTGGCAAATAAATGTATTAAAAACATTTAAATGTTCTGCAATTCTTGTAACCTCATTCATCCGAAGACTGTACAATTGCAGGCTTTTCAGATAAATACTATTTGTTAAATATTTGGTCATATACAAAATTTTCAGTTTTCCCCATAAACCTGATGCTGAGGTTTCTTCAACAATGTTGAAGAAACCTTCATCTACTAGGTACAACTTGATGCTACTGAGAGCTCGGAAATCCAAGTCCTCCCAATGTAAATTTGCAATGCCATAAGGTTTCTTCTTCACCCCATCTAGTGCTTTGTGCAACCCTTGTTGCACCAACAAATCCCTAACTTTAAGCTTCCATAAAGAAAAAAAATTCTTACCGGTGAACTTCTCCACCTCGAACTTTGCATTCATCATTTTTTCCATTTCTTTCTACAAATCCTCCTACTAGGGTTTCCTTCTTTCAACTAGGGTTTCTTAAAAAAATATTATGGTTTCCCTTCTTCCAGCTAGGGTTTCTAAAAAAATGGTTTAAGGTTTATTAATTTTTGGTTTCCTCTTCAGAAATCTAAGCCTTTTTTAATAAAGAAATTCCTTTCTACAATTCTGAGCCTTTAAAAAAAAATGAGCCTATTTATTCAAACAAAAAAATGAATCTATTTCCCTTCAAAAAAATTCTTATACCAATTTTCTGTTACTTTTCCAGAATATAAAAAAAAAAATGCCCTTTTTTTTCTTTAACCAAAGAAACCCTTCAACAAATTTTGTTGTAAAAAAGAAATTTTCCCACTTTCTTGACTTTCTGTGAAATAGTGCTTTGTCTGTTCAACCAACGATTCTTTTGTTTTAGGTGCTCTCGGCTTCAGCGATCTCAGACATGCATTTATTTTGTTTGGGCGCTCTCGGCTTCAGTGAACTCAGACAGGTTTTCTCAACCTCTGAAAGATCAGTTTCTCTTGGCTTCAGCGGACTCACACACGATTTCTCAACCTCCAGCAGATCAACTTTACACTTCTCCAGCGGCTTAGGATCTATTTTTGCAGGTGCGTGACTTTCTCATGATAGAGAATTCAAAATGGTGACTGCATTCTTTAATCAAAGTGGAAGTCTCTAAGACAACAGCTCAATGTGCTCCTCTCTTCCTCCAGACAAGTGAAAGAAACCTTGGATTCTCCATAACGTTTTTTCCCTCAGACGACAGCATAGACTGTCAATCACCTGACGAAATAGCAAGGCAACTCTTCGAGCATTGAGTGGGTAGGCAGGTTTGCTTGGATCTTAAAAGAAAAATTAAACCTTATTTGAGTGGTTAATAAATCAACAACCTCTCTCTTTAGTGGTGGCATGGCGGCAAAGACTCCCAACAATTCACCAATTAGCTTGTCCCTTTAATTTAAACTTCCTCAATGACTTCAACAACCACACAGGCACGGAGACTTCCCGAAACTGACTCCTCTTGAGCTTTGATACCACTAGTTGGTCTTAAGAGACGTTAAACGTACACACAGCAAAAATATATAGAGAAAAAATTGAATGGGAAACTGAATCAAATACATAGCAAGAACACACAAAAATTACGTGGTAAAACCTTGACAGTGTGTCAAGGAAACCTCCACGGGGCATAGGGATTATAAACTTGTTAATCAAAGATTATTCTCCATGGTTACAGGACTCTTGGGAAATCCCAATTAATATGGGCTACTTCATTACATAAATCCTTCTCGTTATACAATTGACTGACCGGTAAAAAACCAAATTTACCCAAAAGTACATTATTACATAAATTGTTGTCATTCTTTCAACAATACTTATAGTGTTCTTTCCATGAATGCAGTGGTGGAAGAATTATGAAACTAGATTAGATATGTGATAGTTGGTCATTGTGTTTGAGTTAAATTTTTAAAAGTTCTATTTTAAAAAAGTGCTACATAGTAATTAGTATATGTTGTTTAGTTTAAATATAGCTAAATTAAAGTAAAAATATTGACTTCAAGTTACTAGTAAGGTTTACAATCTAGTGAATTTTACTAGTTGATAAATTGAGTTATTTTGTTAATTGTAATTCTAGAGTGGCAATGGAGAATCCGATAATAATAATGAAAACAAAAATTGATCAAAAACAAAGTAATGTCTAGTCAAAAGCAAAGTAATATTTTCTTATCATTATTTTAAAAAATTAAAACAAATATTGAAATTTATGATCACATGTTTTCTTTAAAATGTTTGTTTTCCATTAGCCATCATTGGAAGTCTTTTCATCAACAATTATGGCAGATTATTATCCACAGCTTAGCAAGAATGATCTCGTTTCCAAAACTTGGAAGAGGAAATTTTCACTGTACTGAACTTTATACCAAAAACATACACAATCATGATTTAAATCAAGTGAATTTTTGCAGATATTACATGTTATCTCTAATAATTAATACACATAAGTGAACATACACCATTCCCTTAAAGAATATCTTGTTTTTGTTAGCTATGATAATTAGTACACTTAAGTGAACATACACCACTCCCTTAAAGCATATCTTGTTTTTGTTAGCATGTTGTGATAAGTGCCCACATTTTATTTTTAGATTTTGGGTTAGCAATCATCATATTATTAGTTTTTTATAAAATAATTATAATAAAAATAATATTTTATTATTATTATATTATATTTTTAAATGTATAAATGAATTTTTTTTAACATTTTTTTATATATTTTGTTTATAAAATTTGGATAACCTATATCTATAATTTTAACAGGAAACCAAATTTGTTGCAAAACTAATAGGAAAAATATAACAAGTAAAATTCAACAACTAACATGTTTAGCAATAGTGATAGGAAAAATATAGATGGGAAAAATATAATAAGCAAAATGTTTAACACTGATAAGAAACCAAAGTTCGTGCAAAACTTATAGGAAGAATACAACCGTAAAAAATTAATTGATAAAACGTTTAAACCAAAGTATCAGTTGCGCGAACAAACTAATGTTTGGATATGTGATTGTGCTCTCTCAAAAGCTATAATAATGAAAATTGATGTAGTAGATCTATGATTTGCAAATAATGGGCAGATAGATTCCTCCTAGTAAGAAGCTTGAGTACATTATCGAACAACTGAATATCACAAGCTATTCAAAGGACACCCTTTTGCAAAAATTCCAAGTCTCGAGTAGACATAGCTCAACAAATAGTGGAAGTGTATAAGAATTAGCAATAATGTCATGATTATTGTAACTATATCAATTTTTAGGAATCATGCCATGATTATTGCAATTACACTAGAAATTATTGTCCAAAATTTTTGATATACTTGTGGTTGTAATGATTACATGATAAGACATAAAACTGATTGATCCAAAATGGATTTTGGATAGACTCCTAAGTCTAAGTGTTCCTCACTGAGGAAAATGAAAGTCCAAGGAAGTTCATGGAATAGCCCCATTGTAGAGATCGTCTCATTCTGGATCTGCTGCAACTTGAATGGGCAAAAACTGACTTAGGATGCAGAAGTTATCATAAAATGAAGCTGCCTATATCCTTTTGGAAAAAAGGAGAAAAATCCCTTTCAAATGGGTCCTAAAGACCCTCTAAATCTTCAAGTCTTCTAAAAATCCTCATAAAAGGTCAAAACCACCGCAAAAGGAGAAGTTTCAGAAAATTCAGGTTACACTATCGGAACCCAAAAACATGAGAAAACAGTGAAAATGAGGCCTAGCGAAGGCTTGAACTGTGTTTGCACAAGAGTCGTTGGATCTAACCGATCAACGGTCCAGATCTGATCGACATATCAAATCGGCAGTGTTAGGCGGAGGTAGTCAAAGGCATAACATGCGATGGGACCAACCCGATGTGATACCGCAATCGCTGATATCGACGGATCGCAATCGGCGTTGACATAGACCCTATCATATGGGAAAGACCTCGGGGTTGTGCGATCTGCGATTACGACTTGTTGCATCGCAATATCGCATCAGCACATTACAGAGGAGCGGAGATATGTTATATGGTATATATGCGATGCGATGGCCGGACCTAATGGCAATATGAACCGGGTTTAATATATTTTGAAATCCATCGAAAGGCATTTTCTTATGTATTTTCATATATTTCACTATTAAACGAAATACAAAGGGGAAGCGTGATGCGATGAAAACCAGACCCGAAAGGGTTCCGAAATGAAAATACATGATATTTGAAATCCGTCATGAGCCATTTTGTAGTGTTTTCATAGTTTTAATGAAATTTTAAAATACAAAGGGAAACCTTGGAACAAGGCTGAAGCGACTTGCGATAGCCATTTCAGGTGGACCCGATAGGGATATAAAACGCAGTTATGAAAATTTGAAGTTTGGAACAGTGTTTTCTGCGGATTTTCCCGTGTTTTATAGCATTCTCTGTGTAAACAAAGAACGACTATTTCTAAGGATTTCAAGCGCCGATAATTCCCTTCCATTACGAAATAGGTGGCATCCATCCATGAGGGCGTTTAGCAATGATTGCTAATGCTCAGAGAAGGGATTTGATTGGATTGTGGCTAGAAGACAGAGAGCCCGAAAGGGAAGATGAACCAACAACGTCAATTTGGCTTAAAAAGCCACAAAACGATAGAGACAAGGTTGTTGATGGCTGGTTGAGTTGTTGACGGTTGCTGAGGTTGATTATTGAGGGTCTGCTGCTGAAAGAAGCCAAAGAGGCAGCGCAGAAGCAAATGAGCAGCCAAGGGAGTCACTTGGAAGCCAAGTGAAAAGCCAAGAGAGCTGTGAACTGATAGAGGGTAGAAAGAAGCCAGAGCTGAAGAGTCAGAGAGCCAAAGCCAGAGTCAAATCCAAGAGCTAGAACCAAGAGCCAAAGAGCTAGAGTCAGAGCCAAGAGCCAGAACCAAGATCCAAGATCCAAATCCAAGAGCCAGAGCCAAGAGCCAGAGCTTCAAGAGCCAAGGGATTAAATGGTGTCTAAACCCATTGTTTTTGTGTAAAAACAGCAGGAGTTGAGCCAAGAGCTTGTAAAAAGGACTAATACCATAATCCCAAAGAGCCTAGTTGAATTAACTAGAGCTCAAAGAGATGTAGCCCAAGAGTTGTGGGTGAACTCCAAATTAATATTGTTTTTCATGTGTTTGCTTTATTGTTGCATTGTCTCTGCTGCTTTATTTATTGTTATGTATATTTGTATATCAGTTTGAGCATGTCAGATTACAGCACAACTACATAATTTAACGCATAATCAATTAAAAACAAATACAAGCATACACCCATATTTTCAAGCACATATTTAATTCCGCATTGGTTAATCATTAAGACTTGGGAAAATTTTAAAGCTTTGGGAGTGGGAGAGGTTCTTGTGAATTAGATAAGAAGCCTAAGAGCCCCATTTCCAGATCAAGTGGTATCAGAGCCTAAGATTGATTAACCACACCTTCAAGGAAGGTTATATCAGAATGCTTGATTGAAAGAGCAAAGATTGCTTGTCTAAAAGGTGTTTGGGCAGTCAAGGATTGAATGTCTAATTGATTGTATGCTTGTTTGCACACTGACTATTTTCTGAGTTTGTAAAGGTGAAGGGAAAGCTATTGATAGCTCAGTCCAAGAAGGACAAGAAGGAAGAAGGGATGAAGGCATTCTTTATCCCAAAGGACCTCAAAGCAATCCTTGCAGCACAATAGGTTTGTTGCAAAGGGTTGCTTGAATAAGCTCTTTGTTATTCTTGTTTGAAGTTTTTTTGTTCATTGGCATAATGACAACTTCTTCAAGTGAGTCCTCAAATTCTGCTTTCTTCACAAAAGTCTTTGATGAATACATGAAGCAATACTTTTTCATCATGATGAATATGGTGAGAGAAATGTATGAGGATGGAAGGAAAAGCAACATACTTAGAGAGCAGTGGAATTCCATGGAGGAAGAGAAGCAGATGCTTTCTGACAAATTGCAGGAAATGGAGAGGCAACTTCATATTGAAAATATGAACCTGAAGAGGATGCATGAGTTGGAGTCATAGCTTTTTGTTGCCCAAGAAGCCTTAGTCAAGTATCAGCTTGAAGAAGAGGTAAGCCATTCCAGTTTGTCTTCAAATTCTTCTGAGAATGCTTGTATTGGTTCTTTTGAAAAACATACTAGAGGCATAGGTTCCAAGTTAATGTCCAAGATGGGCTATGAAGGAAAAGGTTTTGGAAAGCATGCACAAGGTATTATTGAGACAATAATGGTTGAGGAAAGGCCTAAGTATTTGGGTCTTGGCTATGGACAGTCTTATGGAGAGAATTCCAAAGCTTCCATGAATGTCATTGAAACAGTCCCAAGAAGGAGTTTCATTTCATGTCTTCTACCTCAAAAGTGTGAAGGTTGTATTCAAGAGGAATGCAATGGCTTGAAACATCATTTGCATGATTCAGGTGTTCAGAAGCACACACTTGAACCAGAGAGTTTGGGAAACTCTGATAGCCTTGAAGAGATTGATGGTGTTCCAAAGGGAGCTACTTCTCCACTCAATTCAC
Source organism: Pinus tabuliformis (assembly GCA_031772625.1). Taxonomy (NCBI): domain Eukaryota; kingdom Viridiplantae; phylum Streptophyta; class Pinopsida; order Pinales; family Pinaceae; genus Pinus; species Pinus tabuliformis. Next base: position 954,190,525 of record CM062815.1, on the reverse strand, counting down.
CTCCTCATGAAGGCAATAAAGGTGAGAGAGGCAGGTATAAATCTGGCTCTAAACATATTCCTTTTGATTTTCAAATCATGGTAACTTTCCACATAACTATGAGGAAAGAGTTGCATGTTCCTTCTGTGGTTTGGATAACCATCATGTTTCTAGATGTTGGAAGAGAATGGTCACATACAGGAAACTTTTGAAGGAAAAGAAGCAAGCAGCCAAAGGTCCATTGGACAAGGAAAATCATGCTATCAAGAGGATGCACATGCAGTGCACTTACTACCATAAGCAAGGACATCTTGTTGCAAAATGTTGGACATCGAATCCAGCAATGCTTCCACCAAAGCTGAAGAAAGTGGAAAGAGAAGATGGCAAAAATGGAAAGGAAGATTCCATGAGTGATGTGTCTCAAAGTGATTCACATGTTGATGCTGATGTGCAGATAGAGATAGTACCTTTGAAAGGGATTGCTAAGAAACGGTTAGAGTTCTTATCCAATTAAGATGGCATATCTATTGATGCATCTACATTATATTTCATTACAGCTTCGAAAATACAGTGTGATTAAGTGAAAGTTGAAGGATGAAATGCATGCATGAGCATGAGATGCATGAACACAAGGATGTTGTTGATTTCCTTGTTTTTGAACATGTATGTGTAATTAACTTGCAGGGTTGATTGCTTTGACATGCATGTGATGCCATGTTGACTTGGGAGAAGTTAACTTGGTCTCCAAATGGAGATAATAATGAAGTATTTCATCTTTTGAAAAAGAGTCCAAATGGTCTTTTTCTACATGCTTGACTTGAAGGGTCATTTGTTTAAAGGCATGTTTTGTGGGCTTGCTGTTTAGTCCATCATTTGTATGTAGATGTAAGACATGGAGGTGTTCACAAGATGTGAAATATGTTCCTTTGTTGGAGCATGAGTTTAGGCCATCTAATTGTTGTTGTCTGCATTTCTGTTGTTGTTAAGAGTTGTTGTTGATAGCTTGACAAACAGGTACAAATGAAATTTTTGTGGAGCAGATGCACTTCACATTTGTTTGAGCCACCTTGGCAATGATCAAGGCAAAGAAGCTCAAACTACCTCCTATGACCATTTCAATAGAAGTTCTGCAGAAAGGCAAGGAGGAAGACAACTCTTCCCAGGAGGACCAGCCCATTCAAGAAGGGAAGTGGTCAGAAACTTTGGTTCAGAGGCACTATACAAAGGTAAGTGTAGGTCGGCTGAAAGAAGAGGGTGAGTCACTCTCATTTACTGTTTAGATGAGTATATCAGTCTTTTGGAGACCAATATTTATTTTAGTGGGAAAGCATGATCCAAAATGGATTTTGGATAGACTCCTAAGTCTAAGTGTTCCTCACTAAGGAAAATGAAAGTCCAAGGAAGTTCCTAGAGCTAGCCCCATTGTAGAGATCGTCTCATTCTGGATTGCTGCAACTTGAATGGGGAAAAACTGACTTCGAATGCAGAAGTTATCATAAAATGAAGCTGCCTATATCCTTTTGGAAAAAGGAGCAAAATCCCTTTCAAATGGGTCTTAAAAACCCTATAAATCTTCAAGTCTTCTAAAAATCCTCATAAAAGGTCAAAACCACTGCAAAAGGAGAAGTTTCAAAAAATTTGGGTTACATTATCAAAACCCAAAAACATGAGAAAACAGTGAAAATGAGGCCTAGCGGAGGCTTGAACTGTGTTTGCATAGGAGCCGTCGGATCTAGCCGATCAACGGTCCAGATCTGATTGGCATATCACATCGGCGGTGACAGGCAGAGGCAGTCGGAGGCATAGCATGCGATGGGACTGGGCCGATGCGATACCGCGATCGCTGATATCAGCAAATCGTAATCGGCGTTGACATAGACCCTATCATATGGGAAAGACCTCAAGCTTTTGCGATCTGTGATTGAGACTTGTCGCATCGCAATATTGCGTCGGTGCATTACAAAGGAACGGAGATATGTTATATGGTATATATGCGATGCGATGGCCGGACCCAATGGCAATATGAACCGGGTTTAATATATTTTGAAATCTGCTGAAAGGCATTTTCTTATGTATTTTCGTATATTTTGCTATTAAACGAAATACAAAGGGGAAGCGCGATGCGATGAACTGGACCTGAAAGGGTTTCGAAATGAAAATACATGATATTTGAAATTCGTCATGAGCCATTTTACAGTGTTTTCACAGTTATAATGAAATTTTAAAATATGAAGGGAAACCTTGGAACAAGGTCGAAGTGACTTGCGATAGCGATTTCAGACGAACCCGATAGGGATATAAAGCGAAGTTATGAAAATTTGAAGTCCAGAACAGTGTTTTCTGCAGATTTTCCCATGTTTTACAGCGTTCTTTGTGTAAACAGAGAACGAATGTTTCTAAGGATTTCAAGCGTCGATAGTTCCCTTCCGTTACGAAATAGGTGGCGTCCATCCCTGAGGGCATTTAGCAATGGTTGCTAATGCTCAGAGAAGGAATTTGAGCGGACTGTGGCTGGAAGACAGAGAGCCCGAGAGGGAAGATGAACCAATAGTGTCGATTTGGCTTAAAAAGCCACAGAACGACAAAGACAAGGTTGTTGATGGCTGGCTGAGTTGTTGACAGTTGTTGAGGTTGATTATTGAGGATCTACTGCTGAAAGAAGCCAAAGAGGCAACGCAAAAGCCAAAGAGGTAGCGTAGAAGCAAATGAGCAGCCAAGGCAGTCACTTGGAATCCATGTGAAAAGCCAAGAGGGTTGTGAACTCATAGAGGGTAGAAAGAAGCCAGAGCTAAAGAGTCAGAGAGCTAGAGCCAGAGCCAAAGAGCCAAAGTCATAGCCAAGAGCTAGAACCAAGAGCCAAAGAGCCAGAGTCAAAGCCAAGAGCTAGAACCAAGAGCCAAGAGCCAGAGCTAGAGCTTCAAGAGCCAGGGATTAAATGGTGTCTGAACCCACTGTTTCTATGTAAAAATAGTAGGAATTGAGCCAAGAGCTTGTAAAAAGGACTAATACCATAATCCCAGAGAGCCTAGTTGAATTAACTAGAGCTGACGGAGATGTAGCCCAAGAGTTGTGGGTGAACTCCAAATTAATATTGATGTTCATGTGTCTGTTTTATCACTGCATTGCCTCTGCTGCTTTATTTACTGTTATGTATATTTGTATATGAGTTTGAGCATGTCAAATTAGAACACAACAACATAATTTAAGGCATAATCAGTTAAAAACAAATACAAGCATACACCCATATTTTCAAGCACATATTTAATTTCGCATTGGTTAATCATGAAGACTTGGGAAAAATTTTAAGCTTTGGGAGTGGAAGAGGTTCTTGTAAGTTAGACAAGAAGCCTAAGAGCCCCATTTTCAGATCACTAATTACATTGTAGATAAATATATTTAAATATTAATAAAAATTAATAAAATTCAATTCATTGTTTTAATTATGAAAACGATGCATAATTTTTTTTGGGGACAAATGAAAAATAAATTTAGATATTAATAAAAAATAATAAAATTCAATTCATAATTTATTTATTTTTGTAAGTCGATATTTTATTCATATGGTAAAAAATATGTACATCCAGTAGAGAAAAAAGCAGGTGGTCTCACCCCGACCAGGTTTGTTGACCAATGTTTGTAGCAGGTGACAAAAATACAAAAAGGAGGCTAAGGACAATGTCCATAAATGAAAGGGCCAAAGGCACCAAAAGACAGACAATACATAAAAAACACCTGATAGCATACTAGTCATCTGACATAATGGAAGTTGGGTTATCTGGGGCAATTCCTAGAGGCAACGGAGGGCGAAAGTTGCAATGGGACGTGCCCTTCGAAGTACGCCAACCAAGTCTCCAACTTTTCCACTTTTTCTGCAAGGTGGTTTTGGTCTCGCCATACCACCACCACTTTCTCTCTAACCTGGCACTGAAAGTAGTGCATATTGTTTAAGGTGGCCATTAACTCAGCATGCTCCTCCCTTCGAACCCATTCAGATGACTCCACCAAATCTAGCAGAGATTGAATTAGTTCCTAACAATTCTCCAAATAGCAATGTTGAATTACCTGTGAGATGGGAGTTGCACACCGGCCAGACCCTCGACTAGCCATTCCACCTCTTCGCACACCATCACATCATTGAGGTTGCTGAGACCTCCCACCTCCACAAGAAGCTTGATTTATGCTACCACAACTGCCAAGTGTTGGAATACCCGATAGTTGAGAGCATCCAGTGGTCTTGCCACCCAAGCGCGTCCCGGCTACCACCATTGCCAAATATTCTAAAGGATCCAACCTCGCCTAGTCCCCGCAACCTGCAAAGCCTGGTTTGGCAGGGGTGAGGAGCACCCACGACGTGAGGAAGGTCACATATTGAACAGTCCAAGAGATCCAAATCCCCCAATAGTCTTCAAAGTCCTACCCACTAAAACTTGCCCAGACCTCCACACCTAAAGACCAGATCTCCCTTCACCCACAATTCTCCATAGGCAACCACGCATTATAACTCGACTACCACCTTGCCACCAATTGAGCACCTCGGTGAGAACACAAGCTACTTGAGAAGGAGAAGGTAGGAGAAACTCACCCCAGGTCGATGCTCCCCAAGAAGCCTTGCATAGCCCACACCAAAATTTCAACGTGGAATACTCCAGAAAGGTGGTTCCTCTATATCCACCGCACACGGAGAAATGCCCACGAAACCACTAGGTGTGCCAATTTTCATACCAAACACCAAAATGAAGAATCCCTCGCACATCCACCGCCACCCCCAACAGCACCATCTCCAAAGCTCATATGTTGTCTATTTTTTCCTCCAGACGCCTCCAACAGACCAATTGCTCGCACCTTCCAAAATCCATCAAAGACATAAATACCAAGTCCTCCCAATTACCCGTAGTCACACTATGCAATCACAATAAAACTCAAGGTGCCTTTGGAGCAAAATGATAATGAATTCACACAGCCGAGAGTCGCAATGGAAGATCAAATGTCAACACCTGGTGCTGAAATCCCACCACTGACCCTTGCACTTGTTTACAGAATACCGACTAGGAGCCCAACATAGGAATGAAACACAAACACAAATGTTTTCTTGTTGAGCCATCCCACTCGTTAAACTTTCACCAACCACATTTGTTGAGACAAGACTAGGGTTCACACGATCGCATTTACAATTGCAATTACACCTCCTATCACACCAGTTCATATGAAAGGATCGAGAGGTCAGTCCTCTATTGGCACATCAACTATTAACGATCATGAGACTCGGTGGCCACGTGCTCCAAGATTCTCACCCCATCGGGAAAAATTCAATTCATAGTTTTAACTATGAAAAAGCTACATAATTTATTTTTGTCAAATGCAAAGAAATATCTAGTAAAAAAAGAAAAATATAATGTGTAATACTATGCTTGCATTAGGTATAGGTATAACAATGATTATACGAAGTGAATTATTTTGCTAAATGCTAACTGCATTTTTGGGGTTAGTTAAGTGTAAATATAATAATAATAAAAATTGTTGTATAAATGTGAATATTGAAGAAGTGTCAATTTTGTTAACTTTGGATATATAATGATGAAATAATTTAATGTATAAATGTGTTTCTTTAAATTAGGTACCGAACATTGAAGAAGTGTCAATTTAGTGGAAGGATTTAAGTTGTGATTTATTTATTTAGGATTTATTATTTTAACAATAAATAGAATGTTGTTAGATTAAAAAGGATGTAATTAATTTTAATTTTGGAGTAAAATTTATATATATTTATGTTTAGAGATTTGGTATTTTTTTCAACAACTACTAAGTCTGCATTTATGCATGTTTACAAGGGTTGAATTGAGTCAAAAATATGCATACTTTGAGCTTGATAATGGAAGGGGACTCTATAATTTCCATTAGGCATATGGTCCATGGCTTAAACCTTCAATATTCCATATTAGTTTTTGAAAGGATTGGACAAGATTTTTCTTCAATTGCAGATGTGAAGTTTATTCATATTTTGAGAGAACCTTTGGCTAAATGGATCATTATGCTAATCTAGCAACAACAAAAAAAAAAGAGGACATTAGTCCTAGATTACAGAGTTACGTCAACCTATACCTTAATTAATGAATCTTATATCGTGATTGTTTCATTCTGTAGGCATGTGGTTTGTCCTAGGGTGCGTTGCGTGTTTGAAGTGAGGAAGGGCTCAACGACATTGTTCATTCCATTCCACACACATACAACTTCTCAGTCACATGTATTTGAATCATTTGTTCAAACTTGGCATAAGCAAGGTGGGAATTTAATGAAGAAATGTTTGGTATCTCAATGGATTTTGATTCAAAGGATTAAGGCTAAGATGGGTCCCTGCATATTTGGTCACCTATGGCGCGATTTTGGCTCCCATCCTAGATTTCATAGCGCCTCTCGATAACAATTGGGAAAATTTCAAGAGTACTTATGTGAGATTACAAGTATGAATTTTTTTTTTTTAAATCTTTGAGCTTGGAATTAGAACATTTGTTGGTGTTGTGGCTTGGTTGATGTATTTAAAATACGTTCATCATTAATTCTCTACTTTTTTTATTTGTGTTGGAATTTTGAATGAGTGTGTCATGAGGTCTTTAGGGAATCTCGGTCTTTATCTTGTCATCTCATTTGTAGACAACCTTATTTCTTTACTGGAGTTTCCTTGGGACTTTTTTGCTCTCTCTTTACATCATATATTTGATATTCTTTAAGTTAGTATCCACCATCCTCTATCTCGTATTTGGGACTAAAATGACTCCAAGATGGACTATAAGGAGTTGCAATAGACCAAGTGGGTGATTGAACACTATGAATAGGTAATTCATGGGCATGAGTGCTTAATCAAATCAACTAAAGAAGAAATTGCGGCTAAAGGAAAAATTACTAACCCTCAGGTAAAAGACATAATGGGTATACTCTTACAACAAAAAACATATTACTGCATTAGACAACAAAGGGAGTGACATAAACTAATTATCCAAATAACAAAATAGAAGCATATTGGGCATTGTATTCAGGCTCACCCAGCAAATTCAAATTATGGAGAGCCAACATGGGAAGGCACAATCCATCAAGTATTGGAGTTGGTGGAACTAACAAAGACAACGAAAGAGCCAACCATACACACAGAGGATGAAGCTATCACTTGATTTTCCTACAACTATACAATTGGATGTGTTTTTTAAAGGTTTTTATCCTTTAATTTATTTTGCTTAAGAACTTGCACCTATGGATATTTTAGTAACATTTTGTATTTGAAGTTTCTTTTTAATCTACTTATATGCTATATCACTCTATCTTTTTGGATTTTGAACTATTGAACAAAATGTTTTTGGATTAAAGAATGAGAGATATAGCCATGATAATGCAACTAATATATGGAAATTGTAATTAAAAAATGCAATTGGAAAATTTCATATTAAAAGGGGTAGCCAAGTTATAGAAATCATATAAAAAGACTATATTTGATATTTTTGACAAAAACACATCTCAAAGACTACACCAGAGAGTTTTCTACAAACTAAAATTATTAGATCCTATGATTTCTTCAAGGTAGCATGCTTAACAAAAAGTCCTAGTAATCTAATAATTTTGACACACATGAAAACTAATGAATTTAATATTGATTATTTTCCTCTTTATAACCAACATTGATTAGGAGAGAGTTATGCTACTTAATGTCCACGACTTCTTTCAACTGATGAAGTATTTCTTCTTATTTAAATTTTCCTATACACTATAGACATCATATTGTTTGAGACTAGAGAAAGAGAGTCTTTGAGGTGATTGTGATGTAGGAGCATCTGACCACCCTTAATCAAAAGTCAAAGTCAAATCTATGGAGGAGGAGACGTGGACAATCATGTACACCAGGAGCAATTTTCTGTTAAAAACGAGCTAATTTGATGGAATTGATAAGTCTCGAGAAGACTTAATTTAATGTAATTATCTGCCATGTATGCATAACGAGAGATTTAGGAATTGTTTGAACCATTTTAGGAGAAGATCATGGATCTAGAATGATCCATGATTCTATAGTTATTTCTATATATTGTGAACATGCATGTTCTGATAGATAGAGCATAGACAGAGTATGAGAATACAATGTAATCGAAGGTGAATTTGTAACTAAGGCTGAAATGCCTTAGAATGTAATTTAGTTCTATATATATAATAGAAATATTGTGTTGAATAAGTGAAATTCCATGTTGTAGGATTGTTGATTGACCATCGATCACTATAAGGATCGATGGTGATCCAGTGTTAATACGACATATGTGTGTGTGTGTTTAAACAGAGTGTGGCAGAGTTAATCTGTGTGGAAATGTGAATTCCATCATAAGTGGTCAAGCACAAAGGGAGCCGTCAAATCGTTTAGATTGACGAATATTAATGGCGGAAGAAGAATGGTGGAGGAATAGATCTGGATCGTTAGATTTGAGAAAGCCTATTGTATTGTATTCCAATACGAACAATCTAGAGTTCGGTTTGAATTGATTCAAGGTTTCCTTAGATTGGAGGGTGAAATCATTGTCCCTCATTAGATCAAGGAGGCGTGCCATTTTATTGAATGTATTGAGCTCTAGCTCTGAGGTTTTGGTAGGTTATCTTGAATTTTCTCTAGGTGGAATATTTTCTTTCATGTTTGATTCCCCTTTGGCTTTGTGTAAATCTTTTCGGGTGGGTGGTGGCCTACTCATTTTTTACTCTTGAAGAAAATAATACTAGACTTCTATGTTTTGAATGTGAATCAAGGAATATGGGTGGAGGGAATTAAAGAGAACTTAATATTGATAGGAAGATTTGAATGCAACAAAGTCAAGATGGATTACAGGGAAATACAAGAGATTCAAAGTGTACTTTGGAATGAAGACGAATGAATATGGGATACCAAAAGCTCAATCTTCATAACCACAATAAAAATTCACAACAATGAACATCAGGTCACCAATCAGATGGTACAAATCATAAACACTCTAGTTCAATAGAGGTGCCAAATCGAAACTTTAGAGGTAAAATGTAATATGGTCATAAATTTGAGAACGAAAGATCAATCGACACCTTCAAATCAAATGCAATGAGTCAATTTAACTATGAGGGCATGAAACAAGAAGAGATAATGCATTGAACTACTTGAATAAATGGAAATTGTCAAGTATACCTCATACCTAATAAATGAAACTATGGAAGAACCAAATAGATGCCATGATTTATGTTAGGTTCTATGTTTTATAAAATTATTAGAGTATTAGGTTTATTTTGTAAGATCTATATTATCAAGAAATATTGGGAATTGCCCATAAGGCTTTGGTTCGACGATGAAGGGTGCAATGTTAAGGCACTCCATAGGATAGGTCAGTGGTTCCAATCCCCTATGGTTGCTTACCTACAAATAAAAATTATTGGGAATTGTTGCCTAAATATCTAGATACACTTTGTTATAAGTTGGTAGTTAACATTGCTTTTTGTTTTTGTTTAAAGGCTTTGAATCATAATTTAATGTAATTTTACGACAAGTTTTGTTGTAACTTTTATTCATAAAAAATATAAAGTCTTTACTTTCTATGTATTATAAAGAATTTTAGTATGATAATTCCCTTTTAATGAAATAATGTTTTCGCAAAATTATATTTAATTAAATAAAAATTAACTTTCAATAAAAAATAAATTAAATTTTCCATCAAATATTATTATTGTTATTAACAAAATAAATTGTATTAACAAAGTGTAGACGCACAAAGAGATACAACCATTTTTTTCTGGGACAAATATAACAGAGTGTTTTAAAACTATACTTGTTAGGTCAATACTAAACTCCAAGAGAAACCATACATATATAGTCTATAGAAAATGCCACATATATAACAACATTTTATTGGCATCAAAAACATGCTAGATATAACTCCTAATCATCTAAATTTATTACATTTCCATCAAAAACACGCAATTCAGATCGAGAAATCCAACTAGAGTTGACTGGGCCGAATTTGTTGAATATATTTTATGCTCACTATCTTGGGTGTATCCCTGCTACACTACCTAAAGCTATTTCACTTAATACTAGAGGCACTACATGTCAACAGAGAGGTTTTTCATTTGTTGGCATTATGAGGAGAGAATATCAGTTAATGTTTCCACCTAAATCAATAAATGGTCCATTTTCCAACTCAGTACCATAGTCTCCAAATGAACATCCAATGTTGACTTGGGGTAGCATCGATGTGCTCTAGCCATGAAATTTGGTGGAGAGGTTGGGGCACATGAGATCTCCAATACCCAGAAATGGTTTGGGTAGATTCTAAATAGTTTAGGAGATATTAAAATAATTAATATTTTTAATGGAGTCCCTAAGTCTAAACTTAGAGAAATTAAAATTTAAATGTGCATTAATATGAAACTGTGTTAGAATGGTCCAAAAGACATGGATCAAGCCAGATCTAATCTTATTTGTTGATTAGGGACTTAATCTCGGTCGTTGATATGTCTTTTAGTACTCAGAATGAACCTCAAGGCTGAGAAGAGGCAATTCTGAGGCAACCACAAACCAAGCTTTTGATCTGGCATCTAGCCCTGCCATACTAGAGAGGGCTCTCCCTTTACCAATTGAGGGTGGCTGAAATAAATGAATCTTAGGCTAGCTATGAAGAATGAGGATTTGGTTGAAAATTGGGTCGAAAACAACAAGAGAAGGGACCATTGGGCTATGGAATTGAGGCGAGTTTCTGCCAGCAAACTTGGGGCAAAGTAAGTGCAATGTTTAGCCAGATTAAAGATATAATGAGAGAATAAAAGAGGAAAATGACCGCTTCCCTGTAGGCATCAATCAGGGGATGGATCTATAGTGGCAACTTTAGAAGAAAGAGAAGAATAGGGTTACTCAACAGAGTATCTAACAGAGGATGGATTCTGAAAAGATAACCATTACATTAAACAACATAATCATTGTGAAAGGAGCATTGTGCATGGATGGATTCCTAACTCTTCCTTTAGAGAATGATGTAATGAAATTAGCAGAAAAAACAAAGCATGGAAATGAATTTACGAGAAAAACATGTTGCACATTAAACACTGTGATGGATCCTAAGTTTAAATGGCAGAGACTTCTCCAATAGAATAATATTCAGAAAAGTTTAAGCTTTACATAGTACAATAGTAGCTTTCCTCTACTAAAAAATTCAAACCCTTTACACTCTAAACTTCATAAAATATATACAATTAGCTCATCCCTGTACTAAGGGAGTTGATCTCAACCATCTCCCCAAAGATAGAAACAGTTACATTAAATTTGGACCGAATTTCCGAAAATAGAGGTCAAAGATGAACCGTATCTCTTGAACCATAACACCTATTAAAAAAATGAAAGAGGTTTTGTAGATAAGGTCATGTTTGAGAAAAACCTCTAACAAATTTTGGAAATTCGTTTCCATTTGCTCGGAATTTGTGGCACAAAATAATCTCTAAAACAGGAAATCATTAAATATTTAAATCTGTAAAAATAGGCTGCAAAGATCTAGTAAAATATTCCAATTCACGACCCTATGAATAAACTGAAAGAGGTTTTCATTATATGGCTCGTGGTTGACAAAAAAATCCTTGGGTTTCTCAAAATTACTTTCCATCTGTTGTAAAATGGCGGCACACTACAATGACTAAAACAGTAAAACAAATGCAAAATTTGTTTTGTTTTAATGTAGGCTTCAAATATCACTGCATATCTCCCACATAGTAACACATGTGCATAAAATGAAGGACGTTTTTGTTACTTGGTATGTGATTGAAAAAAACCTCTTTCACTTTTGTAAAATTCATGTCCATTACTTTAGAAAATGATTTTGTAGTAAACCTATCCCTGCGTGCAGCAAATGACCTCAAAACATTCATAACCAAGAATCAATCATTCATTTCAATCATATCTTCTGATCCAGGAACCGGTTTTGGGAGTGTGAGATACCGTTGGAAATGTTTTTCCGAGCTGCTTCTAATGAACATGCTTATGACATGTTTTACACTCAAGATCATGTTCAAAACATCTCTAAAAACCAAACGTAGTAAGAGCCCATTTTGATCCTTGGTGACAGGTTGCGAGGACTGGAACTAACATTGGCCTTATTGGGGATGGAAGCTCCTCGCAGGTGTCAATAACACCATTGACCAAGTGCCTCATCCATTGGGAAATACAGTCACAAACATCTGCAAACTTGAACAACTTATACCAACCAAAAAAACACACATATTGCAACATGTACATTAGGAAACTAAAACAAATGCTGAAAATTGAAATGCTACTTTGGGTAGCTTATTTATGTACAACCCTACCCTACTTTGCTACAAATCACTAGATCAAGTGATGCTGTAATGCCAAATTAACCAATCAAGCAATTGTGGCAACGATGATGCTAGGGATTGCTTGAACCAGGACACAATTGGAAATGCTCACAGCCATACATGCACAAAATGACTCTGGATATGTAAAAGACAATCTGGTTTGTCATTCAAACTAAAAAAATACTCCATATATGCAACAATAGGATCATAGAAAACCAAACCATGTTTGTTGCCCTAACTCCTCAACATATGCTTCCAGCTGCACACTATCAATGCAAACAACTACGGCCAGCCCTATTGTTTCTTGTTTTGAAGGAGGGAGTGTTTCCAAGAACCTTTTGGGATCTCGGAATTCATATGACTTAATTTTAAAATCTATATACTCATTCTCCTTCTCAATTTTTTCAACCACTAACTCAAAGAAACTAGTTTTACCGTTAAGAGGAAACTTCATAGATCTTAAACATTGAAGCACAGTAATGAAAAATACCTCATCTATTTCAATATCCACTAACTGATCTCTAACTTCTTTGAAACCTTCACAACACACAGGGTTTGCCACATACCCTACCATCTTATTTTAGTACATGAACGGATTAGTGAGCGTTGGAATCTCTAGATTGAGTTGGAGTCACCAAGTGAATGTTTTAGCCTTCATATGTGTCTAATCGCTATCCACCATCAGTACCCAGATCTGCAACTTGAACGATCTTTCCTAGAGAAGATTTGTCACCTCATCCCTAGTAACGGCGCCAATATGTTAGCACTCAGAATGAACCTCAAGGCTGAGAAGAGGCAATTCTGAGGTAACCACAGACCAAGATTTTGATCTGGCATCTAGCCCTGCCAGACCAGAGAGGGCTCTCTCTTTGCCAATTGAGGGTGGCTGAAATAAATGAATCTTAGGCTAGCTATGAAGAATGAGGATTTGGTTGAAAATTGTGGGTCGAAAATAGCAAGAGAAGGGACCATTGGGCTATGGAATCGAGGCTAGTTTCTGCTGGCAAACTTGGGGCAAAGTAAGCACAATGTTCAGCCAGATTAAAGATATAATGAGAGAAGAAAAGAGGAAAAAGACCGCTACCCTGTAGGCATCAATCAAGGGATGGATCTACAGTGGCAACTTTAGAAGAAAGAGAAGCACAGGGTTACTCAATAGAGCATCTAACAAAGGATGGATTCTGAAAAGATAACCACTACATTAAACAACATAATCATTGTGAAAGGAGCATCGTGCATGGATGGATTCCTAACACTTCCCTTAGAGAATGTTGTAATGAAATTAGCAGAAAAGTCAAATCATGGAAATGAATTTACAAGAAAAATATGTTTCACATTAAACACCGTGATGGATCCTAAGTTTAAAGGGCAGAGACTGCTCCAATAGAATAATATTCAGAAAAGTTTAAGCTTTACACAGTCCAATAGCAACTTTCCTCTGCTGAAAAATTCGAACCCTTTACACTCTGAAATTCATAAAATATATACAATTATCTCATCCCTGTACTAAGGGAGTTGAGCTCAGCCATCTCCCTAAAGATAGAAACAGTTACATTAAATTTGGACCGAATTTCTGAAAATAGAGGTCAATGTTGTATCTCTTGAACCATAACACCTGTTACAAAACTGAAAGAGGTTTTGTGGATAAGGTCATGTTTGATAAAAATCTCTCTCAAATTTTGGAAATTCGTTTCCAGTTGCTCGGAATCTATGCCACAAAATAATCTCTAAAACAAGAAATCATTAAATATTTAAATCTGTAAAAATAGGTTGCAAAGATCTAGTCAAATATTCCAATTCATGACACCTATGAATAAACTGAAAGAGTTTTTTGTTATATGGCACGTGGTTGACAAGAATATCCTTGAGTTTCTCAAAATTACTTTCCATCTGTTGCAAAATGGCGTCGCACTACAATGACTAAAATAGTAAAACAAATGCAAAATTTGTTTTGTTTTAATGTAGGCTTCAAATATCACTGCATATCTCCCACATAGTAACACATGTGCATAAACTGAAGGAGGTTTTTGTTATTTGGTATGTGATTGAAAAAAACCTCTTTCAATTTTGTAAAATTCATGTCCATTACTTCATAAACTGTTTTTTTAGTAAACTTGTCCCTGTGTGCAACAAATGACCTCAAAACATGCATAACCAAGAATCAATCATTCATTTCGATCATATCTTCTGATCTAGGAACCGGTTTTGGGAGTGTGATATACTATTGGAAATATTTTTCTGAGCTACTTATGATGAACATGCTTATGATTGTTTTGAACTAAAGATCATGTGTAGAACATCTCTGAAAACCAAACATAGTAAGAGCCCATTTTGATCCCTAGTGACAGAATGGAAAGACTGGAACTAACATTGGCCTTATTGGGGATGGAAGCTCCTTGGAGGTGTCAAGAAAATTGTATACCAAGTACCTCATCCATTGGGAAATACAATCACAAACAACTGCAAACCTTAACAACTTATACCAACCAAAAAAACACACATACTACAACCTGTACATTAGGATACTAAAACAAATGCCGAAAATTGAAATGTTGCTTTGGGCAACTTATTTATGTACAACCCTACCCTACTTTGCTACAAATCACTAGATCAAGTGATGTTGTAATGCCAAATTTACCAATCAAGCAACTTCGACAACGATGATGCTAGGGATTGCTTGAACCAGGACACAATTGGAAATGCTCATAGCTATACATGCACAAAATGAGTCTAGTTGTGTAAAAGACAATCTGGTTTGTCATTCAAACTAAAAAAATACTCCATATATGCAACAACAGGATCATAGAAACTAGACCATGTCTGTTGCCCTAACTCCTCGACATATGCTTCCAGCTACAAATTGTCAATGCAAACATCTACGGGCAACCCTATTGTTTCTTGTTTTGAAGGAGGGAGAGTTTCCAAGAACCTTTTGGGATCTCGGAATTCATATGACTTAATTTTAACATCTATATACTCAATCTCCTTCTCAAATTTTTCAACCACTAACTCAAAGAAACTAGTTTTACCGTTAAGAGGAAACTTCGGAGATCTTAAACATTGAAGCACGATAATGAAAAATACCTCATCTATCTTAATATCCACTAATTGATCTCTAGCTTCTTTGAAAACGTCACAACACAATGGGTTTGCCACATACCCTACCATCTTATTTTAGTACATGAATGGATTAGTGAGCGTTGGAATCTCTGGATTGAGTTTGAGTCGCCAGGTGAATGTTTCAGCCTTCATATGTGTCTGATCATTGTCCACCATCAGTAACCAGATCTACAAATTGAACGATCTTTCCTAGAGAAGATCTGTCACCTGATCCCTGACAATGGCGCCAATATGTTAGCACTTAGAATGAACCTCAAGGCTGAGAAGAGGCAATTCTGAGGTAACCACAGACCAAGCTTTTGATCTGGCATCTAGCCCTACCAGACCAGAGAGGGCTCTCTCTTTTCCAATTGAGGGTGGCTGAAATAAATGAATCTTAGGCTAGCTATGAAGAATGAGGATTTGGTTGAAAATTGTGGGTCGAAAATAGTAAGAGAAGGGACAATTGGGATATGGAATCAAGGCTAGTTTCTATCAACAAACTTGGGGCAAAGTAAGCACAATGTTCAGCCAAATTAAAGATATAATAAGAGAAGAAAAGAGGAAAAATACCATTGCCCTGTAGGCGTCAATTAGGGGATGAATCTACAGTGGCAACTTTAGAAGAAAGAGAAGCATAGGGTTACTCAATAGAGCATCTAACAAAGGATGGATTCTGAAAAGATAACCACTACATTAAACAACATAATCATTGTGAAAGGAGAATCGTGCATGGATGGATTCCTAACACTTCCTTTAGAGAATGTTGTAATGAAATTAGCAGAAAAAGCAAAGCATGGAAATGAATTTACAAGAAAAACATGTTGCACATTAAACACCGTGATGGATCCTAAGTTTAAAGGGCAGAGACTGCTCCAATAGAATAATATTAAGAAAAGTTTAAGCTTTACACTATACAATAGCATCTTTCCTCTGCTGAAGAATTCAAACCCTTTACACTCTGAAATTCATAAAATATATACAATTAGCTCATCCCTATACTAAGGGAGTTGAGCTCAACCATCTCCCTAAAGATAGAAACAGTTACATTAAATTTGGACCGAATTTCTGAAAATAAAGGTCAAAGAGGAATTCATATCTCTTGAACCATAACACCTGTTACAAAACTGAAAGAGGTTTTTGTAGATAAGGTCATGTTTGAGAAAAAACTCTCTCAAATTTTGGAAATTCGTTTCCAGTTGCTCGAAATCGATGCCACAAAATAATCTCTAAAACAGAAAATCATTAAATATTTAAATCTGTAAAAATAGGTTGCAAAGATCTAGTCAAATATTCCAATTCACGACACTTGTGAATAAAATGAAAGATTTTTTTGTTATATAGCATGTGTTTGACAAAAACCTCCTTGGGTTTCTAAAAATTACTTTCCATCTGTTGTAAAATGGCGCCGCACTACAATGACTAAAATTGTAAAACAAATGCAAAATTTGTTTTGTTTTAATGTAGGCTTCAAATATCACTGCATATCTCCCACATAGTAACACCTGTGCATAAACTGAAGGAGTTTTTTTATATTTGGTGTGATTGACAAAAGCCTCTTTAAATTTTGTAAAATTCATGCCCATTACTTCAGAAACTGATTTTGTAGTAAACTTGTCCCTATGTGCAGCAAATGACCTCAAAACATGCATAACCAAGAATCAATCATTCATCTCGATCATATCTTCTGATCCAGGAACCGATTGTGTGATATACCGTTGGAAATATTTTTCTAAGATGCTTCTGATGAACATGCTTATGAAATGTTTTGCACTGAAGATCATTTGAAAAACATCTCTGAAAACCAGACATAGTAAGATCCCATTTTAATCCCTGGTGACAGGCTGCGAAGACTGAAACTAAAATGTCAACGAGAAGAGTATACGAGGGGGCTTGAGGGTCACTTAGAGAACACACCAGAGTTATCAGTCATTCTATTCTCTAGAGCGGGGTTTTCTAAGAGAGATAGAATCAGTGATCGGAGTTGCAGCTGAGGGGAATTGAGTACAGAGAGACAGAGAGGCAGAGATAGTGCCAAGAGAGCAGCGTAGTAGCCGAGGAGAGTGACACAGTAGGAGCCAAAGCTCATGCAGGGACACGTAGAGGAAGCCCGGAGCTGCGCAGAGCCTTAGAGAGGCCAGTGTTGCTGACACGGGCCTCCTAAGGCTGATGCAGACCCATTCAGGGTGACGCAAGGCTAGCGCTGGGAAGAGAGGGGCTGACGCAGTCCAGAAAAGCAGACGCAGGGGTTTATGGGGCAGTTTGGAGCTGAGGAGTTTCCGAAAGGATTATCTAGGGTTTCAGTAGGGAAATTTGTCTCAAACTGAGAGGTATTACTGCCAAGGAAATTCTCTGTTGGGTAGGCCAATTTTGGCACCCAGATTGTACTCTGATATTGCTTAATAAGAAAACACTCAGATAGCTACACCGGTTTTCCCACATTGGGTTTTTCTGAGGACATTGGTCCAAAAATAACGGTGTCATTTGGTGTGATTGTTTCTGTTTCCTTCAGTTGTTAATCTGTAATATGTTGAGCATGCACTAGTGTTTATTTTCAGTATTTACATTGTAAATAACTTGTTAAGTAACAGAACAAGTAGGTAGGAATAAATCAGATAAAGTGCACGAAGGGTTTCTAACTAGTAGACTTAGAAACTTCAACATGGTATCAGAGTGTGATTGCAGATCACAGGAGGACTGAGGACATCAACCGAGCGAAGCAATAGTCGTAGAAAACAGTTGTCCCAAGGTGACAGAAGTTGTTTCTAGCATAGCAGCAAGAAGGGAAGGGTGACGCAGTTCCTGCGTCATCATGGGTGAGCCATGAAGAGGCAATGCAGAGGCTAAGGAAGGCAAAGGGAGCCTCATGCAAAGCCATTCAGAAGTTAGGAGAGCTAATGCAGTTGGCTGAGGAGGTCGAGTTGCTAGTGTCGGGATTGTGCAGAGCCTAGGAGATCTCACCTTCAGGTTGCTGGGGTTTAGAAGTCTATGGGAATATTGTAGAGTGGAGCTAGTGAGGTACTGTAGTCAGAACAGTACCTAACAGGACAAGGCCAAGAGGAGGGAGTTGCTACCGAGAGTTTCTAGCCGAGAAACTTGGATCAGTGGTGTGGTTTCATAGATGATTAGAGTAGGGGGCATCTCGACATTAGCAGGAGGATTTCCAGGAGGGAAATCAAGACTCATAGGGAGTCAGATCGAGAACTTCCAGGAGGGAAGTAGAAGAGCATCATGGCACTACATGGAGTAAGAGACCAGGATAGACTAGACGGAGCATCGAACTTCACGGTTTGGAAGGCCATAATCTTATACGTACTTGATAGAAATCGTGTCAAGAACTTCACCTTAAAGGTTATAGCTATCTCAATCAACCCCAATGATAACGAAAAGTACGAGGAGGCAATGGCGATGACCAAGAGAATCATCCTTGACGAAGTCAAGGACCATGTAGTACCACTCATTGCTGAGAAGGAAATGGCATATGAGATGTGAGAGAACCTCCAGAAATTGTACCAACATACTTCTGTGTAGAGAAGAATGTTACAAGAGAATTGGTTGAGGTCGTATCAGATGAAGAAGGGAGAACTGATTGACACCTTCCTTAGAGGACTGAATGAGATCCGAGATCTGTTGACTACTATATAAATCATGTCGGATCAGGAATTGATGGTGAGGACGGCCCTGAATGTAGTCTCAGAAGACTGGTAGGTATTTGTCCAGAGTATACTGGGCAGAGGGACACTTCCACCTTGGATGAGATGTGGGCTACTCTTCGCCAAGAAGGTATCAGACAGCAGCCAAAGATGAGTAGCAGCAGCAAGGGGATCAAAGTCAAGCAGAAGGAGGAAGATGTTGCCCTAGCATCTGAGAAAAAGCAGGAAAAGCGAAAGAAGAAGGATCTCTCCAAGATCAAGTGATTCCACTGTGGGAATAGGTCATTATGCGACCCAGTGTCCAAGGAAGAAGTGTAAGGGAGAGTCTTCTGAGACTAAGGCAACGCTAGCAAGGGCAGAGAACGAAGTTTTGACAGATGATGATTGTGCCATGAGTGCACACACACCACTTGAGTGGAAGTGGGGAGACATTGAGTTGTAGTTAAGTGGACTACAGGCGATGAGGGGCAGGATTCTCCAGGTACCCAGCCTCTTGGATCAGACCTTGCTATGGGATCCTTGAAGAGGAGTAGCAGGACTCGATGATGTGGGTAGAGATGGATGCGGATGGAGCAGCAGAGAGAGCTACAGTGTAGGAGTCCCGAGACATCATGAGGCTAGAAATTGTAGTAGTGCGAGAGGCATGGGAATGTTGCACCAGTGTAGGATGGCACAGAGAGGTGTGCAACAATGCGAGATGCAGGGAGTTGTTACAGCAGTGCAAGTTCAGAGAGGGATCACTTGTCAGCAGCAAAGGGAGCTTCAACATCAGAAGGGTCTCAAGCCCAACAAAGAGGTCAAAGTTGGGAGATCAGTTACTTAATTCTCAGTAACTGAGTTGTAGTGCAACAATGGGCAGCACGACGCAACATGATGAGAGGAGGTGCAGTGCGGATGCAATGCTGGGAGAAAGGACCAGTAGCAGCACATATGTAGAGGGAGCTATCGTACAGATGTAACAGTGGCAGTGGGCAGCATGCCTAGCATCAACACAGGGACCGATGTTGGATGATCAGGGTGATACTCAGTGAGGAGTATTACTAGACCACACTCCTCACTAAGAGGGAGTTTTGATTTGGGGTAGCATCAGATGTGCTCTAGCCACAAAATTTGTTGGAGAAGTTGGGGCACATGAGATCTCCAATGCCCAGAAAGGGTTTGGGCAGATTCTAAACAATTCAGGAGATATTAGAATAATTAATATTTTTAATGGAGTCCCTAAGTCTAAACTTAGGGAAATTAAAATATTAATGAGCATTAATAAGAAACTGTGTTAGAATGGTCCAAAAGACATGGATCAAGCCAAATCTAATCTTGTCATTGATTAGGGAATTAATCTTGATCGTTGATATGTCAACGAGAAATGTATAAGAGGGGTCTTGAGGGTCACATAGAGAACACACTAGAATGATCAATCATTCTATTCTCTAGAGCGGGATTTGCTAAGAGAGATAGAATCAATGATCGGAGTTGCAGATAAGGGGAATTGAGAACAAAGAGATAGAGAGGCAGAGATAGTGTCAGGAGAGCAGCGTAGTAGCCGGGGAGAGTGACGTAGTAGTAACCAAAGCTCGCGCAGGGCCACACAGAGGCAATCGGGAGCTGCGCAGAGCCTCAGAGAGGCCAGCGTTGCTAACGCAGAGGGCCAAAAGGCTTATGCAGGGCCTCCTAAGGCTAACACGGACCCATTCAAGGTGACGCAGGGCCAGTGCTAGGCAGAGAGGGGCTGACACAGTCCAGAAAGGTAGACACTAAGGTTTCTGGGGCAAATTGGAGCTGAGGAGCTACCAGAAGGATTATCCAAGGTTTCAGCCGAAAAATTTGTCTCAAACTGAGAGGTATTACTGCCAAGAAAATTCTCTGTTGGGTAGGCTGGTTTTGGCATCCATATTGTACTCTGATATTTCTTAATAAGAAAACCCTCAGATAGCTGCACCGATTTTCCCACATTGGGTTTTTCCGAGGACATTGGTCCAAAAATAACGATGTAATTTGGTGTGATTGTTTTTGTTTCCTTTAGTTGTTGATCTGTAATATGTTGAGCATGCACTAGTGTTAATTTTCGGTATTTACATTGTAAATAACTTGTTAAGTAACAGAACAAGTAGGTAGGAATAAATCAGATAAAGTGCATGGAGGGTTTCTAATTGGTAAACTTAGAAACTTCAACAATCAACATCTGTTTCCTCTTTGTCTACTCCTCGCCTTTTTCCCCTCTCCATCATAGTGAATTATGGATATTGGTATTTTATAGTTGTACAGTTAAGCACTTTGTTGTCATAGACATTGGTGTCCTCTTGTTGAAGCTTCCATGGGCCATCCAACATAAAAATACATAAGCCAAATTATTGAATTCTCCACTTAACTCCTAGAGTGAAATTATAAAAACCACATTCCCCTATATCTAACATGTGCATACCAATCTGTTGACTATTGAATTTACTGAAGCACCAACTTGATTCTAAATTGTATAGATGTCCCCACATGCTAAGGTCCATGCTGCAATTGAGGTTTGAAGGCTACCAAAATTCAAATTTCATGTAGGATCCATTTGGGAGAATGCTCCATACCTACCTGTCATGCTTTGTTCACATGAATGAAATCCACCAAGAAGCCATGCCTCTTCTCCAAATGATTATATGATGCTCTTCTCTAATTCCCACAACACAATTGTTGATGTTTTAGGTAATATCGAGAGTATTATCACATCTGGGGCAAGTGGGCTAGGTGTTGGGGTTTTGCACCCATAAACCCATGGTATTTTGATGACCCATGGCATAGACCTATCATAAGTACAAGGGTGAGTGATTCATTCTTGTGGTTAGTAAGAGAACATATTATGGAGGAGAAGGCTAAGTAGGTGTCATACCTGTGAGGTTCAAGAGAGCCTATGGAAGGATAACAAGAGAGAATCTTATGGAGGAGAAGTCTGAGTAGTTGACAAAGCTGTGAAGGTCAGAGGGCATGTGGTAGGTTTACAAGAGAGCATCTTATGGAGGAGAAGTCTGAACAGGCCACAAACTTGTGAGGACCAAGAGGGCTTGTGGTAGGTTGAAAAGAGAGCATCTTATGGAGGAGAAGTTTATGTATACCTCAAACCTATGAGGGGTAGGAGTGCCTATGATGGCCAGCAAGAGAGCATCTTATGGAGGAGAAGGCTGAGTAGGCCTCAAACCTATGAGGGTCGAGAGGGCCTTTAGCAAGTTGGCAAGAGAGCATATTCTAGAGGAGAAGGTCAAGTAGGCCCAAAATTTGTGAGAACTGATAAGGTATGTGGTTGTTGGCAAGAGAACATATTGTGGAGAAGCAAGTCGAATAGGCCTTAGGCCTATGGAGGGCCTGAGTAAGGTTGTTGTGAGGAGGCAAGTAAGCCTTAGGTAAGCCAAGTAATATTGTTGAGTATGTAGTAGTTGTGACAGCAAAAGGGAGAGTCTGAATAGGCTAAAAGAAAGCAAAGAAAGGCCTACTTTTGGAAAACAAAGAAGGTTTATGATTGCCCCTATTTGGACTATAGAGAAAGGTCAAGTTTTCCCCTGTTTCCAACAAGCTATCCTATGCCCAATTTGGACACCAGGAAGGCCTCCAAAAGTCTCCTACAAAAAGGCACTACGCATTGAGATGGCACTACGCATTGGGCAGCCCTCTGCAGTGTAAAAAATGAACCGGCACGACGCATTGAGATGGCGTAGCGCATTGGGCTAAAAAGCCTAAAATCCATTCAAATCTTCCTCCAAAGACTCTCAAATTGCTAAATTATTCATTGCCCAAGTAAGTTAACATCCCTCCATGACCAATGAATGAGTTACCTTGGTGTTTATGGTGATTTAATGAGAAAAAATCAAAACCCTACCTCTTTACATTTCTTGCCAAAAGCAATTGCATAGGTTTTGAAAATTGTATGTTTTGCTACTAATTCCACTACTAGCCATTTCTCACTCCCTCACTCCTTCATTCCCTCAATCATTTTCTCCCTCTATTTACATTCTCATCTACCCATTTCACATTTCCCATATCCCTAATCAACTAACCCTAAATCCCTAATCCCACTATCCCAAACCCTAGTCAAATATCCCAAAACCATAATTGCCATCCCAAACCCTAAATATCATCCCCTAAACCCTTTCATTCCCTAAAACCCTACAACTAGCATCAAACCCTCCCCTCATCACTCCCAGTCATCCATGGAGGTTCAAAAACAAGAAGGCAAAATCGGCAAGCTACCAAGAGGAGGAAAATCAAATTGACCACACTTGAGCAAGAAATTCAAGCCGATCGTGAATCTTGGCTTGAAAACATGCACCTAGAAAAGTTTATAGAGAAGGCCAACAATGAGAAAAATATTGAGGCACATGGCCCATCATTACTTGGCAAGAAACAAAGTGTGCAAGGCAAGAATCAGAAACCTAAAGGCCAAGTTAAAGAAGGCATCAAGGAGGCGAAAAGAGCAAGATAGACTTCAGATCTTAGCTGAGGCTTCCTTGGCCCAACATGGAACTTAATGGAGGACACTCGGCCCAAATTTCAAAAAAATTGGGGCACTTTTTGTAATTTTGGAATTTTTGCCTTAAAAAACAGACTTTTCTACCCAATGCGTCGCGCCACCTGGCGCTCGCTTTTGATGGAGACATCCTTTTGAGGAAAACTCAGCATATTTAGATTTGTCATGAAAAAATATGCATGCCTACAAATGGCCAAGAAATTTTGACAGGTTTTGAGCTTCCAAAAAGGTCAAAAACACCTCAAAAATGACCTTTCTGCCCCTTTTTGGACACACAGGAAGCAGTGTTGGGAGAACTCAATTTTGGAGGGAAAATGGAGGCCAATGTCAAAAATTCCACTTTTTCTGGAAAGTAGACAGGTAGACCTTTCCAAAAAGCACACTTGGAGCAAATTTGGACACCAGGAAGGCCTCCAAAAGCAGCTTCAAAAAGGCGCTACGCATAGGGAAATCAGCGCGACGCATTGGAGGAATTTTGCTCATTTTGGCCAAAATACTCTGTTTTCGCCGAGTTTCTCGATAGTTTGAATTTCTCTTTCTAATTGTCAAACTCATGATGTAATTTAATGTGAATTGATGGATTTTGATGTAATTATGCTAAATTTTCATTCATAGAGGTAGATTCATCCATGAAAAGGTAGTTTGCAACTGAATGAATCAGTTCCCTAGTTTTTAGAGGCAAGTTGTTCCACTGCCTACTTTTTAATTCTCAGTTTAGAATTTGTTGGAACAGCTCCTTAATTTATGACCTCGACCCCTAGATGCTAGGATGAGTTTTTGGTTTCCTATATCTTGTAATTTTTCAGTCATTAGCATGGTTGGACTTTTGGGAAAGCTTGGAGCTTCATTGTATACACATTTCAGTAGTTTGGCTAAGGAATAGAACAGGGTTTGCAGCACTTTATGGGATTCATGTGGCATCTTGCTTTGGTATTGTGTTTCCTTCTGTAATTATAAGTTTACATGTGTTTTATATATGCCATCATCTCTCTTTGCTTCATCTTAACTAAATCAAACAAGGATAAAGGTAGAATCCATTGAAATTGCAGTGCTCTACCTAGGGTTTGCTTAGTTATTTATGTTTTTAGCTGTTTGAAGAGGATCCCTGAGACTTTCTTGCCCTCTTCAACTCCTCACCTGTCTAAAAGCTCTCCATTTCATTCAATTTGAAGTATCAAATCATTTGCCTACCTTGCCCCATAGAGATCTCTACAAAACTGAGCCTCATTCCCCAGACCCAAAACCTGCCTTTCCATTTGAGCCAACAAAACATCATCAAATTCAATCAAACTCTTTTGCACACATACCTAGCCTAAGATTAGTATTCACGTCAGTCATCTCAAGCCCTATTGACTATATTTTACTGAGATTGACAAGGAGAGAGCCCTCTCCCGACCTGGTAGGGCTATCTACCAGGTTAAGTGTGGTTTGATGTTATCCTAGATCCTACCTTTCTCAGCCTGAGGTAGATTTAGGCACTAACATAGTGGCGACTCCACTGGGGAAGAGATTGTTTGTTTATTAGTGTTCTTCATTTTATAAACTACAGACGGAGCTTGAAGTTATGCTAGGAAGCCTTCGAACTGCACATTGCTTTGCGAGTGCATAAGTAGATAAAAGTTGCTTCAGTCAATCTCTGGTCTAGTCTTATAAGCTGAACACCTGACTTGCAAATTGCCCCATTAACATGTATCAATTTCAGATCTGATTGTTGATGGTGGACAACGATCAGACACTGCAAGGTTGAAATCATTCACCTGGTGACTCTAAATCAGTTTCGAGATCAGATCCAAGGACTCCACTGGAGGATGAACCTGACCAACAGAAACATGAAAGGACAATATGGAAAGATCAGGTATTCAAGTTGGAATTTCATCCAAGACATTTTGTTCTTTGTCATAAATTATTTCTTCTCTTTTCCTGAGAATGTCAAGAAGGCTTTGCAAAGTATATTGTATTTGAGAAAATATCCTCGGCCTGCATTTGATTCCTTCCCTTTGAAGATTGTGAATACCAAAGATTTGCATGCCTTTGAGCTTGATCAAGACCTTTTTTCTGAATCTTGTGATGACCATATTCAAACTGATGAACCTCAAGAGACCAAGACTGATTCAGCAACATTTGTACATACCCCTATACCTTGTAAAATTCCAGATCGATACAAGCCTCTGATTTTACCTCCTATATCCCATGCTTTCCCTAAAAATCATGATCTATATCTACCAAGATTTGATGGTGAATGCGACAACATCACTGTTGAGAGACATGTATTGAATTTTGAGTCTTTTATTGATCTTTTTGAATTTGACGAAGAAGATGTTAGTATTAGGATTTTTTCTCTTTCTTTGCAAGGCAAAGTCAAGAGTTGGTTCAAAACCCTACCTGATGCAAGCATCTCAGATTTCCAGCAGTTCGTCAAAATTTTCCTCGACTGGTGGGTGGTAAGACAAAACCCTTTCTTGATTATAGAAGAGTATAACCAGCTGAAAAGACTGCGAGGGGAGACAGTACAACAGTTTTCTACCAGATTTAACCAAGTTTATTATTCGATGCCTATTAATATAAGACCTCCTCCTGGATCCGCTCTCTTGCACTACCCGGATGCCTTTGATCCAAAAATGAAGTTTCAGCTGAGAGAAAGGAACCTTGCAACACTTGAATAGATGCAGAACAATGCAGTAGATGTAGAGGCTCATTTGCTCATCCGAAGGACAAAGTTGAAGGAAGAAGAGATGAAAAACATAAATCTAGAGGAATCGACATCTCTAGAGGTAAAGCTCGACATTTTGGTAAGTGAAATGGAAGAGATGATGCAAAAGATCACCACAAGGAATGAGTATAGTGTTCAAGCCCATCGCTCGTTGATTGAAGAAGAACAAGTTGTTGATCCAAAACATCTTCTTTCTTATCCCAGTTGTCATAGATCTGATAATGATTGTTTTATAGATCATCTTGGAGAAGAGAGATCTATTGATATGACATGTATGCTTGATGATGTCCTTTATACTGATGATTTGCCTCAGTTTGATCAGTATGATGACAATTATGTTCTCCAAACAGAAGCTAATCTTGTAGACAAATCAACAGCTAGTTTGTGGGAGGAAGAAGTTCACTTTCAACAGCTCGAATACAATGTTCAACCATCACATATCAGCTATGACAGTGACGAGGAAAGTGCAGAAAATTTTGAAGTAAGTGAAGGATCTTTGCCTTTTTGTTTTGCTTCGTTTCAGTTCATCAGAGACAACTTTCATGCAATCAGAAATCAATTGTCGACAAGTTTTGATCTGGATCATCTTGAGGACAATGAAATCCTTGTTCAAGACTTTTCATATCCAGATTTGCAGCCCCCGAATGCAATTGATTGTCAAGTTGTAGATGAAGACTTGGAAGCTGGCACGTATGATCAAACGATGCAAGATGATTCCGTACCATTTTGTTTTGAATCATTTCAGTTTTTGAAGGAAAATTTGCATAGTACATTTTCAGTGAAGGATGAGTAGCCAGTAGGAAATCATGTAATCTCATCAGAAACAACAGAAAATGGGTTGCAGTAGTCTTTTCAAGTTTTTGACGATCCAATAGCTCATGTGTTGGATGATGTTTGTAGTCAAAGTCCTTCTCCTATCTGTGAGCTTGACAAAAGTATTGATACAAACTTGATTCGGCAGCCGGTTTCTTTGTCATTTTCAGCAGGAGTCTCGTCACAAAGCTCAGATCAAAGTTTGCATTCATGGTATGAGGAGAAGAGAAGTAATCCATTGGATGAGCTAAGTCCCAGTGTGCATGAACTTCAAGATCCTTATGCAGTGTTTTTGGAGGTGGATAGAGAATCCATATCATTCAACGGATCTGTTTCCAAGTTTTCATGGGAGTTGCCTTTCAGTAGTTCTCTCCTATTGTTCATAAGCAAGCACTTGTGGAGAATGCAAACAGCAGCCAAAATTCTTACTTGGTTGCATTGGTTGTTTCATTTCACTTGATCAGGTGAGGAATGAAACTGTTAGAGTAGGTTTTGAGGAATAAGCTCTACTTTGAGCATCATTTCCAATTTGTCGATTGTGTTTAAGCATTAAGTTAGTTTTTAGTTGAGTGAGAGTCAGTTTGTGTCGTCAAGTCATCAGTTTTCAGTCATGCATTTTAGCTTGAGTTTTTGACCCCATTGCCCAATGGATAAAGCACTGGTCTGCTCTCCCAAAGATCTGTCATTCTTGGCACCTCCAAGGAGCTACCATCCCCATTGGAGCCATGTTAGTGTCAGTAATCGCAGCCTTCCTCCAGTGATCAAACATGCTCTTACAAAGTGGTTTTAGGGTGTCAAGGTCAAATTTTGTCATTTCAGTGAGTCTTCAAGTAAAATTTGCTCACTACGTATTAGGTCTAGGGTTTGTTTTCACTCCTTTCAAAGTTGTCCAAATGTTGGTCCATATCATCATTCAGCTGAGTGTACCATCATTCAAAGGCTTTTCATCATCATGTCAGGTACCAATGGGTCATTTCACACCTTGTTCATGCTTCAGTTGTGCCTAGGTAAGGTTCATTTCCCTCTCCTATGGTTTTGAAGGTAATTTCTCTTGGATGGTCAAATCATCAGCAAAAATTGTATATTGATATTCATACACCTTTCCCTATCCTTAATGTACCTTATTAAACACTTCCCATCACTGAGATCCCCTAAATTCCTCATTTTTCCACAAACCCTAGTTTCTTGCTACAATTTGACAATTTTCTAGGTTGGGATTTTGTTTAGCCCTTTTGGACCCCTTCCCCTCACTCAATCTTCAAAACTCCACTTTCCCCTATTTCCTAACATCCCTCGCTACTTCCCAAAATTTTCTCAAGAATTTAGAAGCTCCTTATCCCCTTCATTTCCCTTTCGACAAATCCCCTGTTCCACACATCGGGATAGGTTTTACTCCAATGATGTTTCTAAGCAAGAAAAGATGAATTTGGGAAAACTGAGAGAGGTTTTTGTCTAAAATAGGCCAAGGAACAAAAACCCCCTTCAATTTTTACACAGGTGTCATGGTTTTAGAGAAATTTCAACAATATAGTTGCCTCAATAGAATTGGTGCATCTCTGAAGTGACCTTGGGAAAATCAAGATTTCTCCTAGCTTGGTTGCCCAAATGACTTGATTGATGAGTCAAATGATAACTAGACACAAATATATTTCCAATGAGCTATCATGAGCTCAATTTGGAGTTGAGGAAGACCTTCAAAAGTTGACTGCAACAGCACTCTACCTTGAGGCAGCCTCATTTTGCACATTTTGACCAGTCTTGGGAGATTTGATTTTTGACAGGGCAAATGAACTCCAAATTGAAAAATTCAAGTTGGGTTGGAAAGTATACTCAATAATATTTCCAACGAGCTATCCCATGCCCAATTTGGACACCAGGAAGGCCTCCAAAAGTCTCCTGCAAAAAGGTGCTACGCATTGAGATGGCGCTACGCATTGGGTAGCCCTCTGCAATGTAAAAAATGAACTGGCACGATGCATTGAGATGGCGCGGCGCATTGGGCTAAAAAGCCTGAAATCCATTCAAATATTCCTCCAAAGACTCTCAAATTGCTAAATTCTTCATTTCCCAAGTAAGTTAACATCCCTCCATGACCAATGAATGAGTTACCTTGGTGTTTATGGTGATTTAATGAGAAAAAATCAAAACCCTACCTCTTTACATTTCTTGCCAAAAGCAGTTGCATAGGGTTTGCAAATTGTATGTTTTGCTGCTAATTCCACTACTAGCCATTTCTCACTCCCTCACTCCTTCATTCCCTCAATCATTTTCTCCCTCTCTTTACATTCTCATCTACCCATTCCACATTTCCCATATCCCTAATCAACTAACCCTAAATCCCTAATCCCACTATCCCAAACCCTAGTCAAATATCCCCAAAACCCTAATTGCCATCCCAAACCCTAAATATCATCCCCTAAACCCTTTCATTCCCTAAAACCCTACAGCTAGCATCAAACCCTCCCCTCATCAATCCCACTCATCCATGGAGCTCAAAAACATGAAGGCAAAATCGGCAAGCTGCCAAGAGGAGGAAAATCAAATTGACCACACTTGAGCAAGAAATTCAAGCTGATCATGAATCTTGGCTTGAGAGAACAAACATGCACCTATAAAAGATTCTAGAGAAGGCCAACAATGAGAAAAATATGTTGAGGCACATGGCCCATCATTACTTGGCAAGAAACAAAGTGTGCAAGGCAAGAATCAGAAACCTGAAGGCCAAGTTGAAGAAGGCATCAAGGAGGTGAAAAGAGAAAGATAGACTTCAGATCTTGGCTGAGGCTTCCTTGGCCCAACACAACACTTAATGGAGGACACTTAGCCCAAATTTCAAAAAATTTGGGGCACTTTTTGTAATTTTGGAATTTTTGCCTTAAAAAACAGACTTTTCTGCCCAATGCGCTGTGACACCTGGCGCTCGATTTTGATGGAGACATCCTTTTGAGGAAAACTTAGAATATTTGGATTTGTCATGAAAAAATATGCATGCCCACAAATGGCCAAGAAATTTTGACAGGTTTTGAGCTTCCAAAAAGGTCAAAAACACCTCAAAAATGACCTTTCTGCCCCTTTTTGGACACACAGGAAGCAGTGTTGGGAGAACTCAATTTTGGAGGGGAAAATGGAGGCCAAATTCAAAAATTCCACTTTTTCTGGAACGTAGACAGGCAGACCTTTCCAACAAGCACACTTGGAGCAAATTTGGACACCAGGAAGGCCTCCAAAAGTAGCTTCAAAAAGGCGCTACGCATAGGGAAATCAGCGCAGCGCATTGGAGGAATTTTGCTCATTTTGGCCAAAATACTCTGTTTTTCGCCTAGTTTCTTGACAGTTTGACTTTTCTCTTTCTAATTGTCAAACTCATGATGTAATTTAATGTGAATTGATGGATTTTGATGTAATTTAATGTGAATTGATGGATTTTGATGTAATTATGCTAAATTTTCACTCATAGAGGTAGATTCATCCATGAAAAGGTAGTTTGCAACTGAATGAATCAGTTCCCTAGTTTTTAGAGGCAAGCTGTTCCACTGCCTACTTTTTAGTTCTCAGTTTAGAATTTGTTGGAACAGCTCCTAAACTTATGAGCTTGACCCCTAGAGGCTAGGATGAGTTTTTGGTTGCCTATATCTTGTAGTTTTTCAGTCATTAGCATGGTTGGACTTTTGGGAAAGCTTGGAGCTTCATTGTATACACATTTCAGTAGTTTGGCTAAGGAATAGACCAGGGTTTGCAGCACTTTATGGGATTCATGTGGCATCTTGCTTTGGTATTGTGTTTCCTTATGTAATTATAAGTTTACATGTGTTTTATGTATGCCATCATCTCTCTTTGCTTCATCTTAACTAAATCAAACAAGGATAAAGGTAGAATCCATTGAAATTGCAGTGCTCTACCTAGGGTTTGCTTAGTTATTTATGTTTTCAGCTGTTTGAAGAGGATCCCTGAGACTTTCTTGCCCTCTTCAACTCCTCACCTGTCTAAAATCTCTCCATTTCATTCAATTTGAAGTATCAAATCATTTTCCTACCTTGCCCCATAGAGATCTCTGCAAAACTGAGCCTCATTCCCCAGACCCAAAACCTGCCTTTCCATTTGAGCCAACAAAACATCATCAAATTCAATCAAACTCTTTTGCACACATACCTAGCCTAAGATCAGTATTCACATCAGTCATATCAAGCCCTATTGACTATATTTTGCTGAGATTGACAAGGAGAGAGCCCTCTCCCGACTTGGTAGGGCTAGCTACCAGGTTAAACGTGGTTTGATGTTATCCTAGATCCTACCTTTCTCGACCTGAGGTATATTTAGGCACTAACAGTGTGTGTGCACTAAGTCTAGTGAACAAAAATATAATATCGTATTAGAGTTTTCTATCTAAGAAGAGAAGTTCAGTCTGAGAATTTTTGCAAGTGACAAATCTAAGAGGGAGTTGTAAGAACCATTGTAGGTAGTAGAAGTGTTTTGAAGAACCATACTAAGAGATTTGGCTAAGTATGGAAGATTGCGTGTATGGGTCGAGTAGACTAAGATCAACAAGACTAGTGAGACATGGAGCAAATCCTTCACACAAGGAGTTGTGGATAGTTGCAACTTGGTGCATAGATAGAGAGAAATTGATGAGATATTCATTCATAAGATGTGATAGAATATTGAGAGGAGATTAGCACAAGAGAATGAAATAATCAATAGGATCTAGGTGTGAAGGTATTGTGAAGAGATCTGAGCATGGAGGGGTTGACTAAGGGTTAGATATGTTCCTATGATTGGAGAGGGGCCAAGGAGGCAAGACCAAGATGGTCAAACGATTGAGATAGACATTGGAGATCCAAGTGAGATACTTGGAGTGAAGGTCAAGCAAATACCTTGAGGGCCAAGAAGGCTTGTGATTTGGATTTAGAGGCATTCGAGCTTCAAAGTGAGTGAGCAAGATCAAGAGGGAGACAAGATTTAGAGGGAGTCAATAATATCATAGGGATTTAGAAACTTAGAGGAAAACAACCTTCAGGTTCAGGATGTTATGGTACAATATGGCCATGTAGGTGGGGGAGAGTAGTGACTCAAGAGATTGTACAAGATAGGCATGTAGGTGGGAGATAGTAGTGTTCCAAGATTCATGGTACAAGATGACCATGCAAGATGCTCAGGAGTCAGAGGCTTATAGGAGCAGGATGTATTCAAATAAGGTTCCTTGTCATACAATGGGAATTGCTTTTGTGTTATATGGAGCAATTGTGGTAGAGATCAAGGGTGGAAATATGTTCTAAGTTTGAAGGAAAAACCACTGCCAAGTGGTGTTGTGAGAATACATCCCTTACTAAGAGGGATTGTAATGTTTTGGGTAACATCAAGAGTATTCTCAAATGTAGGAAAATGGGTTGAGTGATGGGGTTTTGCACCCATAGACCCATGGTATATACCCACAGTATTATGATGACCCATGGTAAGTACAAGGGTGAGTGATTAATTCTTGTAGTCAGTAAGAGAGCATCTTGTGGAGGAGAAGGTCGAGTAGGCCTCAAACCTATGAGGACCGAGAGGGAATTGTGGTAGGTTGGTAAGAGAGCATAGTATGGAAGAGAAGGTTAGGTAGGCATCATACCTAATAGGGGTGAGAGGGCCTATGGTAGGTTGGCAAGGGAGAATCTTGTGGAGGAGACGGACGAGTAGGCCTAAGACTTGTGAGAGCTGAGAGGGCCTATGGTGGTCAGCAAGAAATCATCTTGTGGAGGAGAAGGTCGAGTACGCCTTAGACCTGTGAGGGCCAAGACGGTCTATAATAGGTTAGAAAGAGAGAATCTTGTTGAGGAGAAGGTCAAGTAGGCCTAGAGGGTTTGTAGTTGTTGGCAAGAAGGCATCTTGTGGAGGAGAAGGCCAAGTAGGTCTTAGGCTTGTCGAGGGCCAAGAGAGAGAATAAGGCATATGGAGGCCCAAGGGGCCTGAGTAGATTTGTTTGATGATTCCAAGTAAGCCTTAGGTAGTCTAATTAAGGCTACTAAGTATGTTTTTGTTGTGACAACAAAAGGGAGAGGTTGAGTGGGCTAAAAGAAAGCAAAGAAAGTCCCATGTTTGTACAATAGATAAGGGATTTGTTTGCCCATATTTGGACAATAAAGAATGGTCGATTTTTCCCCTATTTGGATACTAAAGAAGGGTCGAGTTTACCCATGTTTTGGATAGCAAAGAAGAGCTTAGTTTTCCCTCATTTGGACAATAGATAAGTGTTGAGTTTGCCCTCGTTTGGACAGTACAGAAGCATTGAGTTACAACAATGTTTGGATCGCTTGGAGGGTTAAGTTTTCCTTTGACTTCTAGTGATTGGACAACTACAAGAGTAGCCAACGATTATCAGATTGTGGTTAGTATTGTGAGCATATTGTGGGATGGAGACTAAGGAGAGTTTCAATAGCAAATACAAGGGTATTTCTATGTAAGTTTTCCCTTGTGATTTGGGATTTTATTGATTATTATAAAAGGGCCATTTTCCCTTATACGGGAGCCCTAGATTCTTGTTGAAGGACTCATTAGAATTATATTTTTGGGGCTGAAATTTTGTGCATGATCTAATTTCTAGTCTTAAAGTTTTT
The DNA here is from genome assembly GCA_031772625.1 of Pinus tabuliformis. NCBI lineage: Eukaryota > Viridiplantae > Streptophyta > Pinopsida > Pinales > Pinaceae > Pinus > Pinus tabuliformis. Next base: position 954,156,841 of record CM062815.1, on the reverse strand, counting down.
TTTGTGTAAAAGTTAGATACATTAGTGTGTTCTAGTTAATTAGTTAATTTGAGACTATTACTAAATATCATGTGCGTATGCACTGAGTCTAGTGCCCAAAATCTAATGACAAATATGGTCATGACATTACTTGTCCCTCTAACTTTGACAGTTGATCTTAAATTCCTTCCCACACACCTTTCACAATGATTCAATGCCACATATCTGACATGCACACTTCCTCTTGGTGATTTTGTACATTATGTTGATTACCATTAATGTTTTATGGCAACATTTCTTCTTGTGAGGTTCCATTGATCCTCAAGGTTCTGGGAGGCAACATTAGAGCTAAGTTTACAAGTATATATATTGTTATATTCCTATCTCTTAAGACATGATTAGCTTGTGTATGGGGGATTTAGTTGAGAAACCTATGGATTCACAAGAAAAGTTGATGGAAAGTGGAATCCAAGGGAGAGTTTCCCAAAACAAGGAGACGAATAATGTTATTAAAGTCATCTATAATAATTAGGGACCTGATTGGTAAGAATTGCACCAAATTAATGCCTTTACAATAGACATACATTTTATCCTAATTATTAGAGGTTATGCCTAGACTCCATGAGTTTTATATTTCCTTTTGCCCTTAAAAGCCCAAAAAAAAACTATCAAACCTAACAACAATTTAATCTTAATTTTTTTAATAAAAATTAACATAAACAATTATTTAATATTTTATCAGTAAAATTATCATTCATAAAATAACCCATCTACAAATTAATTAAAAAAACATACCTTCTTATTTTATTTTTAATTTTCACTAATTATTAAAACAAAAACATTGCCTCTCTAAAAATCATACATTTTAGTTTATGAGTTTTATTATTTCATTGCTAATTTGGATTGATTTAATTAAATTTTATTATTTTTATCTAATTGTGACCTTTTATGTATTAAACTTAACTATATTATATTGTTCAAACAAAATCCTTGTTGTGTGTATACATTTGTGGTGATTCAGGACAGTGAACGCACAGACACTCCGCACTATCCGTCGGGCGGTCTTTCTGGGTGGTCTCCACTGGAATCACTGTATTGACAGGCAACATGGATGATGAAGAACTGGTTGACTACAAGGCGGACCCCACGCCTCACCAGGACATCTGGGCACACTCAAATCTGACCTCTATGAAACCCCGGTGTATAGAACTTGCATCTGAGACAGCTGGCCCTTCCCAGCACCCGCATCTGCCGCTATCAGGCAAGAAGAAGCCCTCGGATCATCACCTGGCTGACACTCCGACCCTTGAATGCCCACCCCTCTCACCTGCTACGCTCCACCTTTTGGGTAACTGCCTTCAGTCCTCGCCTTCGTTTGACTCCCCGCTTCTGAACCCTTCCCGCCCTGCTTTACCTATCCCCCCTCCGCCTCCGCCTCCATCCACCTCACTTTCACCCTCTGTCTCATTCATGCCGCACAACCCACAGGTTTCTTTGCGCCCCCCCTGTACTCTTCTACCGGGAAACAGCAGTACTGGTCCTCGCTCCCCCATCCGCTCGGGCTATTTTAACACACCTCTGCTTCCGATCCGCTCTACGGGTTCCGCTCAGCACAGTTCATCAGACCCGTGCCGCAGACTTCTAAAGGACCTCCCTTTTGGCAAGCACACTGAGAAACTAAAAAAAGGCAAGTGCCTCCGCGCTATCGATTCATATTTCAACATCACATTTGGCGAAGAAGCTCAGCTGCCAGATGTTATGGAAACTGCACGAAAAGTCCTGGTCGGTAGAGTCAGGGGCCGCACCTACACTGTGGAAAGACTCAAGCTATGGGCTGAGGAGATTTGGGGCACTCTACTCAAAGAACTACCAGTTATCAGGGTACTCGCGAGGGGCTGGTTCGCTTTGCACTTCCACAGGCCTGAATACACCCAATGGATTCTCTCCCAATACTGGCATATCGAGATGGCTCCGGTCCTACTAAAGCGCTGGGATCCCCTCTTCGACCCGGAGCGTGAACAATTGGGAGCTGGACCCATATGGGTCCGTCTTCCTGGATTGCCCATGCAATTTTGGAACCCGTATGTCTTCAAGAGAATCGGCGATACTCTCGGCACTTACTTGGAGCATGACAAATCCTATGAGAAAACTGGAATTATGACTTTGGCACGCATCCTCGTCTACCTTGACACCAAGCCGGGACTAGAGGAGAAAATCACCCTGCATCACAAACATTTCTCGCGCAAGCAGCTGTTGGACTACGAAGGAGTACCTTTCCGTTGTCGCAGATGCCATAAAATTGGGCATCTCTACAAGGACTGCCCACTGAATTCAGGGGTGACTTCCGAGGATACCAAAGGCCCCAGACAGCAGCCCTCAGTGGATCAAGACAAAGGAGTTAATCTTCCTAAGGACGGGGCGTCGATGCAACATGAGACTCCTACAGAGCAGGCTACTGAAGGCACCAAGAAGAATGCCAGAAAAAAGGCTTCAACTACACCAGCCCCGCCGCGCACTCGTTCAAAGATCGCGGAGACTGCTACATCTCACCCGGGTAATGTCACTGTCCCTATCAGTTCTCAAAATTTTATTGATGTCTTGCATTCTGTTATGCATTCATCTTTGCGGTCCCCTCATACTAATCATGATCCCTTTCCCTCCATCCCCTGCACCATTGAACCCCCTCCTCCCACCTTCTCCACCACACCCTCCTCTCACAAATTGGAGCTGGGCCTCCCCGAACCCTCATCCTCCCCGGTCGGCTCCAGTTCACACCCCTACCATCTCAGACCCCGGGCTCGATCCAGGTTGCTTGGTCTGGGACCTTCCCCTGGTCGTCACCGCAAACCAAAAAGGGGTAGACCTTCTCAAATCAACTCAGCCATTCAAAATGTTGTTGCTGATGTCGCCCAGGGGCGACAGTACACCATTGAACGGGCACTTAGAGCAATTGCGCCCCTGACCTGTGGTTCCCCATGATCTGGCTCTCCTATAACTGCAGGGGATTAGCCAATCCCAAAAAACGATTGGCTTTGAAAAGACTTTTGTATGAATCAAGATGTGATATCATATTCCTTCAGGAAACCTTATGCACATCTGAGGTGGCTGTGCGAAGCCTACAGGCTCTTCAACCGGGCTGGATATTCCATGGATTGGATGCTTGTGGCCGTTCAGGTGGTCTGGCCATCGGCATAAATCCAAGAAAAAGCAGGCCCCCCTCCATATGGGGGGGCAGGGGTTTCCTGGGTATGGACATCCACATGGGTGATTTGGGTTTCCCTATCAGGATTATCAACATATATGGACCCAACCAGAATAGGCTATCATTTTGGCAGGACTTTCTGAATGGCAATCTCATTACTCAGCACACAGTTCTGGGAGGCGACTTCAATTTCTCCCTGGGGGTTGGAGAATCCTGGGGACATCATGCTCAGACTGACCCTATTGCGGATCAAATGAATATGTTAATTGACGCACACAGACTCGTGGACATTCCCATGAACAAGAAGATCCCAACTTGGCACAATCAGCGTACTGGTGACGCAGCTCTGGGGAGGCGTTTAGACAGATTTATGATGCATGAAGATCTGATCCCTTTGTTTCCCCTATATCGACAATGGGTCAGTACTGGTGGTCTCTCTGATCACCATCCGATTCTTCTACAAGTCAGCGATAAAAAAATAAAGCCCCGTTCCCCTTTCAAATTTTTCGCTGGATATCTTAAAGAGACGGATTTCATTAATATGGTCTCGGATTTTTGGGCATCTCAACCTCCCCTGAGAGAGCAATGGAAGGCAGCGGATTTTTGTGATAGACTAAATCAGTTAAAAAAACTAACTGAGACCTGGGCGAGGAGAAAGTGTCACAGCGATGAACAGTTGCTAAATGACACTGAAGCACAGATAGCCCTATTGACAGACGAAAAAGGGACAGGCTACCTCACTGATGCCTCGAAATCAATACTGAACCAGCTGCTTGGACAAAAAACAAAGTTACTACAAGAAAAGGAGGAGCTCTGGAGGCTCAAAAGCAGAGCCATTTGGCTCAAAGCTGGCGACAGTAATACCAAATACTTCCATAATCTTGCCAATGGCAGAAAGGCAACAAACACTATCTGGAAATTGCCAGTTGAACCAAATGGATGGGCATCCACGCATCAACAACTTGCCAAATTGGGAGTATCACATTTTAAGCAACAATTCACTGCTCCGAATGACATCAATCTACCGGACATCATCAATCTTGCAGGTCATTTTCCTAGATTTGTGGGTCAAGAGGATATTGAAGATCTCACTCAACCAGTCACCATTCAGGAGTTGGAAAGCACCCTCAAATGGTTCAAGAAGGATAAGAGTCCGGGGCCGGATGGATGGCCAGTGGAGTTTTATCTTGCTTTCTATGATATGCTGGGCGAGGACTTATTGGAGGTCATTGAGGAGAGCCGGATCACTGGGCACATCCACCCCCCTATGAACTACACCCTCATTGCCCTGATACCCAAAACCGATGACCCTTCATCCTTTAATGACTTCCGTCCCATTTCATTATGTAATTGCCTATACAAAATCATCGCTAAAATTATTGCAAATCGCATAAAGCCTATTCTGTCCGCACATATCTCAGCTGAACAATTCGCCTTCCTCCAAAATCGCCACATCCAAGAGGCCATAGGCACTGCCCAGGAAGCCTTACATTCCATCAAGCAGAAGAACCTCAAAGGCATATCCCTGAAGATCGACCTTGCTAAGGCTTTTGACAAGGTAAACTGGCTCTATTTGAAGATGATACTCACACATCTGGGCTTCCCCCACATTCTCATTAACTAGATTATGGGTTGCATATCATCTGTCTCATATGCTATCCTCATAAATGGCTCGGCCTCCACTCGCTTCAACATCAGCAGAGGAATCAGACAAGGGTGCCCTCTCTCCCCTCTCCTCTTTCTTATTGTCATGGATGGGCTCAGCAGACTCATAGCATCTGCAAAAAGAAATGGAGACTTCAGTGGACTTAAAATCACTGAGCAGTACTATCTTACTCATCTACTGTTTTTAGATGACATTCTAATTTTCTTGAATGGAAGTGTCCGGGACTCCATTGCTCTAAATAATATTCTTCAACTCTTTTGTAAGGCTACGGGCATGGTGATCAACAGGGAGAAATCTACCAGGTCAACGGCGGGGTGCACAAACCAGGAATCTCTACTGGCGTCACAGCATTTCCCCTTCTTGGAAATCAATATGCTGGATGGATTCAAATACCTTGGCTTTAGACTAAGGCCGGATGGGTACAAAATCGAGCACTGGTCTTGGATCATCAACAAAATTGAAAAAAGAATAAATTGCTGGCATCATCGTCTTCTATCTAAAGCAGGTAGACTTCTGCTGATCAAATCTGTTCTTGAGGCTACCCCAGTGTACTGGATGTCCCTCACATGGATCCCAAAGGGCATCCTCCAAAAAATCCAACAAATATGCAACAGATTCCTTTGGAATGGGAACAAAAAAGGGAAGATATTTGCCTGGACGAGATGGTCAACAGTCACTACTCCAAAGAGATGGGGAGGGTGGGGACTTAAAGCACTCTCGGAATTTGCACAAGTGCTAACTGCCAAGCAAGGCTGGTCTCTACTCAAACAGCACAGTCTCTGGGCGGAAGTCATTCATCAGAAGTATATTTGGCCCTCAAATATCATTGATTGGATCCGTAGACCTCATTGGAACCGACAAGGCATATCTGCGATCTGGAAGGCCATCCTTGATGCCATGCCTCTTATTCGAGACAATCTTTTGTGGCGTATTGGAAATGGATCACAAGTCCGCATAGGCTTAGACCCTTGGCCCGGTTTCTGGAAATGTGCACATTCTACCAAAGGGGCTGGTTCGATATCTTAATAACAGAGGCATTAAATATCTAGCGCAGATTGGAGATCAGCAACACTATTCCATCTTCACCCAGGCATGGATAACAGATCGACAGTGGCAACTGACAAATGAATGGCACTTAAACTGGAAAGACTACATTCAAGCTTTAACAGAATCACATGTCAGGCTAAAAGAGGATGAGGATGAGCTTATTTGGGCGGTTGCCAAATCTAGTAACTATGCGCCGAAGATAGGCTACTATAAACTGATTGAGGCAAAGAACCCTGACCTGCACAAAAGCTGGTGGACAGCTCTCTGGCACCTTCAAGCTCAACCAAGAACTCGTCTTCTCATGTGGAACATCCTTGCAGATAAATTACCCACTGGATCCAATCTCAGGAAAAGAACATTTGCTGGACCGACTTGGTGTGTCCTCTGCAGGAAAGAGGAAGGAACAACTCCACATCTATTTCTTACCTGCGAAGTCACAAAGGATATATGGAATCAAGTCACTCAGGCTCTCAATATCAATACAGCTTGGCAGGGGGATGATATACCAACGGCTTGGGAGCTATGGTGGAACGCAGTGGCCTCAGGCAAGTCCAGGAACTTACCGCTATTGGTGTCCTGACACATCTGGAATCGACGGAATGCAATCATATTTGAGGATTGTATTACAAACTGGAACCTTCTTCCACCTTCCATTTGTGCGGCATATTCGGAGATCCCCTTTGAAAATAAACAGATCACCCCCAGGAATATTACACCAGAAATCATAAACAAGAATATACCATGGGCATGTTTTGATGGGGCAGCTCCGAGACAAGGATGTGGGGGGGGAATTCTATTTCATCTATCAGACTCACACTATTTTCACCTGAGAATGGGACTTGGCCCTGGCACAAACAACCATGCTGAACTAATTACACTGAGACATCTCCTCTATTTTGCATTGTCCAAAAACTGTCGGCATCTACAAATTTTTGGGGACTCAAAGATTGTGATTGATTGGGTTAACAACAAATCCATCTGTCATGCATATTCATTGAAACATATCTTGGAAGAAATTGTTTTTTTCAAAACACATTTTGACCGGATCACTGTTTCTCACATTTTCAGGGAAAGAAATTCAACTGCTGACCGACTCTCGAAAGAAGCGGCGGATCGTCCTCTAGGAGATTGGCTGATCGAGGAACACAAGCCGGAAGGGATGCATAGATTTTTCCATCGCTCATATATGGATGGCCTCCCACAGGGTGACAATGCACCCATCTAAATTTTGGCTCTGCATTGATATATATTGTATATAACAGACTCAGCACAATTATTTTATTTCCGTTTACATATGTATAGCGGTTATACTTTTCAGACCTGCTTATTTTTGTAATTTTGAGACATTGCACCTTTCTCTGAGGGATACAGATCCACCGTATCTCTGTGGGCACTTTGATGTAATTTTGTTTTCTGAACAGTGGTGAAAACCACACTACAGCATATGCCAATGGCATCAACAGCATGTAATTTCTTTTAATAGAAATTATGATTTCTCTTTCTTCGGAAAAAATTTGTGGTGATTCAGAGAAATAATTTCCTTTCTTATGCTAGCAATTTATTTGATTATTAAATAATTTCAAAAAATATAATTTATGTTTATATTATTTTTATATAATAATGAATCATTATTAAATAATATTTAATATAAGTGTTAGAAATATATATAAAAATGGAGAGTGGATTAGATAAAATGTGTGAAGTAATTCTTATTTTTATGGTATATATAAATATGTTGTTTTTTTTTATCTTAGTTTTATTTTCTTGGAGGTTTCTTGGATTTTCTATGGTTGTTTATGTTCATTTAGTTTTTCATCTTCCACACAAGTGAATATTCAGAATTTACATGACCAATAAGGATAATTTTCTAACATTCCCCTCTTAATTTGAAGGGTTATATGTGGGTTATATGTGAGTCCATGAAGAGCGCTGAAATATAGAGGTGTACAACAACCAATGCGTATATGTTCCCTCTTAATATGGTGGTTTAAGGAATACCATAAGCCAAATGGGGTAGAAAAATTCGATGTATTCTCCTAGTGGTGCTTTAAGGTTGATCACCAACTTTAAAACTTGGCTTGAAGCAGTTCTTGGAACAATTTTGAATCTGGTTAGAAGCTGATCTCATTTGCTAAATGGAAGTGTCCCCTGATGATGGTTTAGAAAAGACCACAAATTGTTGAAATAGTGGTTTGAATATGGCCACATTAAACTATTGTCTAATAGAAATATTGAAAACAAAAACTGTTGTCTAGCTAAAGCAGCAAGCCTTTTACCAAGTGGTAGTGTAAGGAGGGCCACAAACCATCTGGTAATTTTGGGATGAAGAAAAACCAAATCATGCTCATGGAACATGAGTATGTCTTTGGATTCAACTCTTACATTGGCTCTAGATGACTCTAGCTCTAAGCTCTATTTTCTAGCTTTGGATCTAGATGTGGCTCAAGCTCGCTTGATATTACTTTGAAACTAGTATCTAACTATCAATTGCCCCCTGTCAAATGCAAGGTGAGAAGATGAAAATATATCAATTGAGAGAAGTTTAAATATTCGAGAATGGATCCTTCAATGTGATCGATATATCTTCTTGGTTGTTGAAGAAAATTGCCAAGATTCAACAATCCATTTAAGGTGAATCTTTACTCTTGCAAGATTCTTGTGACTACAACATATGTCTCAATGATGATTATGTATTCAACAATTCTCCCAAAGGTGAAGATCAAAACACTCATCTTTCATATGGCCAACTTGATGACAATGTTGACATTTGGAATTTTAATATGGAAGTGGAGTATATGAAGATGAACTTTCTTAAAGAAACCTAATCGTTTAAAATTGGATCGGTCTAGAATAGTATGGAATGTGAGAGGTCACTTCCTTTTCATATCCAAGGTTGGTTCTATGTATGTTTTTTATGACTTCTTTGCAAGGTTTAACAATGAGCTTGGGAAGTGTAAGCAAAATGTTTTCATATTTGTTTGAATCTACTCCCAAAGTGGCATCATTGATCTAATCATATGCTAGCAGCTAGTAGGACTCTTTTTTCCAAACTCAAAAATAGAATTGTTCTGAACAAATTCTAGTTTAGAACAATCACTCTTTTGTTGGGATTCATTTGGTTGAAGTTGTGATTCAAGCTAGAGAAACTTGATTTTGCCTTATGAATCTCGTAATCAAGTTAGAACATGAGTAAGAGTTGTTTTTTTTTATACTATTGACATTGAAAAGCATGAAAGTATTTAATAACTCTAACAACTCATCAATTTGATTCATTTTCCAACCAATTCAAGCGTAGCAAATGAAGGTCGCCAACTTTCTACTAGAAACTCGCCCATTTATTGTACCGTTTAGCTAGTAAACTTACAAGAAAAACACATTATTTGCAAGTTACAATCCTTGATTCTAAAGTTGAATTTAAGAAATCTATACCTCTGTTATGAATATAATTCATATAAAATAAAATAAATAAAAAATAAATGTAAATAATAAATAATCAAAGTAGTGATTATTTTAATAGTCATTATTTTAATGAAAAGGCATGTCTAAAAAGACATGCCCAGTCATGAAGGGGCACCTTCCTAGATATATAAGCGGGCCCTCATTGTTACATTCAACATCCTTGTACATTTCATATTATTAATCAAAATATTATTCAAAATACATTTGTGTATTTTACATTTAAAGTCAACAAGCTACAGTTTTGTTGTTTCAGTGGTATCAGAGCCATGCAAGCATTTGGAAGTTGTCTGCTACACAATATGACATTAATTTTATGTCCTGAAATCATTGAGCAGTTAAGTGAAATTCGAGAATCATTTCAGCAGTTAAAAAAATCATTTGCAGAATATGCAGTGTGTCTAAAGGAAGAATACATTGACATGAAAGAGACTAGCGATAAAGAATGCTCTAACCAAGAAAATGATGTTGTACATGTTGAACTAGTATCTTCTCAAGGTGACATGAATGAGAATGATAATCAAAGTGGGTATATGATATATGAGGATGAAATTAGGGAGGAAGAAAATAAATCTACATAAATTATGCATGAAGAATCACCACATTGTGCAGAAGACCAGGAAGAAGTTTTGTCAATTTCATATCATCATGAGAATGAAGATGATCTTAAAGATGAAGATGGCATGGATTATGATAATGGTAAAGAATTGTGATGATTCTTTTCAACAGAAACCAACAAGGTCGCCTTTAGTAAGAAGGTCAAGGTTTCCAATTTCATGAAAAAGACCTCTACAAGCCATGACTTTTAAAACTGAAATTATGAATTTTCTCCCTCTAAGAACTTCATTTCAACCATTAAATTGGATGAATACTTGTAATTCTGAACTTTCATTACCTCAAGACCTTGATGATCACAAGCACAATAGGGGTTACACTTTCATGGAAAATATAACAAATGGTTCAACTACACTAAGTTATTTGCAACCACAGTTTCCAAATATTAAGGGATTTTTAGTATATGTAATGTCAATACTCCTAAGTACCCGTGATGTAGAGTATGAAAGAAATCCATTTGAGGGTTTAGTGGTAGTTCCTAAGAAGAACATAAAATGTTTAAATTTCGCTTCAATTTCAAGGGGATATGGTTCTAATTTTTTTCTGTGAAGGTATAAATAGAAATATTATGCCAAAATTAATAGAAAATTTAGGCAATTCTGATCAGAAGGTTTGGCTTGAATCAATGGAGAGTGTTATCAAAATTCTTGAGGAAGGCCACTCAATCTCCAAATCCAATTGGGAATATGAAGGGAAAGAAGAATAAAATGCTTATGATGAAGAATTTATATCCATTTTGTCAGAATTACATAGAGGATCATGGGTTCCTCTAGAATTTGTGAGACATCGAGATCGCCATCGAGCCATGATTGTCCTTGTCACTATTGACATGCATGATTGGTATGGAGAACCTCAAATCTACACTAGAAATGATGAAACTGCATTGTGGAAAAGGACGTCTGCAATCTTGCCAATCCCATCTTTAGCAAATGAATAAGTTGGTGGAATAAAAGTGGCTTCAACAAAACTCATTACCAATCTAGGATCGAAAAGTATTGGCAACAATGTAAGCAGTGGTGGATATATGCCACGTTCCTGTTCTTTTAATTTAGACACTATCATTATTGACAAAGGCAAGGCAAAGAGGAGATGGTTGGATGATCAAGATGATCTAGGTAGAACCCTGGAAAATAAAGCCCCGTCTGTAGAGGAAGTCATAAAACCAAGCCTTATCATGGTTAATGTTGATATACCACCATTATTAGTGTTTAATGGTGTGCAGACTAAAAATTTTCTTCAGATAGGGGTGGTGGTCTATCATTCTAAAACCATAGGAATAGTCAATAGGAATACAGTGCCCACATCTGTGGTAGATGTCATGTTATCAATTGTTGCATACCAAGCGGAAATTCCTGGGTAGGTTGTTTTTCTGCACCCTGTACACAACTTTGCATTAATAGCATATGATCCTGTGACATTAGGTCCATTTGGGGATGTAGCAGTATGTGTAGCTGCTCTTCTTCCTGAACCTACTTGGCGTAAAGGTGGTGCAATATATCTTGATGGGTTGGGTTGGAACTTACAAGCTTCATCACACAATTGCATTGTCACAGATCCAAGTGCCACTTTAAGGATTCCTTCATTTTATCGTTATCCATGTTATAGACAAATTAATATGGAGGTTGTCAAATTAGATAGATATTTTAGAGTTAAATATTCTAGTGTATTAGCAGATGAGCAGGGGAGAGAGTTCAGACTTTATGGGGCAAATTCTATGTGGAGTTAAAAAGGGATATCAATGATTTCGTTAGAGGAATTCTTATTGATTCCATTGGTGAAGTGTTAAGAAAGATTATAAATGAAACTAAAGGCCCACATTTTATTATAAATGGATTTAACAAGACCATGCCTCTTGTCCACTATTTAGGGGTTGAACCTTATTCAACTCTACCTTCAAAGGGTGAACATTTACAACATTATATTGCAGTAGAAAGTGTTGGAGCAATGCTACGAACAGTTGAAGCCATCCTGACTCTATGTTGAAAGAGTTATCAGGAACCCAATTATGAATGTATCAAGAACGATCTTACAATATCTAAGGATGTTCTCGGTGAAGGACAACATGGAGTTGTGAAAAAGTGTATCTGCAAAAAAACAGGACGAGAGTATGCTTGCAAAATTATATGCAACAAGGAAGCTGCACAATGTGAGATAGCGTTTCTCCTTCGTCTATCAGGCCATCCATGAATCCTCCAGATCGTATATATATATGAAGATGAATATTTTATTTACATGATTATGGATCTTTGTAATGGCGGAGAATTGCATAGAGTGATCGGGCAAAAGGGTTTGCGTTGTGAGAAAGAAGCCACCAAAATAATCAAATCTCTAGTAGAGGCCCTCAATTCGCAGTTTGATCACATCGATGAATATAAAGAAGGGTAGATGATCTGTAAGGATCGCGTTGGTAGTCTCTATTATGCGGCACTAGAAAAGTTGAATGACAATTATTCCAAGGAGTCAGATATATGGAGGGCGGGAGTGGTGCTATATTTTATTATATGCAAACAATGTTCATTCGACCAAGATAGTGACTATCTTGTGTGTAGAAAAATACAAAGAGTATCACCAAATGTTACGTCCAGTATATGGAAGAATGTTTTCCAGCTCTGCCAAGGAAATTGTTTTGGGGATGCTGGAGAAAAACCCTTTCCGTCTAGATGTTACATTGATAATGCAGCAGTCAAATTCAAAGGAATCGAAAAGTCAACTAACACAAGGGCCACGACCATCTGAATCTTTATGGGCATTGTGGCGTCTCTCTATCTATATATATATATATATATATAAACTTTAACAAATTACATTTAAGTCACTTAATAAAAAACATTGTAAAGTAACTTTTAAAAAAAGTTACATTATAATAATAAAAAATTAATATATATATATATATATATATAAACTTTAACAAATTACATTTAAGCCACTTTATTAAAAAACATTGTAAAGTAACTTTAAAAAAAAGTTACATTATAATAATAAAAATATATATATATATATATATATATATAGATATATATATATATATATATATATATATATATATATATATATATAAACTTTAACCAATTACATGTAAGTCACTTTATAAAAAACATTGTAAAGTAACTTTTAAAAAAAGTTACATTATAATAATAAAAAATTAAAAGTTACTTCTTAAAAAAATTTAATCAATTTATATATAATAAAATAATACAATATTTAATTAAAAAAAAAAGGATAAACCATACTATTGGGGAATTACACATGCTGAAATGACGTGAGAAAGGGAAGAAATTATCAACGAATTAAGCTTTGAGGATGAAGCCTTTTGAAGGGGGCGACAATATTATGAATATAATTCATATAAAATAAAATAAATAATAAATAATCAAAGTAGTGATTATTATAATAATCATTAGTTTAATTAAAAAGAATGTCTAAAAAGACATTCCCAGTCATGAAGGGGAACCAGCGTAGATATATAAGTGGGCCCTCATTGTAACATTCATCATCCTTGTACATTTCATAAAAAATATTATTCAAAATACATTTGTGTATTTTACATTTAAAGTCAACAAGCTACAATTTTGTTGTTTCAACCTCCAAGTTTGGTAGAATTTCTTTTTTCAAATTGAATACATTGTCCCTACTAGCTTAATGATGCTTCACTCATAAATTCCATGACCTTCAACACAACCATTTATGCAGTGGTTCAAGAATCCATCTAGTTCCTCCATGGCATTCTAGTCCCCTACTCTCATGGTTCCTTCATCAATGGTGTCACTTCCATGGATATAATCCTTGACAACTATATGAGGGAGTGTATCGATTCTATATGCTATGTGGAAGGAGCGGTGAAATTGAGTCATGAAAATGTCAGGATCTATCAAGCATGTGTATGTCTAGCCGAGTTGTGGATAGAGAAAAGGCACGCACAAATTGAGAACCCACCAAAAGAGATAGATATGCCCTTACACCCCATACTAGAGGGAAGAATCAACTCTCACCAAAGCCTTGTAGTCATCTTTTAGCTATGAATCTGGAATATCAACCCAATGACTATTGAGTTAAAGAGTAGGAATACGAACATGGGAGTTTATTACAACTGAAATTTTTAGGAGGAGGATGGTGATTCAGGCCAAGCAACTCTGTAGGTGCTAACAATGAGATATTTTGTTTGGGGCCATGCCATGAATGATTTTGTTGATCAAACATATTACTAAAAATGTACCTCCTTCAATCAATAACTTAGATAAGTTCCCTTTGATTACTTATTAAAGGTCAAATTGAAGAGCATAGAGCTTAGCTACATTGTTACTATTAAACCCCATAGTGACAACATAGATATGAAGGATGGTACCTTCATCATCTCTGAAAACTCCTCTATATCATGCACTAACCAAATCACTTTTAGATAGATCATCAACATTAAGTTTGGGGAAACCTAGAAGAGGATAACATCAATAATTAGGAGAGGGAAGAAGAGGATTGATGGGTTGACTAAGGGGAGCAAAAAGATAGGGAGAGAATTGTAGGAGCTTAACAATGGATTATTTGAAGGCCATAAATTTCTAGTCCCTTGTTGTCCAAGGATTAAGGAGAATTGTTTCTCAAATGCAAAGTAGGATTGGTTTCCAAACTTAACAATAGAAGAACTCTAGTTCTGAAAGACATAGTCGTTACATTCCATCCAGACTTCCCATAGGAGGAAAGTCGGGAGGAGGCTCCAAGCTCTAGTTAAAATGGGAATAAGAAATGTAGCATATCTCCACTTTGACACAATGTTCAAGATATCACTTTTATCTTGGTCAATATATTTGAAGAGGAAACAAAGCTACCAACTTAACAAGAACTGTGACCTCAAAATGACAACTATAGCCCTAAAAGCTCATATTTTTGTGTAAAAAACATGAAAAAATACACCAACATGCAAAATAGATGGTGCAACATCACCTATTTTCATTTCATTGTTAAAATTTCGACAATTTTCAACCATGGCATAAAAAACCAAATATCATGGCTAAGAAGGACATGAAAAAACACCCCAAAATGTAAATGTGGCGATGCAACATCACGCCTTGTTTTAAGGTGAAAATTCAAACATTTTTCAACGATGACATTAATGACCAAATATCATGACTATGAAAAGTTCTAAAAATCAATACCTAAATTAGAGAGTGGTTTATACCAAGATCAATTTTTTTAGGGTTAAAATTATAGCTTATTTGAAATTTTATTGTAAGGCAACTTAACCCCTTTCAATGGGGCATTAAAATTACACTATTTTTTTAACTATGGTTTATAAAATCATCACTAATGTACATAAAATCATAAAAAACACTCTTATAAAAATATTTTTGTCTAACTAATAGACGAAATGATCCTTTTCCAAGCACTTGTTCTAGTCAATTTTGCCCCAAATCTAGTTGAGATTTTTAAGAATCATAAGTTTAATATGTTTAATCTACAATGTTTGACATACAAAACCATTTATACATTTTGAGGTGATAAATCCATTTATACATTCAAAAGTGTATTTTAAACAATAATAAATCACAATCTTGCTCAAATTTTTATTGCCATATTCCGGTAAAAAAATCCATTTCATTTATTAGTTAGATTGTGCCTTAAAAAACAACTTGACACAAATTCTTTAATTAAAAATAAATAAATAAATAAAACTTGGTCGTTAGGAAAACCTGACCATATCCCAAAATTCACCCTCTTGTTGCGGCCTCAAAGTTCTGTTTCCAAAACATGGGGGATAACCACCCGGTCTGGACCTTAAGATAGCTCATTTTCCGTTTAAAGTGGTGGCTCCGACTGGGGATAATGGGACCAGTTTCCCAGTGTGGGTTTTAAGATGAGAGTGGGTGGTTTATGAGTGCCTTGCAATAGAATAATGATAATCTAAGCGATCTATTCTACAATGCAATTCCTCTAACTAACTTATTCTAATATAAACCCGAGTGTTCTTGTGTGATATGCAATCTACAAGGATATCTATTTAGCATGTGATAATAAAGATTGAACACAACTAAATAGAGATGATAACGTAAAAGATAATTCCTTTGACTATAATGTTAATTAAAGGAATTTATAAAATATATCGCATATATGATGAGTTATATATGAAAATCACAACTTCAGCTAGGCATCATACAAAAGTGCAATTAACGCTTAATATAAATAATAAATCTCACATATAATCCATGAAAGTAAAGTTTTGCCACTAATGAAATGTAAACAGAATCAATCATACATGATAATAGTACCATATGTGTGAAGTCCTGCTCATTTGACAAATGACATAGACCAACTTCTTTCTTCAAATCAAATTGTCTCCCAAGAATACAAAAGTGCATCAACAAAGGAAAGTAGTCTGATATCTAAAAGAAACGATCATGTTCCATCATTTCACCAAAGCATTCACAAACTTACAATAGTGCATTCTTTGCAAATGTTTTTGATAAAATTATGGACCCTTCTCTAAATGCATGAGAAGGGTATAAATACTACTCTAACTAAAAGTGAAAAAATAGATTATACAAAATTTGAGGAGATTTCTAACAACCTTCCTCCTAACTAGGTAACTAACTCCAAAAATAAACAGAGGCTAAATAAGTGAAACTAAGAGGTGACTTGTTGTCTACCAACTTGTTCTTTAAGTCGCAAATGTCAGTCTTCGGTTGAATTTGAGGAGGTGGTCTGAAATGAGTCCTGCGCTGTCCGGAGAAGATCACATCAGTGAGCGGTGGCAACATCCTTTGAGTCGTGTGAAGGGATCAATTGAATGTCATAATCTAGCTATGTGGCTTAACCAGATACTGCCAATACGACTCCCAGTTGGTCGTAGTCAGTTTCGCAATTGCCTCTCTCTGAATCCCCGCCTTCTCTTTCCAGTCTTTATACAGAGCAGTTAAATCAGGCATTTCTTTTGTATTTCCTTCCTTGATGAGATTGGTGGTGAACAAGATGTGGTTCACTGCTTTGACGATGTTCTTTGATACTCCCACTGCCCTTGCGACTGCTAGTTCAGCCTGTTTGATTCTGGCATCCCAATCTGTAAAGAGAATGTCTTTATGAGTTTCTTCAATCTCAGTAGATTGGCCTTCTTTCCATATTCTGTTTCTTACCACTCAATGAACTCAAAGATTCTGGTGTTTAAATCATTAAACTCTGTTCTCTGGTCGATTGCCTTGTCTATCAGCTGGTCACTAGTAGTCAGATAGGGAGTAATATGCGACATCTTTTGGCAGAAATACTCTTGTTGTCTCACCAAAAGGGAATTTAATTCCAAGGCCTCTTTGATGAACTCCTCAGTAGTGGGAACGTCCTTGTATCTTTCCATGGATTGCTGTATTTCTTAGAGTTACATGTTTTTGGCTGATATATCAGCCTCATGGATAATTTTCAAAACCTCCATGTCTTGCTGCAATTGCTTTAGTTGCTCCACCACCTGCCTATTTGTGCTTGCTTTCTCTGCCTCGAGCTCTTGTTTGAGCTGTGCAATTCTCTCCTCTTTCTCCCTTAGCAGAGTAGAGACCTCAGTAGCCTTGTCCATAGTGGCCAATGCGTATGCTCCTATGAACTGTGATAGTCTAGTCAAGTTCTCGGCTGGACTGAAAGGAATGTCCTTCCAAACCACGTCCATGGGCTCATTTCCAGGTGGGAATTCAAGTGCATCTACCCTTCTCCTTTTCCTTTGCCTTCTAACTACAACCTTGTGGAGAGGGCTATAGAACACATCAAGTGGAGGTATTTCAGTCACTCTGAGAACAATCTCTGATGTGGGTAGAGCAGGGATAATTTTAGTATGTTGGGACATTGTTGCTTGTTCCTCCATAGGTGTAGATTGTTTATTGGCGGACTTGGGCTCTGTATCCTTTTGAACATGCAGAGGAGTTTTGAACTCCTCTGTTTCTTGGAAATTTGAGGCTTTGGGAGTGCCTTGAAATTTCTGATTAAACTAATCCCACTCCTGCTCCAAACTACCGCCTTTAGTCTCTGAACTGATTTCTGTAGCCGAGGTGATCATCACTTGCTTCTCAACCGAATTTCTGTTGGACTCAACTGTGTTGTTAGCATCTTGGGACTTCCTTATGTCTGGTGTCTTCTCAGTGTTTACCTGAGAGTCTATTTGAGAGCTAGGGCCTCCACTATCAATAGTGACGCTTGGAGTAGTCTTATCCTCGGGTTTTAATAGATGCATTGGGATCACCCGGAGCCTCTCATCTCTGAATTCCTGAAATCTTTGAAAATCTTCAGGTTTCAGATTTTCTTTTGCCCATTCAAACGCTTGTTCGAAGGATACGGCTGACTGTAACAAATCCTCAAAATGATTATCATCATGATTGTATGGTTTGAGTTTAACTCTAGTAGTGACATTGTATGCCACTTTGTTTGGATCAAACTGCCGCTTGGGCAATTTATGAAGCTTGAGGGCTTCCATATGTGTTGATTCCTTAGCGGCACGAACAAGATTTGCTAAAGCAAAAGAACCGTGTTTGACAAGGAAAATGGGCCATAATGACTTCTTGTCGTCTTTTAGAACTTTAGTCAGGCCCTTTCCCACAGTTTGGTAGGCAATCTCTCTTGCTAATAACTTATCAGAAACATATAGAGGAAGGACATGTGGATCAGTTGTGCTACCAAAAACCCTAATATAGGTGAACCACTCTTCAATAAAATACTTGCCAACAGTAAGCAGGTCTGCTGCAGCTTCTTGGGAGAACCTAGGGGCTTTTTTATTGAAAATCATTTGATGTAGGGGAAACACAACAACATGGAATATCTTATAGAAGTGAGGTATGTAATGTGACTCCCATATTTGTTTATGACTGAGATGGATTGGGTAAGGATCTTGTAAGGTCCATTTCCAACCCATGGTTGGAAATGTTGTGCAAAAATAGATAGCATCCATAATGTAGGCACTAAAATAGAAGGGAGGGAGGTTATTTGAGAAGGAAGCTTTCTTCTGTCGATATTTGATAATGGTGGTGGCTAGGTTGTCAAATAGGATGGAATTCCAATTCATGATATGGGAATTAACACAAGCATCAATCAGAGGAATCCATTCAATTGAAAACTTAGTATTATTTGGTAGCCCATACAATCTACATAACATGGATGCTGCATAGTTGTAGGGGTTCACCAAAGATGCTATATCATACATACCCGATTTGTCATACTTCAATTTGTTGTCCAACACCCTCTAACCCTGAATTAGCTTAAAGGGGTCTGGTTGCGAAGTTAGCCACAAATGTATTGTCGTAGATATCCTGGGGATCAAGTATGTGGTACATCTTCTTTAGATCCTCTGCTCTGAATGACCCAATGAGCTCCATCTTTGAATTCTTGAACTGCTTATCTTCAATTATAAGGTTTTCAATCACCCACCTGATCATATCTGTATAGGGGAGGATTTTAGCCCTTGCTCCTATCCTATGAAGGAATGAACAGGAAGCATCTCTACATTGGAGTTCTGAAGGCCTTTTGGAATCAGTTATTGCTCTCATAACAGTGATTTTAGGACGCTCGTCCTCCAACCTATTGTAAATTACTTCCCAAGCTGTTGCACCTCCAGCAGCATCAAAAACTGTATCAGCAAAGATAGGATCCATCTTTGTAAACTTAGCTTCAACAATGATCTGTTTGCTCTGTTTCTGCATCACCTTTCTAAGGGACATGTCTTTTGTCGCTTTCTTGAGATAGACAAGATATATCAATGCAGACGATATCTAGCAATTAAGATTGAAAACTTCTGTGAAATGACTTTGGATCGTGAGAAAGGTTTTAATGAGATACTCGATTATAACTACCCATAACCAGGAAAATGATTATCCTTCCTCGGGCCACTAAATATTTAATAACCTATCAACTTGTTTGTTTTAGCATTTAAAACGTAATTATTCCACACGTTTTACCAGACTTAATCGTGCATCGCGGTCTTAAAAAGGATACAGTATAGCATTACTGGATATTTTAAGCGAAATGCGATTGCGAGATTGCAATATCACATTTTGCAAATCATTTGTGGTTGTTCTAATGGCATGGTCAAGTTTTTTGCGAACTATGCAAAGTGCGAAATGCGATTGTGAAATGACCAGGTGATGTTATCGCAACGGGAGACCTAATCGCATATCACACTTTTGTAACGATTTTTTAACATGGTCATGTGGAAAAGTGCAATTTGTGATTTGTGATATGGATTTCATCCTTAGTTAGTTTTGCAAGGTTTTTCTAGGAATTTTCTTAGAGTTAGGGTTTTATTATCGTAAGCCTAAAAAATTAAAATGGTCCCCATTTACAACTCTAAGCCTAACTATTGTTTTTTTATAAATGGGGGGGTTGTTTCGCCCAGGAGTTCAAAATCTATCATACAAAGACTAAAATGCGGGCCTTTTTGGCCATGGAGACAAACTAAAAAAACAAAGAAGAAGAAACTAGAGACATAGTAAGAGACTAAATAGAGGGGTTTGAATCAGTAGTTATGACATGGATGAGAGCCTTGTTGTCCCCTAGCTTAGGGAGGAATGCCAAGGTGCTGCTCAATGCCCTCTAACCATTAATCCAGGTCCTTCATATGGAGGTACAATTGTTCCATGGAGTAGAGACGATCTGCCTGATGTTCATACCTATCTAGGAGAACCCTGCCTAAGAGAAATTTTATTTTCCAATACAAATCCACCGTGTGCATGTATTGGTAAGAGCACCCATTTGTATACCTCATGTTCGACACCTCGATACCCAAAAGATGATGCCTTTAGGAGGTCCCCTCTGTCTCAATGTGGTGGGCTCATCCTTAATAGTGCATGGGGTAATATTTTTGAACTGGGCAACAATTTCCTCCAATTAGTGATAAGTATGTGTACTTCCTCTGCTAGCTCGTTCTTGGTAGTATGTCACTCCTTTACATACATGGGTGTGCTGATGAGGCATTATGGGATCACAAGAAAGGGGAAAATGCCAAAGAATTGGAAGATGGACATTAAGGGGTTAATAGAGAGTCATGCTTGTGAGAGTTAGGGGAGTAGGATGGAGCCATGAATGCAACCAGGACAAAAAGGAGATATTAATTGCTAACATAAGAGAAGGGAGGGTAGATGGAAAGGGAATGTACAAAGAGGGGGATGCACTACCAGAGAAGGAGAACCACGAGGGAGAGAGAGAAGATCCTAGAGAGGAAATGCACATAGAATTAGTTAGAGCATTTACACTAGGTGGCCATAGGGTCTGGCAGTTTGAGCATTGAGACTATGAATAGAAAAAAAATAAGGAACCAAAAAGGAAGAGGTGTGACCATGTGCAGAAAGAAGGCTCCCTGGTAAGTACAAAACAACTTCACAGTGGTGCGATGCTTTGTCCAGTGTCGGTGGGTACCATGGCCATTCATGGAATCAGTTCTGAGCATAATAAAAGAAGAGTTCCTCATCAGACTACAAGGAAAGAGTGGTGGCTCATCCTCAATAGGGCATGGGGTAATATTTTTTAACCGAGCAACAATTTCATCCAATTAGTGATAAGTGCATATACTTCCTCGAATAGCTCGTTCTTGGTAGTATGTCGCTCCCCTACATACGCGGGTGTGTTGATGAGGCATGATGGGATCACAAGAAAGGGGAAAATGCCAAAGAATTGGAATATGGACATCAAGGGGTTAATAGAGAGTCATGTTTGTGAGAGTTAGGGGAGTAGGATGGAGCCATGAATGCAACCAAGACAAAAAGGAGAGATTAACTGCTGACATAAGAGAAGGGAGGGGAGTTGGAAAGGAAATATACATAGAGGGGGATGCACTATCAGAGAAGGAGAGCCACGAGGGAGAGAGAGAGGAGCCTAGAGAGGCAATGCACATTGAATTAGCCATAGCATTTACACCAGGCAGGCATAGGGGCTGGCAATTCGAGCAATGAGACTATGAATAGAAAAATAAATAAGGAACTAGAAAGGAAGAGGTGCGGCCATGTGTAGAAAGAAGATTACCTAGTAGGTACATAACAACTTCACAGTGGTGTGATTCTTTATCCGATGTCGGGGGGTACCATGACCATTCATGGAATGAGTTTTGAGCATAAGAAAAGAAGAGTGCCCAATGAGCTTGCAAAGAAAGAGTGGTGGCTTTACGGAGTAGAGCCCTTAAGTGAACTGATAGCAATTTGCTTTAGAGTTGTGATCCAAATTAGAAATGAGAGGGCCTTCTTCATTGAGTTTTCAGAGATGAACCTGAGTTTGTAGGTCCTCGCCTAGCAAACTCTCATACAAACTGGAGAATCAAGTTGCAGTTGAGGAAGATGTGACTAGTGTGGAGTTTGAAGAGGTATTTAATGACCATGGTGACTGTTTGCAAGTTATATCACATCGTACTAAGCCAAGCCTTTAACATCCACTATAGAGGTGTGCTACCATGTCCCATGTCACTTAACTAGTTGGGACAACAACAACCCGACCCCCACCCTTTCACTTAGATAATATCCCATCTGGGAGAAGAAAAAAATATTAAAAAAATAAAAATCAATTACGATAAATTTAATAATTAATTAAAAAACAATAATTAAAAAATCTATATAAAAATAGTAATAAAACAAATAAAATTAAAATATATATATATATATAACAATAACACACATACATATTTGACAACATCATTGTACCATCTTATTTGGTGATAATAGGCAACACTTCCATGGTTGTTTATTTTTATTTTCTAAAATTTATAATATTTTTTTTTAATTTCAGTATTTATTTTTTATTTTTATTTTTTTTAATTATATTACTATTGTTAGATTTTAGGCTTTTGTGATCCATAATGTAGTAAGCATGTCTTTCATATTAATCACATCAGTATTATTTGGTCGATGCTTGAAAACAGCGAATGTGGTTCATCCTCAGGACAAAGGTCAAAGCGTCGACCAAATAATACTGATGTGATTAATCCGAAAGACATGCTTACTATATTTTACTATTTTTTAAAATTATTTTTAGATTTTTATGGTCTTAATTGTTTTATAAATTACATATTTTATTTTTGAAAAGTTTTAAGTGTTTTTTTAATTTTATTTTTAAAGATAAATCTTTATACATACTATTTTTTTAATTGTTTTTCCTCTTAATTTTTTTGAAGTGAACTTCTATTATTTTCGAAAATTGGTAGTTACATTAAAAAGTTTCATTGCCTCTAAAGTGAACAAAGTTCCTTCTTCAGATTAATTACTTCCAGAAGACTTGGAATATGAAGTTATACATCAAGGATGCAAATATTATATATTAAATATGTGAATAAGAATGATAATAAGATGAATTATAATGAGAACGAGAGTCTTCCTTATATATCAGGCAAGTGTCTCTTCATGAAGAGTCATGTCTCAATTAGACATGCCTCTTCAACCTAATTACTAGTTAACTAATCATTATTACAATTATCTTTATTATTTATATTTATATTATTTATATATATTTTATTCGTTACATTGCCTTCTTCCTCAAAAAGCTTTGTCTTCAAAGCTTGTCGACGAAAAAGGCTTGATCTCTTTTTCGGCTTCGAAAGTCTTTCCGTCTCGAAATAGCCATTCTCGTCGATACAAGTTGATATGATCTTCTTAGTGACAAACAAAATTGTCGCACTGAGAAGGGATCAAATCATCCCAAATTAATCTTCTGTATAGCATTCTGATCACTAAAATTTTGTAACGACTTGTCAGCATAAGATGGAATTGATGTTACGTCATTATTCTCTGAAACATTAATTTGTTGTCTATGGTTTGAATGGTCTTGATACACAGCTTGGTTGATTTGTCTATTCTCATGATTCGGATGCCGATATAAAGTTTTTAGATTTTCTTCCGGGGAAGATGTTGTTGAATTGGTTATGGAACATTCACTTCGGATGTCCATTGTCTGAACTGCAACATCTACATGTGTCGTTTCTTTAACTGACTTGTCTTCTTGAGTTGTCATATTTACTGGATCGGTATTCATTCCCTTATTTTCAACTTGGACTGTTGTGACTGGAGATTTCGATACTTCTTCTTTAGTGACTTGTTCCAACTTATCTTTTAATGCTTTCTTATCCTCCTTAAGTTTCTTAGTTTGATTGAGTAGACTTTGATT
The DNA here is from genome assembly GCA_031772625.1 of Pinus tabuliformis. Classification (NCBI taxonomy): domain Eukaryota; kingdom Viridiplantae; phylum Streptophyta; class Pinopsida; order Pinales; family Pinaceae; genus Pinus; species Pinus tabuliformis. The sequence goes on along the minus strand of CM062815.1, from coordinate 954,132,785 downwards.
ATGGTTTCTCAGACATAAAAGTTCTTTGGTTTTTGATTCATCATCCTTATTTTCAGTGTTTTGAATTTTAAGTTTTTCATCTTTTAGATCTTTGATTTGTTCTAATAAATTTTTATTAAGGTTCTTTAAACGTAAATTTTCCTCTTCTTGTTCTGATAAATGCTGCTTGAGTTCTTTCTTTGAGACTATAGTCTTCTTCACTTGTGCCAATAATTTTTCGACGTGGTCCTTGAGACGAGAAATTTCTTCGTCCTTTTCCATTATTTCTTTGTACTGTGTATCCACAAGATTTTTATGTTCGCGTTCTAACACTTCCTTGCTTTGTTGAATTTTGGCTATTTTGTCATTCTCTTGATCTTTTAGTTGCACTTCCTTGGTACACTTGATAACATCATTTTGTGGAAGTGATGATGGATGTAGAGAATGAAAAAAGGAATCCATTCTCTTTCTCTCCCCACCCTGTCGCTCAATTATTGTAATTAATTGTTCTATATCTCTTGCGATTGATTGTTTTTGTTCCTTATTCAGTGATTCCATATTTTTTCTTTTTCTTCACTTCTTTTAACTTTGTATGGAATTATTTTTTTTTGGTCTTATTTTATCTCCCTTTTTTTGTATATATATTTCCAATATTCTCTCTTAATGTGGATTGTTAAAAACTTGAACATCTTTTAAAAAAAAATTCTCCTTTATAATGTTGCCTTCTATATATGTATGTATTTTTTTATATTACGACACTTTTTCAAAATAACTTTATTATCTTATAATAATAATAGTTTCACTTCTTTTTTTAAAACAATAAATTGGTCCCTTTTTTTATAGACTTAATTACTCCCTTGATAACTTTTAATGTCACCCCGCTTAATATAAAAGTCACACTTAATATAAAATTTTATGATGTCACCACACTTAATAAATATAAAGGTCACGTCTTTTCATATGACACGGTCATGATGTTCACAATACTTTTTAAGTAAAAAGTAATATTTACCTTTCACGTAAGAGCTTTTGTATCCCTGTTTTTTCTTTAACTTTTAAAATACCATGGGCTATTACCATGGGTTGTTTTTAAAACCTTCTGTAAAAAGTAATATTTACCTTTCACGTAAGAGCTTTTGTATCCCTGTTTTTTCTTTAACTTTAAAATACCATGGGCTATTACCATGGGTTTTTTTTAAAACCTTCTGTAAAAATTAATATTTACCTTTCATGTAAGAGCTTTTGTATCCCTGTTTTTCTTTAACTTTTAAAATACCATGGGCGATTACCATGGGTTGTTTTTAAAACCACGGGTTTCTCCACCTAAAAAGTTTTAAATATACTTGGTATGAGATTTTGTATCCGTTTTGTTTTTTCTTTTACTTCTTTTTTCTTCTTCTTCTTCTTCTTCTTCTTTTTTATTTTATTTACTTATATTATTATTATTATTATTATTATTATTATTATTATTATTATTTTATTTTTTTTTGGCCAAAGGCCTAGAAAAACGGAGAAAAGGAGAAACTCCCAAATTCTGAGCAAAATGCTTCAATTGTACAGCAACAAGGTTGACGAATTTCAATAGCCAAGGACATGGATCTGAGAACGAGTTTTGTCCACCGGTTAAGCAACCTAGAGGACCGAACTGCTCTGATACCAAATGAAGCGAACAAAGTTCCTTCTTCAGATTAATTACTTCCAGAAGACTTGGAATATGAAGTTATACATCAAGGATGCAAATATTATATATTAAATATGTGAATAAGAATGATAATAAGATGAATTATAATGAGAACGAGAGGCTTGCTTATATATCAGGCAAGTGTCTCTTCATGAAGAGTCATGTCTCATTTAGACATGCCTCTTCAACCTAATTACTAGTTAACTAATCATTATTACAATTATCTTTATTATTTATATTTATATTTATATGATTTATATATATTTATTCATTACATTTCCTTCTTCCTCAAAAAGATTTGTCTTCAAATCTTTTCGATGAAAAAGGCTTGATCTCTTTTTCGGCTTTGAAAGTCTTTCTGTCTCGGAATAGTCATCCTCGTCGATACAAGTTGATATGAGCTTCTTAGTGACAAACAAAATTGTCACACTGAGAAGGGATCAGAATTCCAAACAAACCCATAGCCAAACTTGCAGAATTAACCCAAATTGCTCGAGTCAATACCCGGAGTGCCAAATTCCCCCCGACATAAAGGAAAGCAAAAATGTGAGAGGAGGAGAAAATATAACCTTTCCTGATGGAAACAAAGTCCAAAATGACCATGATGTTGGGACAGAGCTTACTACCCCTTATCACCCTGCTCCATAGAAAGCACACAAACTCACCTTATTTACTTGTGATGGCTGACAGTTGTACAAGGAGGAGAGGCCTAGGATTTCCTACTAGCAAAACTCACCCACACAAGCCCATCTCCTTCTAGGATGGCCAAAATCCCTCCATCCCACAAGAAAACCAAAATGCAACCAAAAGAAGAGGTGAAATATTGAAGGTGCAATGTGAAAACCACAGAGACGAAGCAAAGAACACATAACTTATGACCCGTCATCCCTCTACTCCAGTCCTCTCCCACACCTTTTCCTTGCATTCTACAATTCCTAACACACGTGTGCGAGGGAAATAGGCTAAAGCTAAAATCAAAGAACAAGAATGAACAAGGATAATCCTCTACTTAATTTTTCCTTTGGGGAATCAATGCAAATTGTCAAAAGCCCACAACTTTCCTCCCCACTTCTCCTACCATAGATTTAACATAGCGATTTCCATTATGCCAACCTTTGACCCTAAATGAATGCACCTTCTTAGCACTCCATCCACAGTTTGTGACCTCCACTCCACCCTCCTTTCCATTAATACACAGATCATGTACATAAGATATTATTCTCCACTATTTGTGGGTGCCACATCCCCCAACATGTTTTTCCATGTGGGGTGGCGACGTCCTCGCCCCCTTACCATCATGTTAATCACCCCATTTGGGGTTATGTAATCCTCATGAACTAAATTCCAGCAAGTCATTTTTAGAGGTGAATCTAGAAGAACATCCCACTTTGAGGTTATTTGATCAAAGGTTTCGAGACATCCATAGTTTTCCAAGAAATCAACTATTTTGTCACATGTTCTTCTAACATGGCCAAAAACTAGAGCTTGAATCTCATAGATAAAGGAGGAGACCTGTTCTAGGAGGGATTCCAATCTCCAACTTTATGACACCTTATGAATATGATATCCATTCTAGAGCTTCCTAACTATGTTAACTATAATTTGAGAATCTCCTTCCACCACAATTTTAGAGAATCTTTGTGTCTAAGCATATTCTAGCCCCATACAAAGGCCCATTAACTTTGTGACATTGTTATTATTCGCTCCAATTGTTCCAAAATATATGTGCACAGGCCTACCTCTACTATATTGTATTATCCCTTTGTATCTTGTAGGCTTCGAGTTTCCTTTTACTGCACCATCAAAGTTAAGTTTAAAGAACTTAGGGGTAGGAGCCTGCCAGTTAGCTGGGCTTGAAGCCTAACTTGATGGGGGCAGAGAGGGATGGATCCCCTTAGAAGGTGAGGGGAACAATTCCTTTAAAATCCTTTCAGATTGAACTATCGCTTACCAGTCTTGATCACACCACACCATAGCCAATATTGATTCTTTAATTTTCTTAACTACCACATTCCAGATGGAGTCGAGGGGGCTCAACTTTCCTTTAAATTTTTTTTTTTTTTCATTTCTTCCATATCCCCCACAATATGAATTGAGGTGTTGAGATCCAAATCTGACTACGGATTGGATTGGAGAAGGCCTAAGATCTCATCTAATAATGGTATTAGATATACTCATTGGATCTTTATCATACTGTAATAGATGGTATGCTAGTTTATTCCATAACCCCACAGAGAAATTGTAACAATTAAACACATTCTCTAGATCTTCTGAATGTAAAAGGCACAAAGGGCACCTCAAGGGAACTTGGTAATTCCTCTTTTGATGATTCTCCCACATCAGTGGTTTATTTTGAAGGAGAAGCTAGATGAAAATCCATATTTGTGGCCATACCTTTTACTTCCATATTTTAAACTAGACCTCCTCCTTTTGAATATCCTGAAATCTCGCCTCTAGTTGATATGATTCCCTTACAAATAAGGTGCCTCTTGACTGATACTCCAACCGAAGTTTGTCCTCCATGTTTGATAGAAGAATATTATGCTTCTATACTTGGCTCCAAAATTTTTGCCACACCCTCCCCTCCGACATGGGATACCAATTATTTGGTGCAATCCATTGCCACCACTTCTTTCTTAGGTTTGCTTCCCTCCAATAATCCATTGTCACTACTCTTCCTTGGGCTATGATTTGTTGTTTTAACTGCTCTTGATCTTCTTTCTCTCCCAATTTTAGAAGTTGTTGCCATGCATCATCCCAGAAAAATGTCATATGTCCATTCTTAATCGTAATTCTAGATCAATTCCATGAATTTTCTTGCTAGATTCTAGATTGATGATCCTAGGGTAGTGTTATTCATCCTAATTAAGTTTTGTTTGGGAGTGTGTGGGGCATACTTATTTTTCTAAATCCTTTTCCATAGGTCCTAGCCACACTGTAACCACCTCCACCCAATCTTCGCATCCAAAATTGTTGCTAGAATAAACAGATCCCTTAGCCTTAATTTGCCTTTGAGTTTTAGTTTTCATAGGTTGTCCTGGGCTACTAACAACCACTTTCATTCTAATCCAACTCCTCCCCATAAGAAAATCCTTTGTAACCTTCTTATTTCTTACAAGCTATAAACTGGATCCATCGTAGCTGAGCATAGATTCATTGGAAGGCACTTGAGAACCGCTTTCAATAGAAAGAGTCTCCCGACCATATTCAAGGCATGAAACATCCAACTAGCCAATCTATTTTGAACTTTAGTGATGATCTCTTCCCATAGACTCCATTTAAGAGAGCTCTTTTCCAAGGGGGATCCTAAGTATTTTGATGAGAGTTTACTAATTTGAATCCCAAAGACATGTACCATATGACTTTAGATAGTCAAAGGTGTATTAAAGAAAAATACTTGTGATTTGTTTTTATTAATCTCCATACATGAAGTCATATCAAACCTCTCTTTTAATTTTGTTGAAATATCATGCCTCCTACATCACGGGTTTACCCATGCCAATAGTATCATCCACAAATTGTTAGTGAGTCAAAGGTAGTTCTTCTCCAAACAATCGCAAGCCATAGAGTTGATTATATGCTACTATTGACTTAAATAACCTTCCCAAACCCTCAACAACCATTATAAATAGAATTGGAGACAGGGGGTTCCCTTTTCCTCTTAATTAAAAAAAATAGTGATTTCCAGTTCTTTTAGACTAAAAAGGTGATTTATTTTATTGATTTATTTTTTAATTGAACTTTTCCCCTTAAAAATAAAAAATTACTTACAATTTTTCCTCCAATTTTCGTTTAATGTAAATTATTAAAAAGAATCAATTACTAAATAAACAAAAAATATGTAATGTCACTTTTAGATTTATAATCGACTTTTTTTTTTTTCAATAGTACCAATGGCCAAGGTAATAATGTCAATTAATTGGTAATTTTACCCAAAAAATAAAATAAAAATTATACAAATTTGAAAAAAACTTTAAAAAAAAAGGAGAGAGAAAAAAAGTTTTAAAAAGAAAAAATAAACAAATGTAGACAAGCTTCAAGTGTTGATTTTTAGGGATTTTCATAGTCATGACATTTGATCTCTAATACTATGGTTGAAAACTATTTGAATATTAACCTTCAAAAAAACAGGTGATGTTGCATCACCCCTTTTGCATTTCAATGTGTTATTCATGTTTTTCATAGCAATGATATTTGGTCTTTAATGCCATGATGGAAAACTATTTGAATTTTAACCTTAAAAATTTGGGTGATACTGTGTTACAACTTTTGCATTTCGACATGTGTTTTCATGTTTTTTATATTCTTGATATTTGGTTTTTAATGCTATGATTGAAAACGTTGGAATTTTAACCTTGAAATGGAAAAATGGTGATGCTACATCACCACTTTTCAAAAAGAGCATAAAGATTAGTTCTAAATGCGATGATTAAAAAAGAACTCGGTCAAGTTTTTGTTAAATTGGTAACTTTGTTAAGTGAGTAGCTTGAGTCCATAGGGGATTAGAGCAGGCATGCACATTAAAGAGATGTTCAACATCTTTGGAATTAAGGTGACACATGACAAAAGGGTGGACCTTCAAAATCTCACTTGATTAGCTTGTCCCAAGTTAGAGTTTTCCTTCTAGCCAAAAGCCAAAGAAAATGAGAGACCTTAGACCATGATTTTGCTTCCAAATATTTTTTCAAATTCCCTGTTTAGGAATATGTGCATGACCTAATTCTAAATCATAAGCTTCTTTCACTGTGAATGTGCCCTTAGGGTGATATCCCCCTTTGATTTTATCTCGGTCTTCTGATTTCATGTTGTTTTTCTCCTACCAAGGTTCCAAAAATATTGGTCAATGAATAATGTCAAGCATAGGTAGCCAAGCTTCTTTCAATAACCAATTCCATCATTGAGTTTCTTGAGATGTCCCTAGCGAGTAACCAAATATAATTTGGAAATTCATCAATAAAATAATGTCCCTAAGTTCCTGGAGGGATTCTTGAGCACTCAATTTAGGGAATTGATGCCAAGAGTCATCCTAGAAGAGTGCATCCTCTTTGTTTCTTACCTCCCAAAAATAATGCTTGTGGATGCATGATTAATACTCTTGGCAAGATTCCATATCGAGGAGCTTGGATTGGAATGTTGCATTCTAACCTACTAGAAAGGGGGGAGGGGGCATGTCCTCCTTAAAGCTTAGGTAAACAAAGATTGTTGTGTGGGAATGAGGACCATTTTCTTTCCCTCGAAACACCATCCCATAAAAAGGAACACTGGAGAATATGAATAGTCTCAATATTTCTTTTAGTGGCCTCAAGAGAAGAGAAAAGATAGATGGAAAGAGCTTGGAGGGCCAATTTTAGAAGCACTAGCTAGCTCGTGATGTTAAGAGGACAAAACATTCAACTATTAAGCTTGTTTGTCATCTTTTGAAGCAACATTGACTAGGGTTTTGTTTTGAGGGAGTTGTCTCCCAAGGGAGCCCCAAGACATTTAGTAGGCAAGGAACAACACTTATAGCCAAGAAGATGAGATATATGACCTTGGACCGCCAGAGGGGTGTTAAAGAAGAAAAATGTTATGCAACTAGCTCACAAAATAGAAGAAGAGATAGATCAATGACTTCAAAATAAGCCTCTTCGAGGGGGCAACATCCTTTACATTACACGCATGAATAATTCTTGGATGATACAAATGACAAAACATCCTTTCTATATGTAGGAGTCTAAGGGGTCACAATATAGTCATAGCTAACATAACAATAATAATGTAAGGGCACAATAATAACAATAGTGGGCTTCTATGGAACACAATAATAACAATATGGGGACAAAATTGGCACAACAATAACAATAAAGGGCTACAATGACAATAATAATGGGGGAATACACTAGTATTATAAAGACCTAACATGCCCCTCTCCTTCAAAAAAGTGTTGTCCTCAACGCTTGATCCAAAATGGATCTTGGATAGACTCCTAAGTCTAGTATTCCTCACTGAGGAAAATGAAAGTCCAAGGAAGTTCCTAGAAATAGCCCCATTGTAGAGATCGTCTCATCCTGAACCTGTTGCAACTCAAATGGGCAAAAATGGACTTAGGATGCAGAAGTTATTGCAGAAAGAAGATGCCTTTATTCCTTAGAAAAAGAGGCAAAACCCTTTAAAAATGGCCTAAAAGGCTTTATAAAGAAAATCGCATCGGAGGAGGGCCAAAGGCCGATTTAAGCGGAAAAGGGGAAGCACCCCCGATCATCGCTCCCCAACATATCGGATCGGAGGTGGGCACATGCATATAACATAAAGCAAGACCCAAGCCGATGTGATATCACGATCGCCGATATCGGCGGATCGCAATCGGCGACGACATAAGGCAAAGGATGGACCCCCGCGCCAAGCGATATTGTGATCGTCGATATCGGTGAATTGTAATCGATGTTAGCATCAGCCATGCCATATGCATAGAATCCCGGGTCCATGCGATACACGATTGCGATATCAAAAAATCACATCGGAACAACACCATGGAGCAGGGACCAATACCTAGCTGACTTGCGATATATATCCGGACCCAATGGGGTTATGAATGCCGCTTCATAAATGTTTCAAGTCTACCATAAAGGCCGTTTTGTGATATTTTCAGTGTTAAATGTATTTTTTTAATACAAAGGAAACAAGCGGGATTTCTGGCGGCCGTAGGTGGTAAGTGGTTTCAGCCGGGCTCCGCCCGAGCCCATACATTGGCTACCACGTGGCCAGGCCCTAGAGAGATAAAACCACCCTTTTCAGGCTGTTAACCCCTGTACGAGTGAGCTACTCGAAATGAACCTCAGCTGTTGGATCCAGATCTCCCAGATCAACGGTGGGGATGCGATAAGCGACATAAAGGCAGACCCGATAGGAGTTATAAAGAAGATTAAAGGAATTTTCAAGTCAAATAAAAGGCGTTTATGCTAATTTTTCAGCGTTTCCAGTGTATTGCTCTGTGTAAACATAGAAATGATATCTTTGGGATTTCAACGCGCTAGTGGCCTTTTTCGTTGCAAAACAGGTGGCCACCATACCTTGGGATGTTAGTAATGATTGTTAAACACTCTAGAAGGAAGATGAAGGGACAGTGATCGGGAGCCAGAGAACCTGAGAGCTGAAACAAACAGACAAGCACCGATAGGCTTAAAATTCGTTCCATGATAGAGATAGAGGAGTTGCTGAGTCTGAGAGCACGATTGAGAGGCATAAGCAGGCAGCACAGCGAGCTGAAGGGGTGAGAAAGCCTGAGAGTGCGATTGACAAGCAACAAAGCTACAGAAAGGTCGCTGGAAGGTTGTCGAGGATCGCTTGGAGGTCAAGCGGATCACAGAGGCACGCAAAGGCCGAGAGAGAGAGAGAGAGAGCTCAAGATAGCCAGAGCTGAAGAGCCAGAGCAAGAAGGCTGAGAGCTTCATAGCTGGGGACCGAATGGCATTCTAAACCCATTGTTTCTGTGTAAACCATGGAGTTGAGCCAGAGAGCTTGTAAAAAGATTGCTGCCATAATCCTAGAGAGCCTAGTCGAGTTGACTAGAGCTCAAGGAGATGTAGCCCAAGAGTTTTGGGTGAACTCCATATTAAATTGTTGTTCTGTGTGTTTTGTTTTATTGCTGCATTGTTTACTGTTATATATATATATATAGATATATATTGTATCAACATAAACAACATAATATTAAAAGCACACAAACAGTTCTAAAATATACATAAGCATACACCTTGTTTTCAAGCACATATTTAATTCCGCATTGGTTAATCATAAAGACTTGGGAATATTTAAGCTTTGGAAGTGGGAGAGGTTCTTGTAAGTTAGACAAGAAGCCTAAGTGCCCCATTTTCAGATCAGGTGGTATCATAGCCTAATTTTGGTTAACCCCAGCTTCAAAGAAGGTTATATCATAATGCTTGATTGACAGGGCAAAGATTGCTTGTTTGAAAGGTGTTTGAATAGCAAGAGGCTGATTGTATGCTTGTTTTGCAGATTGATTATTGTTTGAGTTTGCAGAGGTGAAAGGAAAGTTATTGATAGCTCAGTCTAGGAAGGACAAATAGGAAGAAGGGTTGAAGGAATTCTTCTATCCCAAAGGACCTCAAGGCAGTCCTTAAAGCACAAGACGTTTGTTGCAAAAGGTTGCTGAAATAAGCTCTTTATTAATCTTGTTTGAAGTTCTTTGTTCATTGGCATAATGACAACTTCTACAAGTGTATCCTCAAATTCCTCTTGCATCACAAGACTCTTTGATGATTACATAAAGAAAGAATTGTTCATTATGATGGGCAAGGTGAAAGAAATGTATGAGGATGGAAGAAAGAGCAGCATACTTAGAGAGCAGCTAAATTCCATGAAGGAAGAGAAGCAGTTGCTTTCTGATAGACTACAAGAAATGGAAAGGCAACTTCATATTGCAAATATGAACTTGAATAGGATGCATGAGTTGGAGTCACAACTCTTTGTTTCCCAAGAAGCCTTAGTCAAGTATCAGCTTAAAGAAGAGGTAAACCATTCCAATTTGTCTTCAAATTCCTCTAAGAATGCTTATATTGTTTCTTTTGAAAAACATACTAGAGGCATAGGTTCCAAGCTAATGTCCAAGATGGGCTATGAAGGAAAGGGCTCAGGAAAGCATGCACAAGGTATTATTGAACCAATAATGGTTGAGGAAAGGCCTAAGTATTTGGGTCTTAGCTATGGACAAGCTTATGGAGAAAGTTCCAAAGCTGCCATGAAGAAAACAACTCCAAGAAGGAGTTGCATTGCAGGTCTTTAAGAGTGTGAAGATTGTGTTCAGGAGGAATGCAATAGCTTGAAACATCACTTGCAGGATGCAGGTGTTTAGAAGCACACACTTGAACCAGAGAGTTGTGGAAACTCTGAAAGCATTGAAGAGATTGAGGGTGTTCCAAAGGGAGCCACTTCTTCAGTTGCTTCACCTCCTCATGAAGGCAATAAAGGTGAAAGAGGCATGTATAAATCTGGTTCTAAACATATTCCTTTTGATTTTGCAAAGCATGGTAAATTTCCACATAAGCATGGGAGAAGAATTTCATGTTCCTTTTGTGTTTTGGATAACCATCATGTTTCTAGATGTTGGAAGAGAATGGCCACATACAGGGAACTTTTGAAGGAAAAGAAGCAAAAAGCCAAAGGTCCATTAGGCAAGGCAAAGCATGCTGTCAAGAGGATGCACATGCGTTTCACACTGCCATAAGCAAGGGCATCTTGCTGAAAGGTGTTGGACTTTGAATCCAACAATGCTTCCACACAAGTTGAGGAATGTGGAAAGAGAAGATGGCAGAAATGGAAAGGAAGTTTCCTTGAATGATGTGTCTTAGGATGATTCACATGTTCATGCTGATTTGCAGACAAAGGAAATACCTTGGAACTAGATTGGTAAGAAATGGTTAGAGTTCTTTTCCAATTAAGGTTGCATGTCTATTGATGCATCTATTTGCATTTCTTTGTGATGAGATGCAAGTTGCAGGACTTTACCAAGAAGGTGAATGGGAAGAGTTGAGTAGGAGACTCACTTTATTGCTGCAACATTATATTTCATTTCAACTTCAAAAGTATGGTGTGCTTAAGTGAAAGTTGAAGGATGAAATGCATGCATAAGCATGATGTGCATGAACACATGGATGTTGATGTTTTCCTGGTATTTGAACATGTATGTGTAATTAACTTGAAGGGTTGATTGCTTTGTTGTAAACATGCATGTAATACAATATTAACTTGGAAAAAAGTTGATTTGGTCTCCAAGATGGAGGTAATAATGAAGTGTTTCATTTTTTGAAAAGAGTCCTAATGGTCTTTTTCTACATGCTTGACTTGAAGAGTCATTTGTTTAAAGGCATGTTTTGTGGGTTTGTTATCTAGTCCATCATTTGTATGCAGATGTAAGACATGGAGGTGTTCACAAGATGTGAAATCTATTTCTTTTGTTGAAGCAGGAGTTTAGGTCATCCAGTTGTTTTTCTGTTGTTGTTAACAGTTGTTGTTGACGACTTTTCAAATAGCTACAAATGAAATTTTGTGGAGCAGATGAACTTCACATTTATTTGAGCCACCTTGGATCAATGATCAAGGAAAAGAAGTTCAAACCACCTTCTATGACCATTTCAGCAGGAGTTCTACAGGAAGGCAAGGAGGAAGATAGTTCTTCCCAGGAAGACCAACCCATCTAGGAGGGGAAGTAGTCAGAGACTTTGTTTCAGAGGCACTATGCAAGGAAAGTGTGTGGAGGCTGAAAGAAGAGGGTGAGCCACTCTCATTTACTGCTTAGATCAATATATCATTCTTTTGGAGACCAAAAGTTCTTTTAGTGGGAAGGCGTGATCCAAAATGGATTTTGGATAGACTCCTAAGTCTAGTATTCCTCATTGAGGAAAATGAAAGTCCAAGGAAGTTCCTGGAAATAGCCCCATTGCAGAGATCATCTCGTCCCGAATCTACTGCAACTCGAATGGGCAAAAATGGACTTAGGATGCAGAAGTTATTGCAGAAAGAAGATGCTTTTGTTCCTTAGAAAAAGAGGCAAAATCCTTTAAAAATGGCCTAAAAGGCTTTATGAAGAAAATCGCATCGGAGGAGGGCCAAAGGCCGATTTAAGCAGAAAAGGGGAAGCATCCCCGATCGCCGATCCCTGACATATCAAGTTGGAGGTGGGCACATGCATATAACATAAAGCGAGACCTGGGCCGATGCGATATCGCGATCGCCGATATCGGTGGATCGCAATCGACGACATCATAAGGCAAAGGACGGACCCCTGTGCGGAGCGATATTGCGATCTCCGATATTGGCGGATCACAATCGGTTTTGGCATCGACCATGCCATATGTACAGAACCCCGGGTCCATGCGATACACAATTGCGATATCGCAAAATCACATTGGAACAACACCACAGAGTGGGGACCGATACCTACGCGACTTGAGATATATATCCAGACCCGATGGGGTTATGAATGCCACTTCATAAATGTTTCAAGTCCGCCATAAAAGCCGTTTTGTGATATTTTTAATGTTTAATGTATTTTTTTAATACAAAGGAAACAAGCAGGATTTCGGGCAGTCGTAGGCGGTAAGTGGTTTTGGCCAAGCTCTACCCGAGCCCATACACTGGCTGCCACGTGGCCAAGCCCTAGAGAGAGAAAACCACCCTTTCGGGTGGTTAACCCCCGTACGAGTGAGCCGCCCGAAATGAACCTCAGCCGTTGGATCCAGATCTCCCAAATCAATGGTGGGGATGCGATAAGCGACATAAAGGCGGACCCGATAGGAGTTATAAAGCAGATTTAAGGGATTTTCAAGTCCGATAAAAGGCGTTTATGTGGATTTTTCAGCGTTTCTGGTGTATTTCTCTATGTAAACAGAGAAATGATATCTTTGGGATTTCAACGCGCCAGTGGCCTTTTTCGTTGCAAAACAGGTGGCCACCATACCTTGGGACATTAGCAATGATTGTTAAATGCTCCAGAAGGAAGATGAAGGGACAACGACCAGGAGCCAGAGAGCTCGAGAGCTGAAACGAACAGACAAGCGCCGATAGGCTTAAAATCCATTCCATGACAGAGACAAAGGAGTTGCTGAGTCTGAGAGCACGATTGAGAGGCATAAGCAGGCAGCGCAGCAAGCTAAAGGGGCGAGAAAGCCTGAGAGTGTGATTGATAGGCAACAAAGCTACAAAAAGGTCGCTGGAAGGTTACTAAGGATCGCTTGGAGGTCAAGCGGTTCATAGAGGCACGCAGAGGTCGAGAGAGAGATCTCAAGATAGCGAGAGCCGAAGAGCCAGAGCTAATGTAAGAGCCTAAGAGCCAAAGCCAGAGCAAGAAGGCCGAGAACTTCAGAGCTGGGGACCGAATGGCATTCTAAACCCATTGTTTATGTGTAAATCATGGAGTTGAGCTAGAGAGCTAGTAAAAAGATTGTTGCCATAATCCCAGAGAGCCTAGTCGAGTTGACTAGAGCTCAAGGAGATGTAGCCCAAGAGTTTTGGGTGAACTCTATATTAAAGTGTTGTTCTGTGTGTTTTGTTTTATTGTTGCATTGTTTACTATTATACATACATACACACACACACACACACACACACACATATATATATTGTATCAGCATAAACAACAAAATATTAAAAGCACATAAACAGTTCTAAAACAGACATAAGCATACACATTATTTTCAAGCACATATTTAATTCCGCATTGGTTAATCATAAAGACTTGGGAATATTTAAGCTTTGGAAGTGGGAGAGGTTCTTGTAAGTTAGACAAGAAGCCTAAGTGCCCCATTTTCAGATCAACGCTTGAGTAGTTATGGATGCTTCTGTATAAAATTCTTGTCCTCCCATGTGGAATCTTCAGTGGATAAGTTCTTCCACTTGATGAGATACTCTGAAATTGATCAATTTCGTAGCAGTCGAGTTCTTGTTTCTGTGACTGCTTCAGGTTCCAATATGATTTTTCCTTCCTTGTCAAGTTTTGGCAATATTGTTTGAACTGGGAGCTTGTCACCTATAACCTTCTTTAAGCATGAAACATGGAAAACTGGGTGCACTCTGGAAGGTGCAGGAAGCTCCAATTTCTATGCCATATTACCAATCTTTTGCAACACCTTGTACAGACCATAATACTTTGGTGATAATTTACTATCCTTCTTAGCTTGCTTGAGGGACATTTGTTTATATGGTTGTATTCGTAGAAATACCCAGTGACCTACATCAAAACTTCTTTCGCTACAATGTTGGTCTACCTGTTGTTTCATTCTATTTTGCGCCAAAGTGAGGTTATCCTTTAAGAGTTGGAGAACTTGTTGTTGATGCTTGATGTGATCTTCCACTGCTTGAATCTTAGAATTTTCTCTTAAAAATGATGTGATGGATGGTGGATGATATCCATAAAGTGCCATAAATGGGGTCATTTTTGCTGCAGTATGGAAGGAAGTGTTATACCACCATTCAAACAAAGGAAACCACTTGACCCATTGTGTCTGTTTATCAGATACAAAGCAACAAAGATATCCTTCCAAACATTTGTTCACTATCTCAGTGTTCCCATCACATTGAGGATGATAAGATGAGCTATGAGCTAACTGAGTACCCAATCAGAAAATAATTCCGTCCAAAAATTTCGAGTGAAAATGGGATCTCTATTGCTTACAATAATCTCCTAACAAAAAATTGAAACTTTGAAACTTTGAATTGTTGATTGAGGTGCTCGACTCTTCCATAAAATCATGCAATGTGTTATACTACTAAACTAAAATAATTAAATAAGTAAACATTAATTGTATATTAATAAAAGAAATATTCTCTTTTGGGTAAAAGGTAAAATTCAATAGGGATAGTATTTGGTTTCATATATAACATTAAATTTAGATGCTTTTTTTTTTTAAATTAACCATGTTGAATAATAACCCGTTGGTGTATTATAGGGGTGGCCTAGAGTTAAATATTCGAACTACCACCATAACACTAAGAGTATCCAATAGCCCACAAACCAGATATATTGATAACTTATGACTTAGCAAGAATTGAGATGTTCACAGATAAGGGGGGTCTCGACTCTTCAATCCTTATTACAATGGGCCTTAAAGTTACATGTTTTTTCAACTAATAAATTGGGTGAAGTTAGTATCAACAACCCATAGGTCGATATCTAGTATTGACTTAAAGCTAGATGGCTTATTTAAACCATGGAGAATCAGTACACATCAAAGTAATATGGATGAGGCCCATGATCAAATCTTCTGGTTGCCACTATAATACTAAGAAACTTATGGCTTAGTAAGAATCAAGATGCCCATGGAGAAGGGGGGACCCTACTCTTCGAGCCTTATCATAATGGGCCTTAAAGTTGATATTTTTTAACTATTAAGTTTGGTGGAGCTAGTATCAACAACCCTCAGGTCAATATCTAATACTGACTTAAAGTAAGATGTTTTTTTTTAACCAAGGTGAATCATTAAAATGTCAAAGTAATTTGGACATGGCCTTGGATCAAATCTTCTAGTTGAGACTATAATACCAAGAGTATATCCAATGGTTTGTAAGCTAGATATACAAATAACTTTTGACTTAGCAAGAGTTCAAAAGTCATGTGGGTGGATCTTCCCTACTCTTTGAGCCTTATCACAACCTTCCAAACATGTCCATTGGATAGTGAATCGGGTGGATGGAAGAACAAATCATGACACCAACCACTTGAGCTACCAACTGGGGACATGTTCGATGTTAGATGTTTTTAAACGAAAAATGGTTGATGGGGAACTAGAAACCTTCCTAGATATATACAAGAGCCCACAAGTAACATATATAAGAAACTCATAGTTCAACTTAGGACTAAGATGTATAGAGACCATAGAAAACTGGAGTTGGAATTCCATACTCCAACGAGATGCCTATCCTTCCAACCTTACTATGACTAGCCATGGTGTCCCCTCATGGGATTTGAAACTGGGTGGAGGGGATATCCCAATGAGACAACCACCTCGTCGTCCCATGAGGAGACATGTTCGATGTTAGATGTTACTAAAAGCACACGATTCCACTAAAGGTAACCTCTAAGGGACACTAATTTTCTTATGGACACTATCTTAGTTGAAATCACATTTTGGTCTTGAAATGAGACCTAAAACTATTTTTAACTTGCTAAGAACTCGTCTTTCCTAAATGTAAGGAAACATATGAATAACCTAAGACCCCAAGGTATTTGAGAGACACATAAGTCTATCCCCTTTTGGTTGAGTCATTTTAAGTGGTGTGATTTTCTTTAAGTAATGATGATAAATTACTTCATCGTGGATACCAATCAATAATGTCTATCCTCATAATCAATTAACCACTAAACTATAATACATTTTAAGACTTGACGAGTAGGCGCCCCACCCATGTGATATCTCAACCCTTCCTAAGTCATAAATTATCAGTATATCTAGCTTGCCGACTATTAGATAAACTTTTGACATGATAGTAACAACCAAAAGATTTGATCCTAGACCTTGCCCAAATTACTCCAACATATTATTGATTCATCATATATATATATATATATAATTTTCTTTTAATTCTCTCATAAAATAAACAAGGGCTACATGGTAGCTAGTACGTGCCGCTTAACTTAAATATAGTTTAATTAAACTAAAAAATAATAAAGACAAATGATTCATCACAAAAATAAAACAATTAAATATTGTATTGTTGAATGTCATCAATAATAATTAAGAAATATGATTAGCTAATATTATTTATATTAACATATATACACTTTAATATATATGTCAATTTTTTATAATTAAATATATTTGTGTGTTATATATATATATATATTAAATTTAATAAAATTTGTGTTTAATATAATAATAAGTTATCTTAAATTGAAAATATGAATAAAAAACTAAAATCTATTAAAATGGCAATAATTAAAAAAATGAAAAAAGAGTTAAATTAAAAAAGAAATAAATCTAAAAACAAAAAATTAGTAACTAACATAAATGAAAGTTACTAAAAAGCCCATAATAAGACCTCAACCAATCACTTTATAAATAAATAAATTTAAATAAAATAAAAAATAACAAAAATTGAATTCTTATAACATAAATTTTACTTAAAATACAGATTAATATACACCTAAAACAAAAAAACAATATGAAAATCAAAACAAAACTAAATAAGCAGATATAATAAACTAATATAAATTCATTTTAAACTCAAACAACATTTAATTTTTTTAATCCTTTTTTAATCTTTTTGCACGGATTATATTTATGCGATGCAAAACGATCGGATTACTCCGGTTGGAAATCCCTCTACTCACTTGGAAAGTCCTGTATCATAAAATTCTCGGCCGCCAATCTAGTATCTCGATTTAGGTTGGCCTTTATCAAAGTTAACTTCTACTCTATCATAAAATATCTAGCCTTTTGCAACCTGTGATTTTACATTTACATGGAGCAAAATTCATGTTCGGGGTCTGGATTTGCTAGAGATCAATAGTTTCTCAGCTTTGCAGCACTCGAAGATGTCTCTGCAACTCAATTCGGTTGTTGGTTGCGGACCCCTGGTATGCTACTACCGCTTCCTCCTTCTTCTTGCTTGCTTTTGCAGTTCTGCTTCTCTGGTTTCTTTTTCCAAAAGACCGTAATGGATATGTTCAATTTTATTAGAGTTTGGAGCACCTATTCAAGTAATAGTCTATTTATTAATGGAGTATTCGTGAAAAATTCCCAGCATGGTACCTGAGCTTCACAGCCAGACACTGAGAATAAACCGACCGGGGTTATAAATTATAATGGGTATGGTCAATTTCATAAATTTAGAGGTATCTGGTTTACTTATGACTAGTAACAGGACAATCCCACAAATTTCACAAACTTAGAGGTATCTGGTTTACTTATGACTAGTAACAGGACAATCCCACAAATTTCACAGCAGGGCTTCTAGGCTTCAGAAACTTGAATAAATACAGGGTTTTATGGACAGAAAATTACACTGTTGTTTTTAGAGATTAGTGATTAGGTACTAGTAGGGGTGGATTTTTGTGTAGCATGCTTTGTGGGCCCTCTTTGGCGTGTGGCTGCAATGCATGGGATGTCTTTAATTGCATACCACCTTACTGTAATGGCATATCCCTATAATGGGGTCTCACCTGACATTTATATTCTACTGCCCGACCTTCTAGATAATTGGGGCCTTGGTTTTTAGCGTATCAATATCATTGAAATAGGTAATGAACATATAACCTATACTAAATTAAAGCCTTCCTCAGCCCTAGATCCTGAAGCCTTTTTTCTTTTGTTAAATGTAAGCATGTTCAGTAAGTACTGGTTGGAAGGTCCCACCTGCAAACACTCAGACGAAACTGTGTTTGCATAGGTGGTGTTGTAAGTGAATTAGGTTGATAGCTGACAGCAGCAATACATTGCAATAGCTACTCATGGATAATTTTAGAGGAAGGAGATTGTGGATGGTAGGCATTATTACACACATCATATTGTTCAAGAAATTGTTATGGTCTGTATTATTGCCTGAAAATGGATGGTTCATTCTGCGTTCTTAGACGCACTCTTTTCAGCAGCATATCATCAGAAGACGGAAACTTTGGGGGTTTGGTGTGAGTCATGGGCATTGTATTAGAATATGGTTCGGTCATTATTTTGTTTGTCATGCATGGGGGAGATGGTGATGAAGATCTACATGTGGCATTTCTTTAACATGCTGGAGGATGTTTACGGGTTTGGAGGTGTGTTTTGTTGTTGAATTTTCAGATATATATATATATAGAGGCAATATTGCATATGTGGCAGAATTTCACCTTTCAGGCACTTTGGTATATATTTTTATGCATATTTCTCTGCTAAGGGTACCTTGCACATTCTCCAACACAGATTTACATATTTGGAGGCATTCCTCACCCTAAAGGTTCTTTTGGGTGTTAATGCATGTCCTTCAAGACATTGCACATATTTGGAGGCATGTTTCACCATTGCGTTAGTTTTTATGGATTTCCTAGCATCATACAAGTGTTCTAGTCTCTAAGGTGTCAGAGAGGCTAAGGAATACGAAATCTCCAAAACCTAGAAAATGTTTCGAAAGAAAACATTAGAAACCTATCAATTAAATTAATTGATCCATAATTAAAAAGTTCCTAAGTTTAATTTAGGAAAATTGATTAATTAATAGGTATTAAATGAGAAAATCAATTTTGCTCTAGAAACTTCCATAAAAGTGACTTGATGGAGTCTAAGATGATCTGAGCCATCGATCACTATTATATCTTGGTCGTTGAAGCTCTAGCGAGAGATTATAAGAGAAAATCGAAAGGATTGGAGAAAACACAGCTTCTGACCAAGGTAGCTTGAGTTCCCCAATTCACAGTATTCAGTGAGGGTGCAATTCAAGTTAGGGAAGAGCATCGGAGAGAGGGAGCAACAGATATCCAAAGGTGATTTTCCTCAGTTTCCAGTGTCGAAGAGGTAGGAAAAGAGGAGGCTGAATTGTCAGCAGAGGAGGTCGTTTTGTGGAGTGCGAGTTAGCCAGAAACCCCAGTGCGAGTAGTCGAAAGAGGTGCGTTTCAGTTGCTGGAGGTTGTATCCCGAGGCAGAGCAAGTCATTTCCAGAGGTAGAGGGAGGTGGTATGACACACCTGGAAGGGTTCTGGGGGTTGTTTGAGTTTATCCAGAGCACTAATGTGCATTCTAGGCAGAGGTGCGAATAGCATGGAGGAGGTGTGAGTGGCTGGAGAGAGGCAAGTTTAATTGCAGAGGGTGAATGAGTGTCTAATATATATTTTACCAGTATATACTGAAGGTTCGCTATTGGGGCAATCAATTGTAATTATTTTCTCAAATTGCTGCATAGTAATAAAACCCTCATCTGCGGCGCCAGTTTTTCCTTCAGGGTTTTTTCGGGGACAATTGTCCAAATGGCAAAAACAATGGTGTCTATTTTCAATGTGTGTGCATCTATTTCTCGGTTCCGTAATTTTTATTTTCGCAAGGTATTTTTGTTGGTGAAAAATTGCAGTGTGAATTATTTGCTATTTGTCGTAATAATAATTACAGAAGACAAATAAACTGTTAAAGTTAGGAGAATAATATCCAATTGCTGCAGTTCAAGGAATTTTCACATGGTATCAAAGAAGATCAGATCAGAGGCTCAGAGGCGAAGGAAGCGAGATTGTGCAGTTTCAGAGGGAGATACGTATTATGAAGCACCAGTTTTTAGATCTGCACAGGTCAAGCCAGAGGTGTGAATTACATATAGGCAAAAAATCAATTTCTAGTTCAGGTGAAGGAAAAGTTTGATTTTGCCTCATATCTGTGGCAGCAGGCAGTAGGATTGCTGGACTTTGTACTATGGAGTGTGCGTTTAGCATTATTAATTTTGGTGATGATGTTGATGATTGAAATTGGAAACAGAAACCTGATGATATGTTGAATGTTATAATCATTAATGATGATGACAACGTTTAAACTTTATGCTGAATTGATGATGATGATTTGTTTATGTTGAATTGATGATGATGATTATGTATTTTTAAATATAAAATCTAGATTCTAAAAGATGAATGGTAAGATGAAATTTTTATTTTGTCATATATATATATGCCATTTCCTTGCTGTATCGTATCTGGATTATTTTAAAATTGACTATACCCGTTTCAAACCC
This sequence comes from Pinus tabuliformis, assembly GCA_031772625.1. NCBI lineage: Eukaryota > Viridiplantae > Streptophyta > Pinopsida > Pinales > Pinaceae > Pinus > Pinus tabuliformis. The sequence goes on along the minus strand of CM062815.1, from coordinate 954,111,949 downwards.
CATTTCTGTGCAACTTAGTTATAGACAATTCCCGACGTGGATGATGTCATGTTACAGTCTTCATTGTTAAGGGTGGTGGTTTTAGAAGACCAACCTTAGGAGATCTGAAGCCTCCTCAACAAGAGGAGCACGCATGGTGTTTTCAACCATGCCGCATGAGACAATTTTTAAGGGTCCCTCACCTTATAATCTCTTCCATGATTATTATCAGCCTTTGTGACCTGCTTCAGATCACAAGCTTCAGCATAGCAAGGCACTCTCAGGTGGTTGCAGCATGAATGCAGACCTCCAAGGATCATTGGTGCCTCTTGACACACCGATTATATTTTATTTTTGTTTTTTTTTTAAAAGGACAAGACGGAGAAATTTAAAAACCAGGTGGTCTCATATTTGTTCCATGAAATGTAAACACATAAAAAAATTGAAATTCTTACCAGCAACATGTGTGGAGGGTACCATATGCAGTGACCTAAATTCGGAGGCATCTTCTTCTGTATGAGGTGATTAATTGGCTTACTATTTGAATGTAAGCTCAAACACTTCATTTTCACACTAACAGCTGTTCTGCTTGGTGTAGTTCTGATACCATGATAAGGTTTATGACATAAGCCAAGAATCTAGTGAAGACACAATGAGATATAAACAAAAAACCCTGTATATGGGTGAGGTGCAACACCATCAAGTTGCACCTTAGTAATAATAAGCAAAGCAATTTCTACTTGAAGTGAAAAAATGAAAATGAGATCTTATAGTTAATATCTATCCAATGACATAAGCAGGGGAACCGTAAGGATAGGAGCCACATAAGGTAGATTTATAGTACTATAAATGATTTATAAATAGGCCTTGTGGAGTCACACCCAAAGCCCTACCGAGGATACATTGGGCTCCAAATAAATTCTTTCTCCAACTTAATTGGGACAGCAATGATACCATAGACAATGTGACATAAGTCTAGGTTTGCAAAGCCTTGCTATGACCTCTGCACTGGTGGATAGAGTTATATCTCAAGTCTGGGTTTACACAGCCTTTCCTTGACCACTGCAAGTCTGGGTTTGCAAAGCCTTGTTTTGACCACTGCATTGGCTGATGGTATAATATCTTATAAAGTTGCAAATCACAATGTTGGAATTGTGCCACTAAACAGGGACATAACTGAAAAAGAGAGAGGCATGCCATTGTTAACTGGGTATTTGTGATTCCTCCCACTAAAATAAGTTGTATTTTGCAGCATCTTACCTTGCTACCACTGAATCCTTCACAGGGGATTTCAAGTCATGTGATACTTTAAAAATGAAATGGAATGAGAGCTTTGGCAGAGTTGTAAGGAAAGATAACATTCTTGATATGAAATCTAATGCACTAAGAATTAAGTCCTGTAATTAGCAGTCCTCCATGATTAGGAACACTGAAGGAAAAATTCCAAGAAAGATACTTTGGAATGTTTGTGGTTGTTGACAAAGTAATTGTTGCAGCTTATAAAATAAAATTTGGTGCAAGTATAAAACTTGTATCTATGTGTCTATTGTAAAAAAGAGATTCGAGGTGTCTGGCACCACCCTTGGTTGGCCTGTCCTATTAGTTGTTGTGGGTCAATTGGATACCAAAATATTTTAGGAATGATGTAGGAAATGTTGACGTTAAAGCATATGCCAAAGAATACTTTAGAAATGGACTTTTTTCGAACTAAAAATTGCTAAATTACAGTTTATACTATTATAGATTCCCTCATCAAGGATCCTGAAAATGTCCAGTTGCTTTCAGCTAAAAACTTTCTCAGCAGCAAGGCTATGGACCTGGGTACATGCACAAGTCTCTGGGATTGTTATAGATAACTGTCTTTGAAAGTGGAATAGATAAAGATGGCAGTCTAAGAATCACTATACTAAGGTTAGAGGCTGAAGGTGTTGGTGGAAAGTACGAGTATGAGAAGAGATGAAAATCCCTGTATGCTATTTCTGTTGTAATCCTGAATTATAGCTAGGTTTGATCTATGGTTATTCTATACTATATGGACCAAAGTGGCATCGTTGTCAGAGAGAGGTCTTGTCATTGTTATTAGAACCGGATCAGTCAATTTTCTATCCAACTAAATGTGCTGTTTTTGTTCTTTGGTTTGGAAAAGGAAGTATATCTGCAAATCATTTACTGATTTCTGTTTTATTTTTCTGGTTATGGGGAATGTGGGTATAGTAGGGCTGCAGAGGTCTGCTCTGGAGTGGAAACATTATTGAAAGAGAAACACCGCAGGAGCATTCTGCATCTCCAGAATACATTTCAAGCCTTTTTCCCTGCACCTTTCTTTGAAAATGTTGTAGGAATTTGCATCCCTCTTTCAAGTTAGAATACAATAGAAATTTTGTAAGTGGATACTTTCAACAAAAATAAGCATCCTGCTTTTATAGGCAATCCATATGAATGCTTTTTGTATTAAAGACAAGTCTTGTCATTGATAACTATTTCTTACCACTCTTGTTAGCATTGGTTCATGCAACATTGCACTGTTTGTTTAGAATTGCAGAATGGCACTGTCACCAAACTAGATATGGCATTCATTAGGATACATCTACCAAAATAAGATACCATCAGGAAAAAGGAATTAGTCAGCGAATAGAGGTGTCATGTGTACAGTGCATATGTGAAACTGTACATATGTGAAACTGTACTGTTTTATATTGAACCTGATGTACTACTCTATTCAGCCTGTATTTCATGTGCAGTGCTGGGAACTAGTCTTCTTTTTCTTGAGATACCTTCTCACATATATTTATATTTCATCTTAGGTAGTAGTATAATAATGTTTTCTTTTAGTAAACCTGGAAAGAGGGACAACCTATGCAAGAGAAACTAAGTTACTATAAAAGTTTGCCAGCTTTACTGATTGGAGGTTGCATTATTATATAGTTGCTCTCACTCTTTCGCGTTATATTTTAAAGTTGAGCAGTTTCCACTATTTTCTGACAATAGCTCCTGCAGGTCAATGGACAACATGGATTTAGATCTTTCTCAAGTCATTGCAGCTTCCTTTCAATGCAAGTTGCCTCTCACAACACACCTTGTCCTACCACTTCAGTGGATTTATATATTGCAAAGAGGAGTTCTAAAAGGGCTGCAAGGTGGGTTAGGATGCTCGCATTTGCTGGTAGGCAAGAAGATCTAAAAGGCTCGAGTGATGGAAAGGAAGAAGCCTTAACTGAGTCAGGACAGAAAGTTGACACTATAGCAACTTCATCTAATAGCATCAGTTCTTCCCGTCCCATCATAACTGCCGATCAGAAGCTGCAATCACGAGCAGTTGTTGGAAATTCACTGGCAAAGGATGTAGAAAGCGGTGCCAGCGCTTCTTCTCAAATTGAAGCTAAAAGAATTGATGCTCCTGGTAAGTCAACATCAAGTCGAATGACCGCACCAATCTCATCAACAGTGCCTAAGACAGGTTATCCATCAGGTGAACCAGGATCCTTTACTTCTGCAAACCCCTCTCTGTCAGCGCGGGAGAAGTTAAGAACTGCTCGCACACTAACAGGATTTGCAGAGTCAGATAAACCCGGCACACCTCAACGACAAAAAAATCTTTTAGATGCCTTAAGGGAGAGTGATAAACAAGGAAAAACTACTAAATATGGGCAACCGATTGAACCCTCAAATTTGTTTGATGATCGCAAGCGGAGCACAGAAAAGCAGAAACAGTTCGAGTTTACCTGGGGGCCTAGTCAATTTTATGGCTTATTATCATTTGTGTTACTTACCAGCGTCATGTTTGGAACAACATATATCGTTTGGAAACTTGGAGCAATACACTATAACGATCTTTAAAATGTTAGTTTTTTGTGGAGCCAACTTATTTATTTTCTTACACTCTCTTCCTTTTCAGCAGATGGTCATTTTCAATTGTGAAACGCCCATGTTTATGGGATGGGATAATTCTTTGCATAGTCATCTCAGAGAAAAAATGTGACAAAGATATTGTATTCTTCCAATACACCATATATAAATTCTACCTGTTTTTGTTTCTTGTATAAACAAGTAGGAGTTTTCCGTTGCCATCGTTTCCAGATTGAATTTCAAATTTCTGCAATCAAATACTTGATGTTGGCATTTGCATCTATCATTTTACTGAACACTACAGTCATCGTTAGGGTCAGTGGATTGACAGAGAGCAATGTCGCAAATGTGGATTATGTATCATGGTCACGAAGTAAAGTTTTGTGTGAGAACAAAAAGGAAAGAATTTTGGGAGGTTAAATCAAAAGTATAAGAGCATAAACATGGAATGGTAGGTAAATACCTAAAAACAAAAAAAATAAATGCCAATCATTTCAAGAAATAAAGTAAATCATAATTATATGGAGATAAATAAATAGAAGTATACAGAAATTTAAAATTAAAAGATCAATTAGAAATAAATTAGAATTATGAAATTAACAATGGAGGTAAAGGAACAAAAGAGAAGATAGCATAAAAAAAGATGAAAGCACACAACCATGCTTGCCATAAGGAGGAAATCCACATATATATGTCTTAAAGTAAAGCTATATATAAGATTAAATGAGTAATTAGCAAAATGAGGATTTTAAAGGGAGTGGTGTAGAAGGGATGAAAGATGTTGATGACTATTAAATATGAGCAGAATTAAGAATGAAGGACAATTAGTGTAGGAGGTCAAGTAAATGAAGGTAAGATGAATAAGGTGAACTGAAGGTAATAGAAAGAGAAAGGGAGTCAAAGGAGAATGTGCGGGGAGGAAAAGTGAGGATTGAAAGAAACGGATGAGGAGAGGGGATTAAAAGTTACATACTAATGAATTGTAATAAAATGAATAAATGATATGATAATCTAACTAAGAAATAAAACAAAAAATCATATAAATAAGTACAAAGAACAAGAAATATAACAAGAAAGGGATCAACTAGAGATGTACCAATATTATGAAATTAACCATGGAATGAAGGTAGGGAAACATAACAGGACAAATCATAAAAAATAAGAAAGCACATGGATGCTTGCAACATGGAAGAAACCAACACAAATTACTTGAAATGAACAATGATCAAAGTGAGGGTTTGACAAGTAGGATGTGGGTGGGGCAAATTGATTGAGGGATGAAAGAACCCAACAACATCTAAAAATAGATAGAAGTAATAGAGGAGGATAATTTGTTTTCAAAAGGATAGAAAAAGAAGCAATAATAAGAGGAAAATACATCAAATAAAAGATTTTAAGTGGGAAACAAAGGAAAAGAAAGCATATAGAATGAGAGGACATAACCATGCTTGCAATGATGAAGAAATCAAGACATATGACTTAAAATGAAGGCATACATAAGCCTAGATGAATAATTAGCAAAATGAGGTTCTGAAGAGGGGGTTGTGTAGAGGGGAAGGAAATAAAAAAAGTGTATGAAAGATGTTGACAAAATTTAAAAAACGCAGAATAAACAAAGCAAGAGAATTAACTTAGAAGGTCAAGTAAATAAAATGTAAGAGGAAGAAGGTGAACCAATGGTAGAAGAAAAAGAAAGGAAGTGAAAGGAGACTGTGTTCGGAGGAAAATGGAGGATTCAAATAGGATGGTGAATGGGGAAAATATGTTACAAGGCAATGGGATGAAATAAATTAAACAAAATACAACAATCTAATTAAGAAATAAAATCAAATTTATATAAATAAATAGAAAGAATAAAAGGAAATATAAAACTAAAAGATAATCAACTAGAACTATGCCAAAATTATGAAATTAACAAGGGAATGAAGGCAGGGAAACAAAAAGAAGAAAATATATGAAAGATGGGAACACATCGGCACACTTGAAGCCAACACAAATTACTTGAAATGGAACCATATATGTCTAAATGAGCAATTAAGTGAGGGTTTGACAAGTGGGGTTTGGGGGTGGGGTGAACTAAAAGAGGGATGAGAGAAGTTGACAATATCTAAAAATAGATACAATCACTAAAGGAGGATGAATTTTTTTTGTTCAAAGGATAGCAAAAGAGAAGCGATCGTAAGAGGAAAATATGTCACATAAAATATTTTAAGGATTTTTGTGGTTATAAAGGTGGAAAATGATGGATGTTGGGGCTGGCCGAGTTTGTAGCCATCTTCATGATTAATGTTTTGACTTTGGAATTACTAACAAGGAAGGTCACTTTGGACCCAAGTGAACCTTGATTGAGTTCTATATGAAATCAGTTCAATTGAATGAGGCTTTGATATTAAAGGGAGTCAATTGTTGGTTCACATAGATTGAGCAAAAAAATCAATCAAGGTTGTTGATGGGTTGGATGGAGAATCGACCAATGTGTGATTAGTTTCATGTTGACATTATGTGACAAATTATTCAATTCTAAAACTAAAATAGAGAGAAGGATGAAAGAAGACGACAACATCTAAAAAAGGGTAGAAATAAAAAAAGAAGATAATTTAATTTAGGAGGGCCAATAAATGAAAAGTACGAGAAATGTGAGCCCAAGGTAAAGGCAAGAGAAAGGGAGTTAGGGGAGAAGGTGTATGGGAGGAAATTTGGAGAATTGAAGTAGATGGATGGGGGTAGGAGGAAAAAGGTTATAAGGTGATGAGGGGAAATAAAATTGAACCCAAAATAAAAAGGAAATGAAAGACAAACAAGATGGTACATGTAACATTATCACACACGTCAACAATGAGGGAGGGGTTGTGTCAAAATGTTAATGTTATCTATAGTTAGAAAGGTGGTAAATGATCTATGTTGGGACTTACCAAGTTTGTAATCATCCTCACCATTAATGTTATTAGGATTCTTTTCGATTTCAACATCTCTAATGAGTTTGCTAGAATAGTATTATGTTTTGGCTAAGATTATAGTTTGTTCAAAGAATGCATACTTTTTGGT